>CM069441.1:151198162-151637572 GCA_035610835.1 Ophiura sarsii | reverse complement strand
TAGGATTGAATCACTGATGTAGCCATTATATTATCTTGACATCCAACAATTGTCTTTTTTATTCATGAACTCTGGTTTGATGCCTGGTTTGACGAAAGGAAAACTTATTGAGGGGTACCAATAGCATACTTGTACCCGAGTCGAGTACATCCGGACTCGCTTGTATCAGAGTCAGAGTCGAGTCCAAGTCCTTTTGTGTCCGAGTCCGGACTCAAGTACAAATCTGGGGTAAGCCTACCGAGTCCGAGTCGAAATTTTTGTGTCCGAGTCCGGTCCGAATCCGACAAAAGTTGAACTCGAGTCTGGACTCGATTCGAACGATACAAGTCTGACCTAAGTTTTTTGGAACCACTAGCGATTCAATAAAATATATGCTACCTTCTACCTGTTTGACTGATTCTAACCTGATTGCCACGTTCCGTCCGTAACATGCCTCACGTTATGATGTAAAGTCTATCTAAAATGCAACATATCATGATCAATTCCCGACATCTGTATGTGGGCAAGCTGGAATAGAGACGGGGTTAAGACTGTTATTATACCCCGATCCTCTAGTATGTCAGACAAGGTATGTCAATGCTATTATGTTTGATTGGATGGGAATTATCTCGGATTTATAACATATCAATATTTAGTTCACTATCCAAACTTTGAATCCATCGTATTTCTGTTAAGTCTACTATTTATTTATGTATCCTTAAGCAACATGCCAGTCTATTTCATTTTCAACAACGGTGTAGTCACCTGATTTTAAGTGAAATTGAGAAATATTTTACGCTCGTTAGTTTGGATAAATTTCTTTATGAAGGTTTGTCAAAGACAATAATTTATTTGAAGAGAAATCATATAAGACAATGGGTACTTGGTTACCAGTAAAAGGATAATGTTTAATTTGCTAAATCCATCCGTAAATAAATACTATGGTTATAAAACATTCAAAGATGCATTCACGATCCAGTCACCGTGCATCGGCCAACCTCGCCGAATTCGGAAATCGGTTTGAGTGATTGTAGCAATGACAACTTTCATAGGTATGACCAACAAATGGACCAACCATTATTCGTCATGAAGTGAATGACACCAGCATGACCAGTATTTACGGACAAAATAATAGGTTGAATCAACGAATGATTTCCTGCGATTAGTGATTACCATAATTATGATGTCAGATACTCGATGTGTATACACACTTGTGGAAACAGGTTGTCGGAGCGAGATGTAGCTGCGACATAAGAGCTTTCAAGTCCACATTTAGTTATTCACAGTCCATTTATTTGAAATATTTTATGGTCTCATATGGTAGTCATGCTGTTGGAAACCTAGAAGAATGACGCCTGCGAGTGTAGAAGAAAATGGATGCAACATAGAACGTGTTTCTACTGGGGAACATACTAATTACCGGTATGTTCCCCAGTAGAAACACGCTCATAGACAGGATAATTTGAGGTAAGATAATGCAGAATTTATGACTAGTGACCATTAGGATTGCTCACTAGAAGTTATCCATGCTTATAGCCACGCGCAACGGACTACAATACAAAGGGGAATTGCACCCGGCCCATTCTACATTCAATTGAATCAGTGCATTATCATTCATGAAACAAGTGTGTCTTCTTTCTGAAAATCTTAAACAAAGTTATTATTCCCGACAAGATGGATTCCGTTACATAGAAAACCTCTATCAAATCAATGATGTTTGCCAAATATTCTGCATATGAATTCCCCGACCGTAGATCAATGTAGTAGTTGATGTTCTTCTGAGATCATCGCACGGAAGAGATTCTCCAAGACGTCTTTTTCTAGATGTCTACCTGAAATGGGAAACAAGTAAAAAAGCACAGATATTAAATGATGACGGTACACCGTATTACAAACAGGGATTCTCTATTTCGAGAGTCGTGAATATGAGGTGATGAATATAAAGCTACTGTACTTCAGCAGCATTATCAGCACAAGTTCTTTTTATATAACACGTGCACCTGGTAACATATTCACATTTATCTTATACATGTTATACTAGGGTCAGCAACAATTGTGTGAGAAATACCATTTCTGAGTAAGTAAATCTGTCAAATACCTAATCAAAAGTAGGCATATATGAAATTCTTAAAATTTACTTGAAATCAAATCTTCAAGAATTATTGTTTCAGTCCATAAGCATGTTGTGATCTGTTTATAAAAGATGTTTCATGCGTGTATAATGGGTCTTATATCATAAAGGGTTTGAATGCATTGTATGACCTTTAATACACAGTTTGGACATTTTTCATTACCATATCACATGCTTATGAGTGGTGTAACGTCAGAGATTATAACTCCCAAGCAGTCGACCCGGGTTCGATTCCAACTGCCGGCAATTCAATCCTTTAAGGAGTATAGGAGGTTGGCTTATATAATTTTGCTGCAGATAGCCTATATAATATGAGCAGTGATGAGATTGTATAAGATGCAGTAGGCTATACCGTTTGAAATATATAGCTGTATCGGTTTATTTATCTCAGATAAACTGAAAAAAACAAACGCGTTTTCGTAGTGATATAAAGTGATAAAAACAACATCCATAGAACAGCATCCTACGTACTCGACTAACTCAGGATGTGTACACAAAATGCGCGGGCTTTTCTTGGTAAAATGTTTTTAAACCTTGTACTTTAACAACCGATAATCTACATAGCTGTGAGTGTTAGTAATCATATTATATTGGTATCTTACAAACGCGCAGCAAAATAAATCCTTCTGACAATTCGTCTGATGAAAAGATCATCGACAAAATCAACACATTTTCTCAATAGTAATGACAATTTTGATAATGCAGTTTGTGTAATTTTGCGGGCAAACAAGTTGACAATTGGGAAAGCAGCTTTTCCAAGTAGGCCTATATAACCACTGGTCTCGTTTCTGGTACAGGACAAAAATGTGGTCCCGGAGCTAAATTTGTAAAAATATAATAAGAGCAACTTTCGATGAGGAAAAGTGCCCAATTGGGCTACAACATCGTGAGTTTAGTAATGGGCGGTATTAGAGGCTTTTGATCAATAGGAAAGTGAGGATTTAGTGCAAACCCGTGTCATATTTGTTTTGCGCGCGAACAGTGGGATTGTCGTTTTACGTTCGCATCGCTGACGGGATTTCATCATCTGCACGCGCATTTGTGTACGCTTGATTTGGTGACTTGATAACAACGGCTCTGCCGAGGGGAGAAATTATATAAATGGAAAGGGTGGATCATTACGGATTGCGCGGGAGTTTATCTTATTTATTACACTTGCGCATTATTATGATTGTGTTTTTTAAACGTTAATTCCTTCAACTATCATGGTATGGTTTAAGGTGTCCAGGTTTTTATCCGCATGAAACAGAGACACTGTATTTTGCCTCATATGAAGGTTGCTAAACAAATAGGTTCCATGTTAGAATCTTCGGGTTATGGGGGATCATAAACCTAAGCTGAGTTCAATTGATAGAAGTTAAATGTGTTTAAATATCAATAAATATTGTTTTCATGGCACTTTTTAAAAATCTCTCTATTATTTTGCAAGCGATGGCGACGAAAATGGATGCCAACCGCACAAGCAATGACGGGCAATTGCCGTAAAGAGAATTCACTGATACCTCGCTTTCTTTAATAGTGCGCTTCCGAGTAAATAAAAGTATCTTTTCGGTTTGAAGATACGGTAGGTTTCTCAGCATTCTAGATCACAAATGTTTCGCGCCTCGTGGAGGTAGATAGCAGTAGCCTATACTTCACAGACCATCGCGCCTTGTGGAGGTAGTAGCAGTGCAGTAGCCTACTTCACAGACCATCACAAACGTTTCGCGCCTTGTGGAGGTAGATAGCAGTAGCCTACTTCACAGAACATTCACGGGCAAATTTAGTATCATAACGATTTGGATAGAGCCGAGGTAAACATGCACCTCATTTTGACAAAATGTGAATAGAATCTTTTGTAAGCTAATATCTAACAGATTTAAATTAATTGTCCCATAATATACACTCTCCGACTAATACAACCTGTTTGATATACATGTAGGTCTACCACAGTGGTGATGCATTGAACTTTAATTTGAAATTTCCGATCAGATTAAACTTGGCATGCAAAGTCACACCACGCATGCATGCATGTGTGAATGCATTTTGAATACTGCTCATTTTACCGCCTCAGGCATTTAGTGTATACGCCCCGTCAGACACGCACCCCTGCCGGCGGCCCATGACCACTCCCTATTACAAATGTCCCAAAGGGTACACGCGACAGTGACACAGAAATTAACGCAACTTTTGTCGAGATTAAGTACCGATTTACACTGTCACATTATCAGTGATCGTTATGTCAGCGCTAAATTGAAAACAACCAGTCTTGTAATGAGGCTTTCCTGATGAACGGGAATCATTACGGATGATTTAATTGGTTGCCAATCGCCAATCATAAGGTGCTTACATAGCATGCTTACACGGTAAGTATTGCCGAGTATTACTGTAACCCGAGGGCTTGGGATTTACTTCTGTCTGAAGACAGGCCATCGATGATCTTTTTAACCATGTGAACTCCAGATGCGCGAATCAAAACTCCTACACCATTTTACGTATAAAACTGTCAAATTCAAATTGAAATTTAAAAGCCTCATGAAAACAAAACTTTAGATGTTGTAGGGTTTTCTTGAAATACATTATTTTAATCAATTTGTTGAAACGTTTGTATAAAATATTGATACCGTGCATCATTATAGGAATCAAGTAAAGCGTTAATTCCATGCATGTAATTTTATGTCTCGTTGGGTTTCCCGCCTCAAGCCAACCGAGCTAAGTCCGAACCGAATCAATATCAAGATTGGTCATTCGTTTCCGAGTTACAGACTTTTTATCATCGTCATTATTGAATTGAGTAGTAATAACACTGTTGCTTTTAGTGATCTAACTAACCCCGCTAGCTATTTAACCAAACCCTAACAAAAGCTTGACTAATTTCTTTTGGATTTTTATATATTCACTCCTTTTTATGCTGTAACAGATTTGCGACTTACGGCAATATGGTGGATTACAAGTGACTTGTTTATATCTGGTCAACTATAATATACAACACTCTTAATTAAGAATTGTTTCAATTAAATGTCCCTCCCAATTTTGCAATTAGCGAAAATTATTTTTTTGTTTCAGCTAAGCCTATTGGTAAATTAAATCAATTCGATATCATTATAATTATTATTAACGCGAGTAATCATGGCGATTCTCAAGAATTTGACACTTGTGATTAACGCGTATTAACATAAAATACACCTGCAGCAAATACTGGCGATTTATGAAACAATTAAGCACGCCAATTAATTAAAACAAGTTTATACGTGAATTATTTAGATACATTATAAACCACATTATACAGGGGCCAGGGTAGGGAGATCCAAGTGACGCTTGTCCTTTATTTACAGTGATTTATAAAAAATGAGATTTGATATTATTATTCGTGCGTAGATCAATCAAGACATAGGTAAGCTTACATTAACAAAACACTAACTACCCCGCACCAATAATACAGCTCTAGCCTAAACAGCCATAGCCAGCTCGAGACAACTTATTGCCTAACCGCGCATTTACATTGGCTAAGTTAACAATTTTGCAAGGGAGAAAATTAACAAAAACAAAGGCATTATTAAAATCGGATAGTCGTCATAATTTCTACTTCCCTGGTTCTCACAACATTATGGCTATAGAGGTGTTACCCCCTTAGGTTTCTTATGGTTAGGTACGATGTTTACCGTGATTAACGTGGCTCATTTTCGTGATGTTGTTTTGATTGTAAACAAGTTTTGAGGAAAGAGCGTTGATGAATTATTTCATCGGCCAACATTGTCATACCGTTGAACTAACACGTTGTACATGCATATAAGAATGATAAAGCTGCCTCATGTCCTAGCACTATTTGCTATAGAACTGCCACGTTTACTTTAAGAAAACCCGAATGGTCAATTATAGTCGTTACTTGGACAATGTTGGATAGGCCTATATATATATAGTTGCAGATGTCTACAGTCTAAGCCGCCTAAGATTTGATCGGTGACACCATAACACTAGAGTTTGTAAGCGCACAAAGATATTCGAAACTTGACACACATCTACAGAAATGGGACATGCATTGTCTCAAATCATCATAAATAAAAACCTGAATGGTCAATAGCTGTTACTTGGACAATGTTGGATAGGCCTAATAGTTGCAGATGTCTAAAGTCTAAGCCGCCTAAGAGTTGATCGGTGACACCATAAAACTAGAGTTTGTAAGCGCACAAAGATATTCGAAACTTGACACACATCTACAGATATGGGACATGCATTGTCTCAAATCATCATAAATAAATTTCACTTTAGTGCGTATATTGCATGCATTAAGCATTTTAAGCATTTTTGATGCAATTTCATATTATACGAAGCTTATATTATTTAATCTCTATGTGTAGGATATTATACTTCTCTGTATTTGTGGAAGTTCTATATTTGGATATTACGCGCGCGTTAAGCTATAATATGAACAAAATAATATAAACAATAGCGGTTTAAATTGCACATCCAGATACAACAAACATGTTTAATGGTCATGAATGCCTTCTGATGTATATTACAATGAAGCTTATACTAAGCATTTGTAATACTCTGTATTTGGCTTTATTAGGCCTATTTGTAATTTTTGTATGTTCTGTGATTGTAAATGTTTTCTGTTGTTGCAAAAAATAAATAAATGCCCATTATGTGGGCGCTAAAATAGAAACAAATAGCTGTTACTTCGACAATGTTGGCTATTATTACAACAACATCATACTTCAAAGTTTCTTAGTTCTAAAGGTACAGCAATGTTAGCCTAACTATACTTTTAAATTTTGCCGCCTAAAATTGAAAAAGTAAAACTGTATTTAAATTGAAAGAGTAAAACAGTATTTGCATAATATTATAATCTTTATGCAAACGACACAAAATTCCCTCTGTAAAGTTCAACTAGACAAACATGCAGGCAGGCATGTCTCTTTCTTGCAGGGAAAATGTCCAAAATCTTCAATACGAGTCTAGCTCACAAATGTACGATTCCGACCCGATGTCGTGAAATGCGCACCACGTCCTATAATGTTTAGACAAACATACATTGTATTTCGTTGGAATAGACACGTTACGACATATAAAGGTTGGTACGTGTGAATTTAAGTTCAAAACCGTCTGTAAATCTCGGATCCATAATGACTTTACATGTAATTAATGCCGGGTTTAATATTGAGCTTTCCACCGGCTTTGCATTACTGGTCAATTTTGTTTTACGACGGACGTCGTTTATAGAGTATAAAAACGTTATTATTATTTTTGTAACTTGCTCTAGGCTTCCACGATACTAGCTACATCTTGTTACAAGTCCAATGCATTAATATTGCTTGATAGTCTAATAATAGCTGGATTTGATAGCAATTATTAGGAATAACCCTCAGTCAAAATTGTTTAATTCGGTGTTGTTTTCACAATGTTAGTTTGGCCCAGAGGTTGATTCAATTCAATCCCAGGAATCATGCAGCAATCAACAGGTTTTGAAAAATAATAACTTTTGTTGTATTTATAGGTTAGCTCGTATAAGATGTGTCAAAGTTGCTATCATCATGATCATGGCTATACAGCGACAAAAAGCTAATTCTTCCATCTACTTTTCGTCAATCTATAATGTTTCAAATATTCACCCCCACATTAATTTAAAAGCTCCCACACGGCAGTTATTAAGCAGATAGTATATCACTAATTTTTACAAATGAAACAACACCAATCAATATATATAACAAAAACATTGGCAGTAACTTGTCTTATCCTGCAAAGAGATTTTGGGTAGCTCTTGGTACTTCTGGGTTGCAATGGTAGGTGGATATTGGGTATTCTGTGCCTCTTTAGGACTGCGAACAAGTATACTTCTCAGGAAGTTGAAAATTGCTATTCCGTAACCCCCCCCCCTCCCCCCCCCCCCCCCCCCCCCCCCCCCCCCCCCCCCCCCCCCCCCCCCCCCTGTTACCAGCAAAAAAAATGTACGACGAGACTGGTCGACAATCAGGCATTTAGCGTTTGAGTATACGTGTTTACGCATGGATTTCGTTGGTGCACATCAGACGCGTTATACGTCGTAAAATATACTATTTTGAAAGGCTGTTCTTCCGATTTAACTAAGACCTTTGAAGATCTTTAAACTTTATAGTTCACAGACCAACGTGTCTTATTTAAACTTTAACCATTTAGAGAGAGAGAGAGAGAGAGAGAGAGAGAGAGAGAGAGAGAGAGAGAGAGAGCGGGGACATCCTATATTAAGTTCGATACAAATCTCTTGTTATTTTGAGGCACCCTGTATACGTATCGTCACGACTAGCTTAAGGCTAGGGTTAGGACATCTAAGTAGTGACTGAATGATGTGAAGAATCCAAGCTAACGCTATACAATAATGAAATATAAACACTGTACTGTCGTCGTACCAACACAGGTGTGATTTGGGGTCGGCTAAGGGTCTTGTTGCAATTCGGGTGGAGACCCGTCGCCGGTTCTCGGCAATTTTATACAGGTAGACAAAACACAAACCCTATTAATGATCTGAAAATGATTAGCGTTTTCTATAAGGAAAATTGATGGGTAATAAGTGAGTAATACTATCTATAAGGGTTTTGACCACTTGTTTGACCTAGTGACCACACTACCAGCCGTTTGACCCATTGAACTAAGAATATGCTGGGGAAATAATGATCATAGGTATGTCTCATTTTTAATTTTTTAATTTCGATGATAAATGTGTACATGTACATATCATCAGTCTACAGTATGTCCATGCCTCTGACGAAATACATCCGAATTTGTGTTACGTTCGATGATTTACACAAAACTAAGGGTGGCCAAATATATTTGCGAGCTCTGTTCTGATTTTGGTAAGCCCACCAATGTCTGTATAATTATTTTATATGTATAGGCCTATTGTTGGTAAATGAAACTGAAACTGAATGCTCATAAGATGACAAAAGTAGAGGAAAACACTGAGGAAATGACAATGATGGTTCTTGAACTGATGTTCACTGTGGACCCAAATGGGTTGTCTGTAAATCCTAACATATTTTAATCGTAAACGTAAATTCAACCCTTTTTACGTTTTATCAAAAACATTTTCATCACTATAGTACCTTGTAAAGTGACTTTTCATCGTGTTTATTAGAGTATAAAACTATTCAGCAAACCTGACAAAACACTATATATTCAAAATCAACACTGACTTATCAAAACAAGACATTTAAAGTAATTCTGACTATTGCCGTTACAAACCAATGCACGTAGGGCTATCGTTATTTGATTTGTCATAGATTACATTGCTAGATTAGGACATAAGGTTTGGAGGGGTGGTTGTTAAGGGCAGTTATACTGACGAAAATTCACCATTAAAAAAGGTATATCCTTGGGTAACACATTCATAAGTTAGACTAATGTAAAGACCCCATTACGGAATAAAACTGTATAATCTTTTAATCCGCCAATAGAGGATTTTGTGCTAGGTTAATTCCGTGCTGTCTAACACCAATGATAAACCTGAAAATAAGCCAGTGAAACACCAAGCACCTTAGTAATAGCCCAAAATGTATCGAAAGAAAAAATGAAAATAAAAATAAACATGTCACATGACACATAGCCACATGACCAAAATGATCCCGAGGTCTGTAGCAACGAACGGATAATACGAGCGATTTCACGGGACACGCGAAATTGCTTCATTTCGAAATCAATCCATCTTTCATGCAGTGATCGTGCAAGCATTTGGATAGTAGAACGAAACACAAAAACGTGAATGTACACAATCCACCAATTTCATCACTCCAACTGCATAAGCTATATTGGTATATCAATTTGTAGCTTAGCGAAGATGATTTGCTTGTTTCCCCATGGAGTAATTCACGAACACGTTAAATTGTTGGAATTACACATGTTAAATGGTGACTGAACATTTAAGCCAACACTTTATTCATGGAGCATTCCTTGCTGTAAATACCCTGATTTGTATTCTGTTTATTAAGCGTGTTTAAGGTATGTGTTGATACGCGATACATGCAATATTGCTCCGGGTTAGAAGTTTACAAATACCAATACATAATCGATTATTACGCATCTATCATTACTAAAGCAACTGATGGACATACTATACTACCAATCATGTGTTTATGGCAAAACCTACAGTATGTCATGTCTCAAAAAAAAGAGGGAAATTCTGGAAGTTATATCATTCTCAACATAGCAATCCATTAAATCAACTAGCAATCCATTTGGTGAATGATGGTGAACATCTTTACTGCAATTTGAAATCATGCAACGAAATTTGTTGTTGCATTTACCATGTTTGGGCCGACGCAATGTGGCCAATTCGTTTTCGTAATAACATGAATGAGGTCTTCAAACCCCTTATTACAGCAAATTTCATAGTGAAATTGTATTTCGATGTATTTTCATGATTGGTCCTATCCTAACCCTATCCTGGAAAAAAAAAGTCTTGGAACATTTGCTTACAATAAACTGACATCCCTCTTCCCCGTGCAATGTCAACGTCTTCAGCAGTTCATGAAGCTAGAAAAAGGTTTCCCAACTCCCAACATTAATTGATATGGGGGGGCGGGGGGGGGGGGGGGGGGGGGGTCCTCTTCAGCTCTTAACATGCTTAACATAATAAACGTTATTTGAAGATCAGGAAACAAATCTGCACATAATGTCCAAAACGTGTAACGCGTTTCAATCTTCACGTGGAAAGCCTGATCAAAGGGATGACGCGTCTGACGTTGAGGCCCTGTCACACTGTTGCGAATAGAGCTAACGCGTGTCCGACGTTTTGGAAATTTGGGTGTACGTTCGTGTAAGTTGTCCCGGAAAGTTGTCATTCGTTCGTGATATTATTCGGCATACGTTGTCTTCGTTAGCGGTTCGCTAGGGGTTCACAAATGTACGCTGGGGTTTAGGAAAATGTTTGAGCATGTTCAAAATTTTGAGCGGGTTACAAGTATGATCAATACGCTATGTATAGATGGGGTGACATGTGACGTCATGCCGGGCACTTGGTCGGCAGTTGCCATTGTTCTTTGCCTTTGTTTAGGACCCATGTTTTTAAAACTCGCGGCAAAGCATTATAAAGGGCAATAAGGCATAGCGGATAGTGTTGTGGTCATATGCTGTTTCCTTAAGCATGTATCGACAGTCCAGTCTCTTCGACCCTTGCGTTTGTTGATAAACATTGTTATTACACCTCATAAATATTCATGAACTAACCATGGCAATTCATTGGCCAATTCCTACCACAAGTACTATTTCCCTAGGGAAATAGTTTTGACTATTTCCCTACAACCTCATCCCCAGAGTCACAAAGAGGTGTAATAAAACAAATACTACATGGTATGATCGGGGCAATAGGGCACACTATTTTCCCTCGGTACTGGCTACGGGCCTATCACCCCTCACCCTTCGGGTTCGGGGTGATAGGCCCGTAGCCAGTACCTCGGGAAAATAGTGTGCTCTATTTCCCCTCTACCATGTAGTATTTGTATACTATCACCCCATCTATTCGTTGAGCATTTGCTGTGTGAGGTGTTTTGCATTGGGAGTAGGTTGCATATTCGTCAGCGGTTAGGCCATACCATGTATATACGGCGCGTGTCACCCACTCAAAATGTTAAACATGTTTAAAATTTAAGCGGGTGACATGCGTTGTGATCAATACGCTATGTATACGTTGAGCATTCGCCGTGTGAACGTTTCGCACGTTGGGTGTAGGTTTCGTCTTAAGCGCCATACGTGGCCGAACAGCTGACGAATTAATCTACACCCAACATAAAACGTTCACGCAGCGAATGCTCAAGGTATTGATCACTACGTTGTCACTAGCTCAAAATGTTGTATTTGTATACTATCACCCCATCTATTCGTTGAGCATTTGCTGTGTGAGGTGTTTTGCATTGGGAGTAGGGTGCATATTCGTCAGCGGTTAGGCCATACCATGTATATACGGCGCGTGTCACCCACTCAAAATGTTAAACATGTTTAAAATTTAAGCGGGTGACATGCGTTGTGATCAATACGCTATGTATACGTTGAGCATTCGCCGTGTGAACGTTTCGCACGTTGGGTGTAGGTTTCGTCTTAAGCGCCATACGTGGCCGAACAGCTGACGAATTAATCTACACCCAACATAAAACGTTCACGCAGCGAATGCTCAAGGTATTGATCACTACGTTGTCACTAGCTCAAAATGTTGAACATGCTCAAACATTTCCCTTAACCCCAGCCGCCTCTGCGGACCCCTAGCGAACCGCTAACGAATACATTACATATGTCACAAACGAATGACAACTTACACCAACATTTCCAAAACGTCGGGCACACGATAGCTCTTTTAGCAACAGTGTGACAGGGCCTTTGGTACTATCATCATCAAGATGTGGCAGTTGAGCTGAGGACAATTTTTGAAACAGGAATATTTTAACGGGTTCGTTGTTGGAGCGTTTAACAATATTTTGGACCTCATATGCGATCGGTCGATGAATTTACCTATAAAGACCATGGTACATGTTCTGTTTGACTCCCATGGCGTCGTAAAATCTTGGTCATATAATTCGTGTACTGCCTGCACGATGAGTCGCCTTGATTCCTGATATATGGACACTTCACCCTGAAAGATAAAATTGAAGAAAAACCCATAGAAATGAATGAATAAGTAAATAATTAACATAAATTCATGAATATCGACACGATTTCATGGTATGGTTAGACTATCTTTAAAAAAAATAATAACAATAATAATAATAACACTAACAATAAAAAAAATTAAAAAAAATAAAAAAATAAATAAATAAAAAAGTAAATAAATAAATAATAATCCCACACCCACAATTGAAAAGGTGTCCGCTATCACGACTACACTGTAAAAACAAACGTTTGACTATTTATAAACACTACAACACGTTTATTTGTTGTTGTTTACGTGTAAAGGTATAGGAGGTCGTTTACGATAAACGGGTTGCATAAACGCTACAACGTGTTGATACGTTTATTAACTGTTTATACCAGCAATCATGTGTTTATAATTGCTGGTATAAACACGTTTTTGATAACAGTTAATAAACGTATCAACGCGTTGTAGCGTGTATGCAACCCGTTTATCTTTAACAACCTCCTATACCTTTACACGTAAACAACAACAAATAAACGTGTTGTAGTGTTTATCAATAGTCAAACGTTTGTTTTTACAGTGTATACTCCATATAATAGCAGTAACAGTAATTATAGGATTAGTGTTCGTTGGCGCCCAATATGGGGCTGAATTTCAGATAAATAAATAAATAAATATGCATAAAGTTTAAGTATGCATTAACATGTTCAAAAATATTTGGAAATATTTCAAACATTTTACACCATAAAATAGCATCAAAATATTGTCATATTTTGAAAAGATGTAAACACGCTATTAAAACACGAATTGATGCTCAAGCTTCTTGAATACATTAGAGATAGCATTGCTTGTTTGCATGAGATAAATATAAATATGACCCAAATATGATAGTAAAATAAACGAAAACCCTCAGAAAACCCTCTTTTTTACGGATGGCCAATGGAGAGCAAACAATTATTGTTTATATCAAAAACAAACACGTAACGGCTTTTTCTTGTCATAAGTCCTCCTTGAGAACTTCAAAATATGGCTAGAACAGAGTAAAAAGGCATTGTGTACGTCACCTTAAGGAGGAGTAACGAGGGACAGGGGCGGAAGCAAGTGTTTCAAAGACGTGTTATCTCACAGACCTTTTTCAAGTATCTTTAAGTAGTTGCCAATGAAAAGACAAACGTTAAAATCTTGTATTAGATCCGGGCACACCTGGTTTATGGATATCAAGGCATAAGTAATATCGAATTTTTGATGACCGGGGAGGGGGAATTCACTTAGATAACATCTGGGTAGGACTATCGCCTAGGGCCTTATTTCATAAAGGTCAACTAAAGTAAGTTAAGAAGAGTTCCTATTAAATATTTCTTAAGTTAAGAATAACAACTCTTCTTAGGTTAAGAATAATATTACCTTATAATGTAACAAGAATTCGTTATGTACATCTTCTTCAGTTAAGACGAAACTTAAGAAGGATAGTCTTCATGAGTTTTATAATATAGAACATAATCTTCTTAACTTAAGAATAGTTCAGGACTTTACTTAAGAAGAATTCTGGGCTTCAGAAGAATCAATTCTTCTTAAATTCAACTTAAACATGTTAAAAAGATTAAAGTTTTATGAAATAGGACCCTGGGTCTAGTTTGGATAATTGATGACTATACAACATGTATAGGTCTTATTTCAGCGTAAATTCCAGAATACTGAAAAAACTAGGAGATATTTGATTGGCTAAAATGTGGTTAACATGCGCATTGGAGCAAAGTGCTGGCCTGCCTGTCAATCGCATAGGACTAGACTCTTGGTTGACAGGGCAGCACCCCCTGAGATCTGATGATTTGGACATCAATGACTTCCTTGTGTCTTCTATCATCTGTCAATGTTTGAAGTTAGATACCTTTCTTATCTTAACCAGCATAACATTTGTTATCCCTATACCTAATGGAGCATGGTGAGAAGAGTCAATGAAACATCTTTTAAGGGGAGTTATCTTATTGATTATAAACACTAAATCCCATTTAGCCCAACACCTGTACGTGCTTAAAGGGGAACACTCAGGGAGTTTGGGCTTAACAATTAACCCCAAGTCTGCTTGGTCATCCACAATCCTGTCATCTTAAAAGTGTAGCCAATATTCTATCTCCAGATTGTTATGACCATACCAAAGTATATATGACTTATAATAAATTCAAACGCGTACAAAACCTTCCCAGTTCTCGCACAGTCTTGACATTGGTAAAATGTTAGCTTTTCAAATTTCGAGTTTAAACCGCATTTTGCGCATAACTCGGTGGTCTATGCATCTGTAACGCATGCAAAGTGTAAAAAAGAGATGGTTTTAAATCAATGGCGCTTCACTGACATCGAACAAATATTGGAATTCGTTTATCGTCCTAACTCAAGTGGACAGAATTCCCGAAGCACGTAACAAGTGGGTGCTTTACACCAATTGTGCTAAGATACTTGTTAAATTCTGTTGATTCAAAAACGTTAACCTTAACAAAGGGGAAATCCAAAGATTTGTACGACTTCAAACGAGCGGCAAATATCAAAAGGAGGCACAAATTGGGACATATCGGTGTGTATTTAATAATAAATGAAGGTTTTTGTGTGCTTGTCAAGCATCTATTATGGTATTTATAGGATAAATAAAATAGGGACGAGTGATAAGACAATTACGGACAGTTACCACAACATTGGGACGTTTCTATAAACGCAATTTGGTCGCCTTACTAAACATTGACATAGCGATCGAAAACAGTTCACAAATTGATGTGAGTTTAAAATACTTACATAATATTGCATGAATGTTACACACAGAAAAATCGCGACCTCGATATGTAAAAAAATAATATGTATAACGATGTTGTGTATATTTTCGACGAGTTTCTACACAACTTCGGTAGAATTGTTGTCCAACCAGTTTACCAGTTGGCATGTAGATATTAAAAATACACAATTAAACGCAAAGCGGAAATGTTACATAGTTTGTGTATTTTTTTACATATTAAAAAGGTAAAAGTGTCGAATTACATTCTTATTATGTACAAATCTTTCAAAAATACCACTTTGCGATGTAATTTTGCGCGCAAGATCGATCACACTTGAGCAAAATGGCGGACATGGCGGAGGCAGAAGAGCTGAAGCCCAAGTGGATAGAATTAATGAAGGCTTGGGGCCTCCAGTCTTTTGTTGAAGCATTCAAAGGCTATTTGTAAGGAAGTGCACATGCATGTATGATGTAATGTAATACGGCTCGGACCTGGGGAAGCTTCTATGGTTACGCTATCCGTGCATGTATACTGCACTGCACTCCCGGGACTCATTGCGTGATTGCGGCACTGCATTCAGCCATTCAGCATATCAATGTACTATGGTCAGGGGCGTCGATCCTGGGGGGGGGGGGGGGGGGGGGGGGCGAGGGGGACGTGTCCCACCTAATAATCACGTATTTAACTTTTAAGTTATACCTAATATTCATGTATTTAATTTTTAAATTATACCTAATAATCATGTATTTAACTTTTAAATTATACCTAATAATCATGTATTTAACTTACCTAACTGGTGAGGTAAAAGAACTACATAAAAAATTATGTTATTATTTTACCTAATATTTATGTATTTTACTTACCTAACTGCTAGGTATATTTTACATAATTACAAATTCGGTAGAATATACCTATTTGTTCGAGAGTTCGTATTGCACCTAACGTTATGTATTTTTTTTACATAACTTACGTATTTTTTTTTCTGTGTGGTAGGATCCATTCAAAACATTAATAATGATACTTAAGGTTCTTATAATTATGATGATAGATTTATTGATAAGCCTCTCCAGTAGTATTATGGAATATCATTATACCGTGTTTCCTGCACCGATAGAGGTTATGCAGCCATGCGCAAAACAGACTATATGAAAGGGGAATCGCACCCGGCCTATTCTACATTCAATTGAATCGGTGCATGATGTACAATTCATTGCATGAACCGTGTGACCACGTTGGCTTACATATCATGAAACAGGTGTGTCTTCTTTCTGAAAATCTTAAATACAGCTATTATTCCCGAGAAGATGCCAGCTAATCCGTTACATCAACAACCTATTGAAAATGGATACAGTATTTAGTATTTTAATTCATGGTATTAGTGACTTGAATATACTTCCATGTTTAAAGGGTGAAATTTATATTTAGGCCTACTGTTAATGAATATGAAACAGTAAACACATTATTATTTCCGACAAGATAGGCCTAATCCGTTACACTTATATGGATAACCTCTATTGAAAAATGAATATAGTGTTTTAATTCTTGGTATAGCGACTTAAATACTTCCATGTTTAAAGAATACAATTAATATTTACTGTTAATTAATGTGATAAAATAAAATAAAACAATCGAATTGCTGAGTTATCTTATATATAGGCCTACTGCTTCTAATATTCTCAAAGGCAAAGGTCAATATTGGCTAGTCCTCTGCACGAACAAACCATCAAACCTACGAAAATATAAATCATGATTTTCAAGTAGGCCTACGAAATAAAAATTCCCTTTAAAAGGGATAACCCATGCCCAAGATGATTCCATTTATAAAGATAAAAAATAAAATAAATGGAAGGCACCGATTTTAATCATTTCATTTTTTAAAAGATGAAATTGCTCTTTAGGTTGGTCAAAGTTGGAGGACAAATACCTATAACTTATTTTCACAGTGTCATAACTCGGTGCGAAAAAAAAGGGTTATAGGCCTATAAAGGATGCATTGGCCTACATTATATTTAGCTTAATTTCCAGATTAATCCAATTCCGACCCTGCTTTGGATGTTTAATTCCATGTCTACAACTAAGACAATGCTATTTAAGGTTAAAGTGTATCCCTGGCATGCCTGGCCAGGTCAAAGACAAGTCAAAAGAAGTTATAATTGCAATCAAAACTACATACTGCCAGCTATTCCAAAATTGAAATAAAACAAGACCTCTTTTTATTATGCCAAGCACACAGAATTGTCATTACTGATAATTGATGTTCTTATTGCTCTTTCAAAACTTATTTCATGATGTCCATTTTTAACTTTTGATTTTGCGCGAAACCTTTTTTGCATTGAAATTATTGAACCAAAATAATAACAATCCATATTATAACTTTGGTGATAAAAGTGAAATCAACCAGTCTCTCCATAATTGAATCTTTAAATTCAGTTACACATTTATAGTAGATTGGATTTTTCTTCCTTTTCCCAAAGCAATCTAAAAACAACCCCCATAAAAATACCCACTCCAAACAACAAACAAAACATGCATGAACAAAACATAAAATCACGCATTTCTTTATCTTACAGACATCACTTTATACAGAATGAAAAAAGTCAAAACAATGTGTTACAAGTTTTCTCTTGCTCTAAATCTTGTGTTTGCGTAAACAGGAGGCTTTACTCTTTGTTCAACTGTTCAAAATGTAAAAGGCAACACCATTTCTCATGTTTAAGAGGCACGAAGCATCAATTCAGTGTGACAAACGAGCAAAATAACAACGAAATACTAATAAAAGCATTCACATATATTTGTTCAAATATTTTGTAATATCCTTTTAACAGATTGAGTGCTTTCCAAAGCACATACAAACATACATTTTGATGTTACTCTCAGCACTTTATAACATGAATAAGTAGAACACATGTCTAGACAGAAATCATTCAATGTGTATTTCATTGGGCAATTTGTTTTGCGCAGTTCTCTAGAAAAGTTTTATACAAAGTAAAAAGTGTCAAAGTTTAATACTGAAGTCAATATCGTTACTCATATGTTTCACAGTCATCGCCCTTTAAACATGTTAAAGGCATATTATGTGATCTTTTCCAGAGAGCGCCCTCTATTCATTTTTTTTTTAGAAAGTAGATTTTTCTTGCAGATTTACATTTCTGATCATAAATCATACATACATTCCAAGTTACAGAGCGATACGATTCCTAATTACCTCAAAATCATGGTTTTAGAGTGAATTTATAGTGAAAATAATAAACTGTCGGATTATCCGACAGTTTATTTTCACTCTAAAATCATGATTTTGAGGTAATTAGGAATCGTATCGCCCTGTAACTTGGAATGTGTGTACGATTTATGATCAGAAATGTAAATCTGCAAGAAAATCTTCTTTCAATTTTTTTTTCGATGTTGAGGGCGTTCCCTGGAAAGATCACATAATATACCTTTAAACTTGAAGGGCTACCGGTTCTTAAAATCATACTCAATAGGTCTGTACTATTTACAAACGCTGTTTTAACTTGTCTAAACAACTGGCGTTGTTCAAGTGCCCTGTTTAAAGTTGTTGCAGGGTAACGCGGTTTAAAACTTTGAAACATGTTTTGCTTTTGATTAAATCATACTCAATACTGTCAACATGGTCAATGCAATATTAACGGAATGCGTATCAAGTAAGCCTAGACCTACTATAAATAGATAAATAGATAATCAATTAGGGTGAACGAGGGCGCTATTTTAAGTTATTTAGTAGATACAAGGGCCTAATAAAAATGATATCTTACACAAAGCATAATAAAAGAAAGCCTCATAGTTCCTAAGGTGGACATGGTGGAGTCAAGTATAAAAATCTCCTCAAACTTGAGTTTTTAAAAAACTGACGTGACCATGTTAACTAACCAACTGACCTATAATCCTGGAAAAAGTCTTGGAACGCTTACTTGTTTAACAACGGAAATGTTGAGAAATGTCAATGTCTTCAGCAGTAATTCAAGGTGTCCCATGCAATATTGATAGATGGGGCGCGTGGAAGGGATTGTTGTTTAAGATGTCCTCTTCAGTTCTTAACAAAATTGAAAGATCATTGAAAGATCAGAAAAAAGAAATTTGCACATAATGTTGAAACGTGTAAAGCGTTCAAAAAACATTTTATCAAGATTGTACAGGGTGTCCCAAAAAAATGTTAACACTCCGGGCACATAAGATACATTAAAAGGACAGGAACACACGGGTCTAATCTTGATGTATTATGAAAGCTGAGTAAATAAGCTTTCATTTGCATTTTATTGCGTTCCAATTGGTTATTTAGAACGGGAGATATGCTTCAGCAAACATGAGGAAGCAAAATCGGCTTGGTCCAATCCTCTCAGTATGAAAGTAAAGCTTTTAAGGGGAGACTGAACATGAAAATGCTATTTTTCAAAGTACTTAACCTATACACTTGAACTTTGGTCAGAAGATGTATTTGGGCAAGACTTTTCATTTTAAGCGAAAAAAAATTACGTCACGGACACCGTTGCCATGGTAACGGCGGCCATCTTGGATTTTAAAAGCACTTTTTGCGCGCACCTTTTTACGGTAACGGTTTGTCCAATTGTGTTCAAATTTACTACATGTATTACCAATAAGTACATCTTGAATTACTCAGAGCGATTTTTTATTAGAAGTCGTCGTTTTCCGAAACGATACGATAAAAGTGTTAAAATAGTTGTAATTAATGCAAATTGGACCAAGCCGATTTTGCTTCCTCATGTTTGCTGAAGCATATCTCCCGTTCTAAATAACCAATTGGAACGCAATAAAATGCAAATGAAAGCTTATTTACTCAGCTTTCATAATACATCAAGATTAGACCCGTGTGTTCCTGTCCTTTTAAGATATCTTATGTGCCCGGAGTGTTAACATTTTTTTGGGACACCCTGTAGGTCTACGTCACAGATTCATGATCGATACACGAGTCATGCAGATGTCCACCACACTGTAAGGCTACATTAAGGCCATGTGTTTTGAACTCGCTACCCTTCCCGTTGAATGTCCAGCTCTTTACATTTTACACCATCTGAGATTCGAATTTGCATATCGCAATAAGTACTTGTTCTACCCATATAAAGTAATTTATTTTCTGAACGGTAATCTCACAAGGAATCCAAATATGCTATTGGAATTTAGATAGGACCTATATGGTAACATATTGTGATTAAGAATGTTCAAAAAATATCGATTTTTCTTCTTCTTCTTCTTCTTCATATTTTGATTAAAGCTCAATAATATTTGTATACCTGTCACAATCATAATTTTACTGTGCATATTAGTTCCTTATGCAATTACCCATCAGAAAATAATGGTTGTCAAGGGTAACTTGTTGAAATATACTATTATAATATCGGGAAGTGAATGAGCACAAACGTTTAAATTTCATATTTATTAGAGTTTACAAGTATATTTTTGGGGGTATGCACCCTATACTGGTTTAATAAACGGTTTTGGATTCCCCTATTTGAGAGCTTTTCAAAAATGTATAATTTTGCTATCATCGGTTGAATACTTTTTTGTTCTGGTCATGTATGTAAAACCGATGAATTAGGGCAAGTTCACTGTGTAACGAATAGGGAGAAAGCCAAGGACAATGCAATCGATTCGTGAATACAATTGTTGCATAATAGTTGACACGTTTGTTGAAACAGAATCTTATAGAATATAAAACAATCTATAAAATGAGAGCAAAATCATGTTTGTATCATACAGGGATGAGGAGTTATTGTAAATTGAGCGTAGAATTGGGAACATTTTCTATATTCCCCATAGAGATTGTACACAGCGCCACCGCCACCACTCCTGACTTTCGAAATATAATCAATCATATCTCAGCCAGACAGTTATAGAAATACCTAATTTATTCACACAGTGTAGCTAGATAAATAGGCTTTCAAATGACACCTAAAACATAGCTCTACCACATTTAGTTTGTTGACTTAATAGAGAGAGATGGATGATTCGTTACCAAAAATGCAACGCCACCACCCTTTTAGGGTGGTGAGTTCAAAACACATGGCCTTAATGACTTGAAAGTTTTAAAAAGGTGGTGTTTAAGTGGTAGAAATTTATATATTGAACTCTCTTTAAAGTTTAGAAAGAGAAACGCTGTTTAGAGATTTGACGGTTATGTTTCAACATTTGACAATTTAAAAAGAAAAGATGTTTAACTAAAACGAGGGCATCAATGATGCAATGCCTACCTTGATGAAATCAGTTGGTTGTGTGTTGTTTTAATGTTGATTACAACCTGGGGGGTGATGGGCACTCCTGATCTTAGAAGATACACATATTGTTAGTGTGATAAGAAAACCTTTGGAGCTGCTCTCAGTCAAAGAATTTACATTATTTGAAAACTTTAACAATGTCATCAATTACACCCGAAGACATCTAGTTTTTGGAGAATTGCTCTAAAGGACCACCCCTTGGTGGAAAGTTTTGGAACTTGTCACCCAATGATCGGCTTGTTTGAGCACTTCAGCACGATTTCATCTAAGTTTTCGATTTCACCATCGTCTGCCAGCATGAACCCGTTTACGTTAGGCAAAAAAGAAGAAGACATGTCAGCTCTTATACTCACAATGTGTTTAACAACTAATCACTTTCTAAACACTGTTTAACATTGTAAGGGCAATAATTACCCCCAAACGTGTGCGTTCGAAGTGAATTTCCCCAATGTTAGAAAAATAATTATCGAGCCCAAATTGCGAAGTTACATAGAACAAAACATCTTACTTATGACAAAAACGAATAAAAACTGCCATCTCTCAACATGCAATTTTTAAAATTCGCGGCAATCAAATATCCTAGTGTCGATTACGTCATGTTTATTGGGGCTCAAACGTACGCAAGTGCATTGTATAAACATGACGTCATCGACACCGGGACTTCCGATTGCCGCAAATTTTAAAAATTGCATTTTGAGAGATGGCAGTTTAATCGTTTTTGTATAAGTTTAATATTTTGGTCTATATAACTTCGCGATCTACGCGATATGGGCTCGATAATTATTTTTCCAACATATAATAAACAATGTTGTGCTTGCGGCAGGGGCTTAGCAAAGTACCAAATAGTTGGGCGGCTATACTTGTAATTGAGCTTTGTGTACTATCAAAGCGGTGCGCAGCACCACCCTCCGAGCTGTGCTCGGACAGGGGGGAGTCTGAGGGGGGATGTGGCCCCCTCAGAAGTAGAAAACAAATCAATTTTCGAACTCATTTGGTGCGATCTGGTGTATACTTTTGACCAATATTTTATCGAAAAGCCACCTCTTCATTTCCAATAAATATTTTGTTTTTTATCAATGCACGAAAGAAGTTGAGCATAACTGATATATTCTTGATTTAAGTATACATGGTTTAAAAGCTCGAACAGGGGGGAGTCTGAGGGGGATGTGCCCCCCTCAGAATTGGATTTTGTTTTCAATTTTCAAACCCATTTGGTGCGATTTGGTGTGTACTTTTGACCAATATTTTATTGAAAAGCAATCCCTTTCCCCCGTTTCTTCTCTTTTTTCCCCTTTTTCTTTTTTTCTTATTCCCCCTTTTCTTTTTTCTTTCTTTACAAAAAAGTGGGGCGGCTATTATAGCCGCCCCGGTTGCGACGCGCCTGGCTTGCGGTACACCTCCTTTCATGGTGCCTTTAAAACAATCTACCCAGACTACAAGGGTGGTCAATAAAAACGGGAAGCCCTCTCCTAGACAGAACATATTTGACCAATGTGTCTCTAACTAGCCTATCAAGCCTATAACATTAAGGTAATTATTACAACGGCCGATTGAAAACGTTAGTGAACTAAAATAATAAAGTAGTCTATACTATACAACACACAAACGGACTTAACTAAAATCTCGTTAACCTATAACCATCGTCTGCCAGCATCAAGTTACAACAAATAATATCTATTTCTCGATGTGTCGTCTGTTATCCGAATCAGACGATCATCATGAAAACGACGAGGCTTTTCCCGCGCTTTTTCCATTTATTGATTCTTGACGGGTAAGATTGTTCATTTGGAGAAATAGTTTTGAGAAGACGATTGGGTGAAAATTGGAAACGAACAAACGGTCGACACAGCTTACAGGTGCCGTGCTCGAAAAATGATCTCGATCTCCAGGAGAAAATTGTTTGGATTTTTTCTACGAAATGCGAGATACGTAACTTGTTCTCGTTATACAATTCAAAATCATCCTTATTTTTGAGTTGGTTTTATCATGGTGGCGGACTAACGCAACGAGTGGCTTATACGATCGTTTTGTTTTTATTTTTTACGATAACGTTTCTAATATTAATTTTCGCTTCGATTTGAAATTCAATAGTTGTTTGTCAAGATTTTTGGTAACCATAGTAGCATGGGCAATGAACTACCGAACGGTCGGTTAACTTTAGGAAGTGTTACTTTGATGTTTAATGTTATACAATGGTGTTTCAATATAAAATAATGCACAGCACATGATATTTAGATATAAAATACTAAAGCGCAGTCCTCCGTATTCCATATACAGTGTATATTGACTCTTAATTTATATCGTAGATTACATGACTTAACAATATAATGCATAATTACAGAAAAACTATATACATAATATGAATGTCTGTAAACGATTAAGTGTTGTGGAACGCATATTGTTGTGTTATCATGAAGGTTAAAGCAGATAAAGTCGAGCCTAATTAAAATTTGCTCTCTCATATTCCTATCATATGATATACACGATATAGGGTGGGGAGGCAATTCCCCCCCACCCCCCAATATTGGAATCCTGGCGGTTGAAATTGAATCCTGTCGGTTGAGATTGTCACTGTCGGTTGAGATTGGCAATATCGACCGAAATTGGTACTGTCGGTTGAGATTGGCAATATCGACCGAAATTGGTAGTGATTGGCACATCATGACTATTGTTTGCTAGCACTATCGGTTTCCAATAGCCCGGGTTTTGCGCCGGTTTGGAGTAAACCATGTCACAACCCACCCCCCCCCCCCCCCCCGCCCCCCTCAAATTTTTGACTGGGCGGCGGCATCGAAAATTAACTTGAATTATTATCCCCCCCCCCCTATGAAAAGTCTAGCTACGCCACTGAAGCTCTTCCAACAAAGTGTTCAAAATTGGCTGCATCTGTCAACAGAACGATGATAATTTCAAATATTTTGAAAGGATTACAGGACGCTTGTATTCCCAAGATTCGCTGAAACAATTAGCCACAGACGGAGTGTAAACGCCCCAAGACTTTCATGCATGTACATGTATGTTTGGACAGTGTTGATCACGTACACATCAATGACATGTCGTGGACCTTGTAAAAGAGTATGACCAGCTTTTGACTTTTTCGCCAAACCTTTGAACAAAACATTGCTTAATAAGGATTGCAAATGTTAAAATTCGTAAACATCTGTATTATAAAACACCATTGAATCAAGCGATGCATATCTAATTATATAATTAGATCATGGGATTGAATCTAAGTGACCATGGGCTCGATTCCCGGTGACACCAACTACAGTGTTTTACAGCTGTGTCATCATTGCCCTTCCCCGTTTGGTAACAAAATCAAACTATCAGGGGAGAAGAAACGGGTCAAATTTATTTTGGAAAGATGACTGTTCATTGATATGCATCTTTAAATGGCCGTACCTTCTGTCAAATATTTCACATATTGAGAGCAGTCTAATGGTATGGTTTCAAAGTTTATTACCATTCTTTCAAAAATAAGGACCATAATTACATTATAAACACATTTTGTGCGAGAGTAACATACAAAATGGTATAAAATGGCAAAAAGATTCACGACCAAAATCCGTTCGTTTTAAATAAGTGGATCAATGGTTAAATAATAAAACTATCACCATTTTTGCGTCAAATCTCTGTGGCGTACTACTGTGATCCTGGCTTTTATAAACGTAAATCAAGGGTTCGATTCCCGTGATTCCCAAAAAGAAATTCTCCTATTTTTTCTTCTTCTGACGGTGACTTTAATGAAATCATTTATGTCAATTTCTATGAACTACAGTATGGTATTGACATTAATCAATCGATTTAATATTAAATGAGTATGCCTATGTATTATTATTTTGTATTCATCTTTTTATTTACTTTATTTATAATATTCAGGCAACAGGTATATTTATTTATGAATTCGTTTATTTATTTGATTTCATGTTATAATTTATTTATTTATTAATTAAATAATTATTGGTTGATTGATTGATTGATTGATTGGATGCTTGATTGTTTGAACTAATTTTAAACTAAGCGCTATTCTTCAGCTAGATATAAATGCCATCTTCTCATTGTTATTCAGGTAATGGTATCTTCAGTAGATAGTGGTAATGACAATTTCAGTACAGTGGCGTCGCCAGAGGGGGGGGGGGGGGGGGGCAAGGGGGCGACCGCCCCCCCCCCCCCCCCCCCTATTGACTGTCGTGTCGGTTGAGATTGGCACTGTCGGTTCATTTGACAAGAGGAATCATGGAATTATGATGGTCAAAAGTACACATATGGAATTTTTCGCGCGCATGTGTCCCCAAAATACAATATTTGTTGACACAAGCTTGTTTAGAGCTCAAATTGTAACCCAATCATAGCAAAAAAATAAGTGTTAAGTCGAAAATTTTCTTTTGTCAGACAATCTTGTCGGTTCACTTTCATTTCTTGCCCCCCCCCCCCCCCCCCCCCCCCAATATATGAAAAACCTAGCTACGCCACTGTTTCAGTATATAGGTAACCAAGAAATACTTTCTTCAATTTTCAAGACCTTTAATCATTGTTAATACATCGTTTGAACATTCCTCATTACCAGATCACATAAATATGAACTAAATCAATCATTTTTATTACTGTAATTTCAAAATAAATATTACAATTCCAAAAATATTTGAAAAATATTAATACAATCAATTATAATTTATATCATTTTATAGCCAACACTTACGTGATATAATTGTCTGAATTTAAATTTGTTTAAACATTAATTCATCGATTCTATAAAGGACGATAGCTGTAAATAAAAATATTACTATCTTCAGTAGATAGCATGCAGTCGACAAATCCCCGTATGATACGTACGAACCATCCTGTCGATTTACACTGTGTTGCTAATAGCATTGCAGTCGATATTGAAGAAAGACAATCTATTTTGACAAGTTTCAATCGGATACTGATTTGTATAACCTAACCAATATGTTTGTAAGCGACAGGTTTGCGGATGAGCAGAGTGGTTAGTGATGAGGCCGCCGCGACAACGGCTGTTGTTCCTGTGTCTGCAACTGATCCAAGTCGGACTTGTGAAATACCACACCAACGCTTTTGTAATGAAGAAACTGGTGTATACACACTGCGCGCGTAGCAAGCAACATATTTATGGAGGATGGTGTATATTGTGTGTGTACTAGGGACTATTTGATTGCTTTTTTTGTTTTTGTTTTTTCTACAGAGGCAGTGAGATGTGATTGCCTTCTGGATGGAGAGACGACGCCGCGTTTTGTTTGGATTGTCCTCATAGTTTGTATGTTAAACCGATACTTGGGATGATTGACTTTGACGAATATAAAATGGTTTGTTGCATAATGAAGCAAATGCAACTGTGCAAGTCGTTTATTCTTCTGCCTTGCACACACAGTGTTACTTATATAAATGATTATTTCATCTGATCATCTGCTTGTTTAATGATATCTCTATTGAAAGAAAAACAAACAAAAACAAACAAACAAAACACGCTAAAACAGTTTTAAAATATCGTTATTGCGGTGTGCTATCTACTGAAGATAGCAACACAATGTTATCTACAACTGAAGATACGATACCATGTCATACACTGGAGGCAATAACAGACTGCTATCTAAATGAGACAACTTTGCAGTGCTACCTACATCAGATAGCATCCCAATATAATACTAAGGAATGTGTTTTCAGCCCCTTTTTGACAAATCCGGCCCAATGTCCCTCCCAGATTGACGATCATGTGACGATAATTCTTGATATGTATCCAACTAGATTTAAATGTTAAAACCCAAAACTTGGAAAAAATGTATATACAAAAATCACGATCAGAATAGCATTTCAATGAAGCTATGGTAAACTTATATTTAAAATTTGCACACACACATCCACACAAGAAGATATTAACCGGATAGCCGATTGGACATTTACTCATTTTTTTCCTTCACGCTAGAATGTTTCCTGCCAAATGAACACGATGGTGTTTATCGGAAGCCAGTTGCGTCTCACATTGCGTATCATGGCTGCAATAGTCCTCCCGTAACCAGCCCTCAGGATACAGGTGCGACTTGCCGTTGCGGATGACAAGCACGCGGCGACAAGGCAAAAAGTCACCAGTAGTCATTATACCGGCGCTGAATTCGGAGTCGAGTTTCATTCAGTTCCGTATAGTGGCTGATGTATATATTTTTATTTTTATCAAAGCAATGAATATATTAAATGTGTATAAGATGGTTTATTGGAAACCAAGCGGCGTATTAAAAGAACATCTGTGAATAGAAAAAAGGTGCTGTAATGTTGTCTACGTGCGCATATGGAATTTTAAGGGGTTTTGTTTCACTATTGCAACAATGGATTCATCGAGTATACTATAATGAAAACAAGAAACTTGTTTAATTGTAGTATTCTATTGTTAAATTTAGGTCAGACATATTTTTGCATATTGATAAAAATTGAACCTATAATGGTCTTTGACATCACTTATCTATCAATTTCTGTAAAAAGTATGACATTTAGGTATTTTGGTAAATATATTTAAATTTTACCCATAATATGCCCTATAACGACATTATCCTCAAGTTCACAAATGGTCCTTTCATCAAAAAGAATTGACCTGTTGATTAAAGTTTGGTCAAAGATACATTTTATAGCCTCCGGATCCTTGTGGTCACCCCATGACTAGCTGAACATGAGGTGATATTTTAAATCGCACGTGTTTAAAAAAATGTAACACATATTGGATATCCTACTAGCTTATGCTATTTACGGAATAAGCGCAATATATATTTGACATAACTTTATCAGTAGCTGCTCCTGGTGGCCAGAATCTTACATATGCCTTTTAAATATGCCAACCATTTTAAACACTCTTGCCGCCTTAATCTATAAATGTTGTGATGTGACGTGTTAAGACTGTGTAACGTGATTACTTTGAACGTAAAAGCAAAATGAAAAGTGTTTCAATTCAACATCATTTTTTATTCTGAATACTGCTGAATAACCACTTTTAAATAAGAGTTTAACAGACAATATTGAGAGCTTGAGACTTTGGGAGATGGAAATCTTGTGAGCTAACAAGTTTGGAAGTTTGCGAGCTCACAAGTCCCAAACTTGCAGGATTCCAAACTCTTAATATCGCAAGATTCCATGCTCTCGATCTTCATAGACACTCAAATTTCCAAACGATACCAAGCACCCAAACCTCCAAGCTCACAAGCTCTAAAACACATTATAAACTCGCAAGCCCTAAAAGCGTCCTAAACTTGCTAGTTTGAACCTTGTAAGATTTAGAGTATGGAAGCTTTTGGGTTTGGGAGATGCAGCAAGCTTGGCAGTTTGCAAGTTTCCAAATTTGCGATCTTGAGAGTTTGAAAGTTTAGGAGCTTGAGGGCTTGCGAGTTTGGGAGCTTAAAAGTTCTCCATAATGGTCAATTTCATTATCATGATTGGATTCATTAAACCCTTTTCTACAAATAAAACTGTATACTTTTATATAGATTAAATGAATAATGAAGAAGTTACGGCAGTTTTACGGAGGCTATGCTGAGGGTCCACACCCCTTAATCAAAGATACAATTTTAGAAGACACGTACAAAGTATGCATGCTGTAGACTGTAAGAGGAATCGCCCTGGCATGCCTGGGAAGAAATAGATGGTAGTGATGATAATCAATATGAAACAACTATTAAACTTGATTAAAAAGTCAAGAGTCATGAATGTTGAGATTCAGATGTGGAAGATACTGAAACCGTATCATTTAAGAGTGAAGATTCCGAACGATATCATTTGGAGTCAGACAGTGATGAAGAAGATGGAGAAGATGATGAATCTGGTTCTGATCTGGAAGACAATATGGCGTACCAAGACTGGTTGGAAGAGGCTTAGGAAAAAACTGAAGAGATGCGGACTGAGAAATATTGATCAGGGCATGGACGAGGACGATGCAGAAGAAAAATGCCAACAGAAAGACCTTGTGGGCAGTCAAGAAAACCTTCTTTAATAATGGGAGATCTTGGAAAAAAGTGGATAAAGGATTTGATATCAACAAAGCCTAATCAGAGTGATACCAAAACACCAGGACAAATTTAAAGGAATGTTCCATGATTATGAAAAGGAAGACAACGATGATTAAAGAATTTTTATAATATCGTGTAATCTATTACGAGGGTCGGTCATGGTATGGGATGCATGAGTGATTCTATTGATAGATAGTGTGATCAATACAAAATATGAACCTTTGTCTTTCAAACAATACACTTTTGGATTTCTAGGTATGATATATGACGTCATAGCATTAGCTTAAAGTAACTACACTCTGGATACTGCCTGAAATGTCAACATTCGGCTGGATATGTAATAAAAAAAATAGGTTGAAATATTGGTTGATTGATTCATTTGCGTATATCTCTACAATGCAAGCATTGAAACAGACAGCACTTGGTGAATAGTAAGAACACACAATAATCTCTTTTTGAGATCTGAATTCCTTAAAACAAACAAGAAGGGACCATCTCAAATAAGTTTTTATTAAGGAAAATCCGCAACGATAAACCATAGAAAACAACAACGGATAAAGAACAATGGAGGGATTATAATTTAATAAATTGTTCAATAATAGTGGGGATTTAAAAAGGAGGTGATCATAAAATGTCCTCGAACCGTTGGAATTATGTGACGATTACACTGCAAAAACACCGGTGTTAAAAATAACACCGTTCGGTGTTCTGAGAGGTCCACACCAATTGGTGTTATTTTAACACTATCTTGGTGTTACATTAACACTTACAGTGTTACATTAACACTTACAGTGTTATTTTTCACACTTGCAGTTGTTAAAATGACACTACATGGTGTTGATATAACACCAAAAATTTAACACCGGTACACCGGTGTTATTTTTTTTTGGTGTGGACCTCTCACAACACCAATGGTGTTGTTTTTAACACCGGTGTTTTTGCAGTGTACTTTAACAATACACATCTAGCATGTCTAGTAGCTCTAAAGATAGCAGTAATTAGAGGGGTTGTGGCAGCCATATTTGATTGATACATTCATGTATATTTTTGGCCCAGTTCAAAAATATCTGCCGTCTGCGCATGCGGATATTTTCTGTATATTTCATATGAATAAGCTCAGCTAATTAGTTACCCATCCTATGGAATCGCCCAAACTGGTTAAAGTTCTTTGATTTTCATAATTTATTTGATTTTCCGCAACATAGTGATTCACTGACTGGGAATTTGTCAGTGAGAATGGGCTATTTGAAATGTTGATATTTGTATACTTTTTTTTTCAATTGCTTGCCTTACTTTTTCCTTTTATACTACATATTTCAAATTACACAGGGATTAAAGTTATTGTCTTAGGTATCATAATTATGCAAAAAAATATGTTATGCAATCTTCTTACCACATGTCTCATACAAACAATTCAAATCTACCGCCAAATAACTGATTTAGCAGTGTCCCAAGTGTACTTACTTTAAGCTAATGCTATGACGTCATAGTTCATACTTAGAAATCCAAAATTGCATTATTTGAAAGACAAAGGTTCATACTTTGTGTGGATCAAACTATCCATCAATAGAATCATTCATGCATCCCATACCGTGATTACTTTCATTACTTAATGACCAACCCTCGTAATTAAATTACGTTCAATACAAGTTTCTATTTGACTGTACTTAACAGCTAAGAATAAGTTATGTGAATGTATTAATAAATAAACACAAATAATGTCAAAGGTATTGTTTGTTGTTCTTTATTTCACTCCCTAATACCTAAGGATACCTCCATATCCTGTAATAGCAAACACATCCATCCCTGCTCATTAGGTCACTGCTCATTTACTTATTGGCGCATGAAGCCAAAGGGATATCACCATATCCAGTAATAGCACACACATCCATCCCTGCTCATTAGGTCACTGCTCATTTGCTCATTTGCGCATGAAGCCAAAGAGATTATCCTGTAATAGCAAACACATCCATCCCTGCTCATTAGGTCACTGCTCATTTGCTTATTGGCGCATGAAGCGAAAGGGATATCACCATATCCTGTAATAGCAAACACTTCCATCCCTGCTCATTAGGTCACTGCTCATTTGCTTATTGGCGCATGAAGCCAAAGGGATATCACCATATCCTGTAATAGCAAACACATCCATCCCTGCTCATTAGGTCACTGCTCATTTGCTTATTGGCGCATGAAGCCAAAGGGATATCACCATATCCTGTAATAGCAAACACATCCATCCCTGCTCATTAGGTCACTGCTCATTGACTTATTGGCGCATGAAGCCAAAGGGATATCACCATATCCTGTAATAGCACACACATCCATCCATGCTCATTAGGTCACTGCTCATTTGCTTATTGGCGCATGAAGCCAAAGGGATATCACCATATCCTGTAATAGCAAACACATCCATCCCTGCTCATTAGGTCACTGCTCATTGACTTATTGGCGCATGAAGCCAAAGGGATATCACCATATCCTGTAATAGCAAACACTTCCATCCCTGCTCATTAGGTCACTGCTCATTTGCTTATTGGCGCATGAAGCCAAAGGGATATCACCATATCCTGTAATAGCACACACATCCATCCATGCTCCTTAGGTCACTGCTCATTGACTTATTGGCGCATGAAGCCAAAGGGATATTACCATATCCTGTAATAGCACACGCCATCCCTGCTCATTAGGTCACTGCTCATTTGCTTATTGGCGCATGAAGCCAAAGGGATATCACCATATCCTGTAATAGCAAACACATCAACCCCTGCTCATTAGGTCACTGCTCATTTGCTTATTGGCGCATGAAGCCAAAGGGATATCACCATATCCTGTAATAGCACACGCATCCATCCCTGCTCATTAGGTCACTGCTCATTTGCTTATTGGCGCATGAAGCCAAAGGGATATCACCATATCCTGTAATAGCACACGCATCCATCCCTGCTCATTAGGTCACTGCTCATTTGCTAATTAACGCATTAAGCCGAAGGGATATCACCATATCCTGTAATAGCAAACACATCCATCCCTGCTCATTAGGTCACTGCTCATTTGCTTATTGGCACATGAAGCCAAAGGGATATCACCATATCCTGTAATAGCACACGCATCCATCCCTGCTCATTAGGTCACTGCTCATTTGCTTATTGGCACATGAAGCCAAAGGGATATCACCATATCCTGTAATAGCACACGCATCCATCCCTGCTCATTAGATCACTGCTCATTTGCTTATTGGCACATGAAGCCAAAGGGATATCACCATATCCTGTAATAGCACACGCATCCATCCCTGCTCATTAGGTCACTGCTCATTTGCTTATTGGCACATGAAGCCAAAGGGATACCACCATATCCTGTAATAGCACACGCATCCATCCCTGCTCATTAGGTCACTGCTCATTTGCTAATTAACGCATTAAGCCGAAGGGATATCACCATATCCTGTAATAGCACACGCATCCATCCCTGCTCATTAGGTCACTGCTCATTTGCTCATTGGCACATGAAGCCAAAGGGATATCACCATATCCTGTAATAGCACACGCATCCATCCCTGCTCATTAGGTCACTGCTCATTTGCTCATTGGCGCATGAAGCCAAAGGGATACCACCATATCCTGTAATAGCACACGCATCCATCCCTGCTCATTAGGTCACTGCTCATTTGCTTATTGGCACATGAAGCCAAAGGGATATCACCATATCCTGTAATAGCACACGCATCCATCCCTGCTCATTAGGTCACTGCTCATTTGCTAATTAACGCATTAAGCCGAAGGGATATCACCATATCCTGTAATAGCACACGCATCCACCCCTGCTCATTAGGTCACTGCTCATTTGCTCATTGGCGCATGAAGCCAAAGGGATACCACCATATCCTGTAATAGCACACGCATCCATCCCTGCTCATTAGGTCACTGCTCATTTGCTTATTAACGCATGAAGCCAAAGGGATATCACCATATCCTATAATAGCACACGCATCTATCCCTGCTCATTAGGTCACTGCTCATTTGCTTATTAACGCATGAAGCCAAAGGGATATCACCATATCCTGTAATAGCACACGCATCCATCCCTGCTCATTAGGTCACTGCTCATTTGCTTATTGGCGCATGAAGCCAAAGGGATATCACCATATCCTCTAATAGTAAACGCATCCATCCCTGCTCATTAGGTCACTGCTCATTTGCTAATTAACGCATTAAGCCGAAGGGATATCACCATATCCTGTAATAGCACACGCATCCATCCCTGCTCATTAGGTCACTGCTCATTTGCTTATTGGCACATGAAGCCAAAGGGATATCACCATATCCTGTAATTAAAGTAAACACATCCATCCCTAACTTTTAAAAAAAACACGAAAAAAATATAGCCAAATATGGAAAGGAAGGGACAACATGAAACTCCCTCATAAACTTCAACCCACTAGTGAAATCGTTAACCTTGAACGTTGAACCACCCATTCAGAGCATAATTTGACCTGAAACCTTGACCTTAAACCCTGACCTTGAACCCGAACCACCAGCCAGACCGCCTCAAAACCTTGGTCGGTGGGGCACCTGCTATACTACTAATCGTGTCAAATATTGATGGATTTTTTTTCACCAGGCTGGTTAAGCACAGCGTCTCCCTAGAAGTGGCGCCCGGGGCACGTGACCATCTACCCATCCTAGATATGTTATATACACCTAGCACATAAAGCCCCTGACCAGGTGCTTTGAGGTTGGCTAATTCAAAATATATGATCGGTACCAAAGATCTGAGATATACATTAAATGAGCAAATTTCTTCTCCGCAGTTTGATACCTAATTCAACAAATTCGAATGGATACTATTAAAGTTATGTCGATTTCAATGACCGCGCATGCAACAGAAAAGTTGCACTAGGTATAGGAAATCATTGATTTGTGTGTGATTTACCATAGACGGTAAAAATCAATGTTTTACCCGTCTATGGATTTACGCACTGAAAAACTCACAGCTTATCAGCTAAGACTTGTATTCTTCACAGCCAGATACACCCTTTGTTCCGCACATTGCGGTTATCACTAAAGACCCATTCATGTCTCGTTCAGATAGCACACAGTTATGACAGTAATCACACACAAATCAATGATTCCTATACCTAGTGCAACTTTTCTGTTGCATGCGCGGTCATTGAAATCGCCATAACTTTAAAAGTATACATTCGATTTTGTTGAATGAGGTATCAAACTGCGGAGAAGAAATTTGCTCATTTTATGTATATCTCACATTTTTGGTACCGATTATATATTTTGAATTAGTCAACCTCAAAGCACCTGGTCGGGGACTTTATGTGCTAGGTGTATGTACATGTACATGTATCTGACTAGAAGCTTGGACATTCCCGGAGGACGTTCAACAGGCGTGAGCCTGAGGTTTGGACAGTTTGCGTTCTTTGGAGCATATGGAGTTCGCAAGCTTGGATCGAATTTGTAAGCTTAGCCTATGATCATAATGATGTACGAACTGTGGACTGTAAGTGATTACTCTTTTAAAACTTGCGAATGAAATAATTACGTTTTAATAACTTACAATTCATCCACAACCCTAACAAACATTAACACCCATCTCAGCATAGCCCATACATGTACCTTACAGTCTTGGCACCTGCCTATAGAAAGAAGTATCCGCATGTTGCCTCTCATCCTTCTCATGTTCCTCCCTACAATGCTACCAGGCCTACCTGTCGCACGTATAACATCCGCCCCTTATCGTGCCCATCCTTCAAAAACAGAACAGCTCCGATTGCACCAAGGAATATGTCGATGTCACCATATACCCCATAACAAGCATGATAAACTTCCCAAAATGCATTGCAAATATTCAGTTTTATAAAACAATAAAAGCAAAACGGTTTTTTAGGTTTAGGTTGTTCAAGGTCAATATCACCCTTGATGGTTCATGGTCAATAGCTCCCCTTAATTGCTTACGAGCAAATGAGAAATGTTCATATGCCTAAAACGAATGAAATAAGCAAAAACAATTTAATCAGGAATTAAGCAATGTAGTAAGTATAAATGCAATGAGGAAATAGTAAAAATGAGCAAATAAGAAACGTAATGAGCAAATGAGCAAGGAATGAGCAATAAAGTAGGAACATAAGCAATACAAAAGCAGATAACATGAGCAAATGGGCACATGCAACACAAGACGCAATAAATCGCGTCCTTTGCGCCATTGAAACCGACAATGTCCCATTTACGAACGGCTTGGTGTTCATTGACATTGACCTTGAACCTCCGAATAGTTAAGAGAAGTTATTACCCTTGAACCGAAGAGATAGTATAGACATTAAACATTAGACATTGACTCAGAACTTTAAGAGAGAGAGCCATTGACCCTGAACTAAAGGTCAGACATTGACCTTGAACCACCTGAACCATTTCAAAAACCTAAAGTAACCTACTATACTACTTTTCACTTCAATCTCATTTGTTTGACGCTGTAATACTTGTAATGACAAGCTTTATTATCGTGTATTTAATATATTGTCTTTGTTTAACCAGTAACCATGGAAGTGGTTTTAACTTACATTTAGTTTAATCGAAAGGCATTGTGGGAGGGACATCATAACTCTTGTTGGGCATCAACAACCGCATACACAGTGTACATGCGCTGAGCAAATATTATTGCTGCGAAGCGGCAGCGCAGCCGATAGGGGCAATTGACGGTCGGATGAAGTTACAGCAGCAAGGCGCGAAAAAAGTACGATGAGATGGCAGTAGGAGATGGGGCTATAAGATTTCAATTAAGGCAAAAACACACGATCATTGATTAAAAATAACGCTGAATCATCGGTGATATAAAACAGGGGGAAAGAGGGAGGTAGCGACTTTGTTATTCTAAAAATATGCTTCGTTTTAATTATCTTTTTGTTATTTATGGCGAAACTTGGATGGAGATACCATGAAACGGAGCTTACTATATATCATGAGCATGACTTTCATGTTTAAGAATATTGTCCAAGTTAATCAGGCCTCTCGATCACTCAATGATTTTTTTTTAATGAAAATAATGTAGGTCCCAGGCATGCATCAAATATTATAATTTTTTTCGGGAAAAGTGTACTTTAGGTCCATACTGGAACATAAAAGTTGCCAGTATCGGTCGATACTGGAACACCACATTGTGTTCCAGTATCGAGCGATACTGGCACATTTTTATGTTACAGTATCGAGCGACACTGGTACACGTGATACCAATGAGATTTGTCCCAGTATTGAACGATACTGGTACATAATTATGTTCCACTATCGCCCGATACTGGAACACTGACTTTGTACCAGTATCGGACGATACTGGGTGTTCCAGGATCGGACGATACTATAGTCGATTCGCAGACATTGGCCGATTTTAGCGATATACCATTTCAGTAAAGAGGTAACAGAAGCAAAAGAGGGGGAGACACTCGAATTTAATCGTAATATGCAGGGTTAATACCGTGTCTTCGTGTGCATGTACTACTGTGATGTTATGATGTATATAGTCACCACTATGTACCCAGTGACAGGGAACTTGCGGTTGGATTATCGGCATAACGATAAAGAAATGTATTGTTATTCAGATAAATTGATAAAGGTATTCAGGTGGTCTCATAGCCAGAAATACTTAAAGTAACGTTTATAATCCGTATCTTGGTTGATATAACTGTTTTTCCATTTAATTAGGACAAATGGTTTTGTACCTAGGTATATATAAAAAAATGATTATTGAATCATTTTCCGGGTTTTTCTCGCAAATAAATACGTAGAACTGTTATTTTCATTTTAATGTTTCCTTTATTCCACGTGCATAATAAAAACGGAAAATAATAAAAAGTATCCACTAAATTATGAATAGGTAAAATGACATACATAATATTTTTCATTCGAAACCTGTATACGGTCGATGATGGTCAATTTTTTTTTATTGTGGTAACCGCTTCCAAAGGGATAACACATTTGAAGCTGCTGGATTAAGTTTTTGGTTGTCGTGATTGTAAAGCTATATGATCAGCCCTATTCATAAAGCCACACCATAAATAGCATTTGATTATGGAGCGCAAATAATCATAATAATAACATCTATAAAAGTACCGCTGTTTCATCATTGGTCAAAATGGGTTCCTCTAACGCCCAATGGACGAGGTCCAAAATCGATACCGATGCGCCAGAGTTTATGAATCTACTATAGTACCGTCCGGAATCTGGAACCTAATATACACGGTTCCTTTTTTTTCTACCGAATTCCGAATAATTTTCGTTATAACCGAATTATTTTGGCAAACATTTAACTGTATAGCCCGCATTTCCTGCATCTGATAATGTGCAGACCAGCTCCCCGCTTAAAATATAGTGGTCCCCCGATCTTTCTTCTGGATCTATCATCCTCACACAAGTTCTCTGCACCGTTTTGCCATTGACCCTATTATAACAATAACATGGCAAATATTAGATAAATGTGGCGGCAAAACGGTACGTCTGTCAAGACAAACAGGGCGGATTGGTTGACTTGACCCTTCGTCACCCCAATGTATATCGTCATCATACATTCCTATCAACACCTGGCTTCATCTAAACCAACTGAAGACGCAGCACACATAAGCAGCACCTTGAAGTTACTTTTATTTCATTTTATATTGTATACGCAACCTTCATATTTCAGTATCACTGAAGAAAAGGTAGACATTTTGATGAAATGTCATTCATAAATCCAGGGGTGTGAGAGGCCACAATTAAAAAAAAAAAGGAAAACAGACAAAAACGAGAAAAAACAGAGTAAGATTAGGGTAACAATGCCAAATATGGGCTGAAAAGAAAAGAAAAAGCTGAAATTTTGGCACAAGAAAATAAAAAATAAAGAGGAAATCAGCCAGCAGAATCGAGGAATATGATAGTCGATTGTGTTTTTAGCTATTTGACGTAGCCTACTTGACGTCTGACATCAGTTTTTATACTGAATACGCATGCACTTTATAGCAATTAAATGGCTCTTAAGATGCGGCTATAGCCATGATATACTGTGTTGATTTTTATTACTTGCAGGCTGAAAAATGAGAATCGAGATCACGAGAGCAGATACAATGCACTTTCGATTGTCCATTCAAATGTTTGGCTTATTCTTGATAATATCTAATTTTATTATTATCAAATTTTTTGTTTATATTGTTTCAGAGAAAATGCAAGCTGGAAACTACGCATCGTAATCCAATAAATTTGATATTGCATTGAATCCAGGTATTTGGATATAGCATTGGTATTTGTTTATCTACACTTCGTTATATCTTCAACCGATGATTAATATCTTGAAAAATTAGAACACACTTAAAAACCCAATTTTGATATTTATTTTATAACAATCGTACATATCCGTTCGCAAGTGTTATATGGTGACGATTTGTACTTGTTATCTTTACCATCAGGCCAGCCGGTCGGCGTGCCAAAGTGCTTCAATCTTCACCAAGTAAGACGACACTATCTATGCCAAGTGCTATGTAATATTTTGGAACACTAACGATAATTATACTCGGCTTGTTAGGTAAATAAATCACACATCAAATAGAAACCAGACAAGATTGATGAGTGAGATATAGATGAACTAAAAGACGAGGAAGAGAAGCTACAAGTATTCAGATCTGATGTGGAATTACTTGGATAATTTTACCATGCATTTGACTGATGGGAGAAGGGAAAGACCGTGGATGGTGCAGAAGTCCGAAGTCACACCAGTGCAAGGTGATTTGATTAGATACGTCATTTTTTATTATTAGGTTATTATATGGTCAAATATACTCTCTTAAACATGTTAAACATGAAATTTCAGTCCGATATATTGAAATTTCACTCTATTAGATTGAACATTTTCAATCTTTTAAGATCCTTCCCTAAGCACAATCTTTAAGATTGACTTTTCAATCTTTTGATTTAAGAGAGATGTATTAGTATGTAAAAGAGCCGTGTGGAACATGCACCACTATCAAAAGGTGTAACCAAAATAAATCTTAGAATATATTATGTTTAGATAAAAAAAAAACCACCAAAATATGACCATTATTGAAACTCATACAGCGAAATCATCCCAAGCTTTAACCTGTCGATCGTCCGCAAATGACTTTTACACTGCGTCCATAATAATGTGGCCCTCGGTACTGATATTCAGTCTGCATCGGAAGCAACATGCTACCTTTCCGATTTCCGATTGATCAAGCTCGCCAAACATTTGCCTTACGCTCGAAGGTACAGAGTTTCCCGCCTTTCGGTATTACTCGGCTACCTGTGCAGTTGCATAACAATTCTGTCATGAAATGAATCCATGCGTTGAGCTATAACAACTCGTTATGAAATATATCGGATTTTGACGAAATTTAAGTAATATGAATACCCAGGCTATTGAGAGCAAACGATAATATAAGTGTAAAAAGCACAATATTTCCAAATTCCACCTGCGCGAATACTTCATTATCATCGGTGAAGCCGGTTCGCCGGTAGCTCCAAATTTAAAGAGATGTAGTCTGCAAAGGATATTACGACATACACATACGTGGAATTAGTCCAATCTGAACAATAAATTAACAAGATCATTACAACTAACAGAACGTAAACAAAATTGATGCGTAGGCCTATTTAGTTCTTTTTGGTTGTTGCTAATCACCAACTACCAGGCGATATTGGCGCCCGGTGTGGGGCTGGATTTCAATAACAATTTAACAAGAGTTCTTTCACGAGAGGCTAATTGTTATCTACTGAAGATAGCAAATAGTGTCCCATGACCTACGTTGAGGAGTAGGGAGGAAGAAATACACGATTCTAATGATGGATGAGAAAGGAGAAAGAGGAATGGAAGGGAGATATGGGAGAGAAGGGTAGGAGAAAGAGGATTTGGACCAGAGGGTGGAGGAAGACGAGGAGGGTAAACATGGAGAAAGGAGTGCACTATCGTTATCATGGATCAAACGTCATAAATGCAGGTTGATAACGGGGATAATTGTATATAGGATGCTGGTAAATAATCACTAATCTCTATAAGACGTTGGCGCCCGATGTAAGGCTGGATTTCAATTAATAATTGACAAGGTTTCTTCAAGAAAGGTATTTGCTATCTACTGATGATAGCAAGCATATAAATGAGGTACTATGACTACATCGTTGATACTAAATGATTATGACGATGCGCCGACGGAGATGGGTTAATACTTTCGAATAAAGAAAATGTTTCACGTTTTAGATGTCTGTATGGGGTAAATATTTCACATTACCACGCAAGGCTCGTATCGCAATCGTTAATAGAAACAAAGTCCAACATTTTAAAGGCCGCTTTAGTGTAAAATGTAACAATTTAGCACCTTGCGCTGCTTTATTTCATTCAATAAGGGGCGGGGGAATGTCCATATACCCCGGGCTTTGTCTAAGGGGCGGGGGAATGTCCATATACCCCGGGCTTTGTCTAACTCTCCGCGGTCTTGGATGAGTTTTCTTGGCTAGCGTTGTTCAATATTAATATGACTTTTCTCGACATTGGCGCATTAACTGTTGGGGCTAGATTCAACCAGTGTTCTAAGGCTATTTGCTATCTACTGAAGATAGCAAATAATACGAAATACCATGACATACTCTGATACTGTCGACGACAATGCATGAAGATGGTGGATAAATAGAGGAAGATGTGAAGACGAGGGAGAATGATGGAAGGAGATAGTGCTTTGTCCATGAATCATACGTTTTATTCGTGCATCAGGTGTCCGAGTATGTCGTCATAGTGAGGACGGCCACGTTTCCCCGTTCTACCCTACTCTTCTGTAATAAACTGTATGTGATGTTTGTACACTCATACTAGAGCAATGAAAAGCACACGGGGGTCACGTTTCCACAAGTTGAATTTGGCATGCGAAGGCAGGAAAAATCAATGTGTAATTTAAACAAGGCCACGTGGATATGATTGCACGGAGCGTATTGGGACAAATGTTGATTCGCCCAGGTAGGCGTGTACTTTGAGTCTAGGGTCACTGCCTGTGTGATGAGTAAACTTTAGGGTCTCTGTAAGCCAACTATGATTTTAAGATGACTCTAGATGAGTATACATGGAGCTATAAAATACTAGCGTTGCCTTATGGATGGGTTGACGATAAAGAATGGGAGACGGAAGCTTTAGGTAATACATGATTATAATTTATATGCCAAGTAACCAATGTTGGACAGGAGTAAATATTATATATCATATCATGGCAGTACGAGAAGAACCTAGGCCTATAATATAAAACCCATTACCGCCACAGAGAACCACCCTGGGCCGCTGCAGGGGTAGATGGGCCGTTCTACAGATAATATTCAGAGTCATCTTCCATACAGAATTATGATGTTGCTTCAGGAGCGTAACCAACCAGAGGGGCAGGGTGGGGCGTTTAAGGGTGTATGTTCTGATCACTTTAGCTTTTTTCCCTATCAACATATTTTGATATCAGAAGAAACCCGATATTTTTCTCATTATTTCAGGAAAATGTTTAACGCAAGATATGTTCCATTTAGACTGTATCAGTACACCAGTACCAGCATCAGTATCAGGCATGAGAATGGAGAATTTGAAAATAGCAGGAAAGTGGTAAAAATTCCTGAAAGAGCGCGTGAAATTGGGCAAAAAAGGCTAAAATTAAATAAAACTGCGCGGTAAATTTTGAGTGCAAAAAAGCAGGAATTCCTGCTTTTCCCTGAAGATTCTCATGCCTGCAGTATACCAGTATCAGTACACCAATACCAGTATCAGTATACCAGTATCAATATCAGTATACCAGTATCAATATCAGTATCAGTACCAGTGTCAGTATACTAGTACCAGTGTCAGTATACCAGTTATCAGCATCCGAACCAGTATCAGTATCAGTATACCAGTACCAGTATCAGTACAAGTATCAGTAGCAGTAGCAGTACCAGTGTCAGTATACTAGTCCCAGTGCCAATGCCAGTATCAGTAGCAGTAGGCCTATAAGTATGGGTAGGCCTATGTGTACAAGTACCAGTACCAATTATCAGTATCCGAACCAGTATCAGTATCAGTAACAGTAACGGTACCAGTATCAGTATGTACCAGTATGAGTATGGGTATGAGTACCAGTATCAGTTTACCAGTATGAGTATGGGTATGAGTACCAGTACCAGTATCAGTATCAGTATAAGTATCAGTACTAGTATCAGTATACCAGTATCAGTATCAGTATACCATTGCCAGTATCAGTATACCAGTATCAGCACCAGCACCTGCACCAGAAGCGGTACCAGTCATAAGCATGATAAGAAGCAGTACCAGTACCAATATCAGTATAATTTTATTTCACATTTCATGATCAGGATAACTAAATTACCAGCAGTGGTAACACAAGCGTGTAAATTGTTGGCTAACAATCTCACAACATCGCGTGGTAGCCCACGTGCGGGACAATAAACATCAGTTACAACATTTCTTACATGAATACATGATATATGTGTGTGTCTATATCTAACGTAGATGAGTAGTGTTATAAACTGCGCCAATAAAGTATCTAAACACTTACAAAATGGTCAGATTTATCGGAACCTGAAATAGTATGCAAACAAATAATTAATTGATTCAATTCACAGTTACCTTCTGCGCATTTTGACACCTCTTTTGTTGCGCTACGATGTTCTTTGGCGGATTTATGGGCACTTGAGTGGCTTAAGGTCAATTTCAAAAGTTGCAAAAGCCCCTATTCAAGCAAGAGCGTTGTACTGTGACGAATAAGATCAGCATTATTTTTGCCCGCCATTTATAAATGATTTGTTTGTCGCGTGTTGGATAAATCGATTGCGATGAACATCAGCGTTAATTTTCAATAACAAAACAAAAGGGTCAGAGATGGGAGGCATAAATCAATACTGCAATAAATGTCATGGTTAAGTAAACAGAACAAATTGGTGTCTTTTGTCTTGATTTTGTCTGTGTGTGATGATTGTGTGAGGTCCCTTCTGGAATTGGGGTGAATAGGATCCTTTGCAACTTTTAAAATTGACATTAAGCCACTCAAGTGCCCATAAATCCGCAAAACAACATCGTAGCGCAACAAAAGAGGTGTCAAAATGCGCAGAAGATAACTGTGAATCGAATTATTTAATTATTTGTTTGCATACTATTTCTGGTTCCGATAAATCTGACCATTTGTAAGTGTTTAGATACTTTATTGGCGCAGTTTAGTTACTATCTACTGCAGATAGCACAAAGCTATATACGTGGTAAAAATGGTAAAGCTAAGTATCTATTTCGAATGCTTTCATTAATGGTTATCATGGTTATACAGCATTCGTACTCTGGTCTCATTTACCGTGTTTACGTTTAACGATTTTCACTGTACAAGGCACAATATGTGTTCGTTCAAATAAAAGACTAGTGTCCCAATTTACCAATGATACGCAATAGCAGCATGATCCGCGAAAACCAACCGTGGAATTCTATATGCAAACCTATGGAACGCCGTTTGTAAACATTTGAACAATCATAACTTGTGTGTGTATATGTAACATTTGTGTGTATATTATTGGTTGTGCACACACAAATTATGATTGTTCAAAGATTTACAAACGGCGTACCATGGAACGCCGTTTGTAAATATTTGAACGTTCAAAGATTTACAAACGGCGTACCATGGTACGCCGTTTGTAAATCTTTGAACAATGAAATCCGTTATGTTGCCATGTATACATCCTGAAAAGTAGATATCAACATGGTGAGATCCGTTATCTTGCCATATATACATCCTGAAAATTAGATGTTGACATGATGAGATAAGCTATCTTGCCATATAAACATCCTGAAAAGAAGATTTTGACATGGTGAGATCCGTTATCTTGCCATGAATACATACTGAAAATTAGATGTTGACATGGTGAGATCCGTTGTGTCATCATGTATACATCCTGTGAAGTAAATGTTGACATGATGAGATCTGTTATCTTGCCATGTATACATCGTGAAAAGTAGATGTTGACATGGTAAGATCTGTTATCTTGCTATGTACAATTCCTGAATTGTAGATGTCGACATGGTGAAATCCGTTATGTTGCCATGTATACATCCTGAAAAGTAGATGTCAACATGGTGAGATCCGTTATCTTGCCATGTATACATCCTGAAAATTAGATGTTGTTATGATGAGATACGCTATCTTGCCATATAAACATCCTGAAAAGAAGATGTCGACATGGCGAGCTCCGTTATCTTGCCATGAATACATACTAAAAATTAGATGTTGACATGGTGAGATCCGTTATCTTGCCATATACACTTCCTGAAAATAGTTTTCGACATGGTGAGATCCATTATCTTGCCATATATACATCCTAAAAATTAGATGTTGACATGGTAAGATCTGTTATCTTGCCATGTATACATCCTGAAAAGTAGATGTTGACATAGTGAAATAGGTTATCTTGCTATGTACAATTCCTGAATTGTAGATGTCGACATGGTGAAATCCGTTATGTTGCCATGTATACATCCTGAAAAGTAGATGTCAACATGGTGAGATCCGCTTTCTAAGTGCCATCATTCTTGGTCACTTGGCAACATAATTTATCTCGCCATGTTAACATATTTCCAGTATTATGGCGACATAATTTGAGTGAATGTTGACATCATAACATATGACATCTCCACATGTAAGGAAGATGTTGACATGGTGAGATCCGTTATCTTGCCATATATACATCCTGAAAAGTAGATGTTGACATAGTGAGATATGTTATCTTGCTATGTGCAATTCCTGAAAAGTAGATGTCGACATGGTGAGATCCGTTATATTGCCATGTATACATCCTGAAAATATATGGCAAGATAACGGATCTCACCATGTTGATATCTACTTTTCAGGATGTATACATGGCAACATAACGGATTTCACCATGTCGACATCTACAATTCAGGAATTGTACATAGCAAGATAACCTATTTCACTATGTCAACAACTACTTTTCAGGATGTATATATGGCAAGATAACGGATCTCACCATGTCAACATCTTCCTTACACGATGTATACATGGCAAGATAACAGATCTCATCATGTCAACATCTACTTCGCAGGATGTATACATGATGACATAACGGATCTCACTATGTCAACATCTACTTTTCAGGATGTATACATGGCAATATAACGGATCTCACCATGTCGACATCTACTTTTCAGGAATTGCACATAGCAAGATAACATATCTCACTATGTCAACATCTACTTTTCAGGATGTATATATGGCAAGATAACGGATCTCACCATGTCAACATCTTCCTTACATGTGGAGATGTCATATGTTATGATGTCAACATTCACTCAAATTATGTCGCCATAATACTGGAAATATGTTAACATGGCGAGATAAATTATGTTGCCAAGTGACCAAGAATGATGGCACTTAGAAAGCGGATCTCACCATGTTGACATCTACTTTTCAGGATGTATACATGGCAACATAACGGATTTCACCATGTCGACATCTACAATTCAGGAATTGTACATAGCAAGATAACCTATTTCACTATGTCAACATCTACTTTTCAGGATGTATACATGGCAAGATAACAGATTTTACCATGTCAACATCTAATTTTTAGGATGTATATATGGCAAGATAATGGATCTCACCATGTCGAAAACTATTTTCAGGAAGTGTATATGGCAAGATAACGGATCTCACCATGTCAACATCTAATTTTTAGTATGTATTCATGGCAAGATAACGGAGCTCGCCATGTCGACATCTTCTTTTCAGGATGTTTATATGGCAAGATAGCGTATCTCATCATAACAACATCTAATTTTCAGGATGTATACATGGCAAGATAACGGATCTCACCATGTTGACATCTACTTTTCAGGATGTATACATGGCAACATAACGGATTTCACCATGTCGACATCTACAATTCAGGAATTGTACATAGCAAGATAACAGATCTTACCATGTCAACATCTACTTTTCACGATGTATACATGGCAAGATAACAGATCTCATCATGTCAACATTTACTTCACAGGATGTATACATGATGACACAACGGATCTCACCATGTCAACATCTAATTTTCAGTATGTATTCATGGCAAGATAACGGATCTCACCATGTCAAAATCTTCTTTTCAGGATGTTTATATGGCAAGATAGCTTATCTCATCATGTCAACATCTAATTTTCAGGATGTATATATGGCAAGATAACGGATCTCACCATGTTGATATCTACTTTTCAGGATGTATACATGGCAACATAACGGATTTCATTGTTCAAAGATTTACAAACGGCGTACCATGGTACGCCGTTTGTAAATCTTTGAACGTTCAAATATTTACAAACGGCGTTCCATGGTACGCCGTTTGTAAATCTTTGAACAATCATAATTTGTGTGTGCACAACCAATAATATACACACAAATGTTACATATACACACACAAGTTATGATTGTTCAAATGTTTACAAACGGCGTTCCATACAAACCCAAGATTTGGAACGCATGTTCGAAATGCAATGTATGTTGGTTAAATCAACTTATTTCAACCAAATAGGAACATAATACCAAGGTGTTTTTGAAGAAATAAGTCCATCAATATCAGTTAGATTGGCGAAACCTATACAGTAAGTTAACTTAAAGGTAAACATGGTTTTAATAAAGTTAAGTTTACATTTACACATTGTTAAAATTCTGAAATCCCTGAAAATGGTACTAAGCTAATTCGATGTGCTTATGCAGGATCTTTATCCGGCAAGAAAGCTTCCACAACCGTATTGGTTTATCTCCCATTGTAATTGAACCGTGTTTATTAGAATTTGTCTATGATAAAAGCGTTATCACAGGGAGGGAGATATACTATTCCCGTTTACATATAGGCCTACAAAAACGTGAGAAGTCCCGGATGCGTTGTGTATAACATGCCTCATCACATTAACAGTATTGTATGCACGAATGGTTCAAATACAGAAACAGCTCAGCTGGTTATAGATTGACTAGAGCTGAATTAATAATACTGGCACAAACATATACAAGGAAGAGATATAATTTTGAACACTTTGGGTGATTGCGCTCAAATCTTTTAAATTATAGAAGGCGTCTTTATTCAAAATGAATCAACTTGAGTATTTTAAGAGTGATGATTTGCACGTTAGTATCATAACACAATCATCAGAGGAATACCAGTGCGTGTCATTTGAGCGTCCATACAGGTCGGTAGACTGCAATTAAGGCACGTCTGCGAGAGGTTTTTTCCCGCCTTTTCCCGATCACGACCGAGTTGTGCTTCAAACTCAAACTGCCTTTTAGTCGCGAGGTATTTGACTCGATTCCATAATACATTGCGATTCATGGCAATCTCAACAAATCAGAAAACAGGTGTACAAAATAGTCGTTTATCCAAACGATATCGAGGCTATGGATGATAGCACATCAAAAGGTAAACAATGGTACATTCATGACTTGATTCTTTTCGTTGGCCTAAGACCATGGCCTAGACCGAACAATACTAGCACATACGACCGAACAAATAGAGCGAATGTGGTCATGTTGAAGTGCATGTTGGGATACCTTTCATATGACACAATTTCTGTCAATTCCCAAGCTGTTTAAAGTAATGAATTACGGTAAACAGTTGTTCTCAAAAGCACACGTTTAATTCTAATGGTGTATCCAAAACCATAGCTGTAGTTAATGGTATACACGTGTGTCATTGAGGTAAGCATGGTATGGGTGTGATTCTATTTATTTATAAGCAAATTGACTTTGTTATAAAATGAGCATTCATACAAAGTTAGCAATGCACATGCGCGTAGTGCATCTTAATAAACTTTAAATTTGAACATGCCATTTCCAATATAGATTGTAGTCAGGTAGACAATTACTCTGAGTTTGTGGTGGAACTTACTGAAAATAGTCGACCTCTCGAGAATATCCACTCAAACTTTATCCTATAAACGCAAATCACGGTTTTGGGCATGAGCTCGTTGAGTCGAAATACTATATTTACAGCAGTGAGCACACTTCTATAAGCCTAATGCAATATACGTTATGATACTTCAAGTTAATTCATACATGCTATCTACGGTAGATAGCATGCAGTGTATTAGGTCTAAGTAATGTTACTCAATCTTGAGTCTCATGTACTATCTACGGTAGATAGCAGGGTTGTATTATAGGTCTAAGTAATAATGTAGCTCATCCATTCGTCTCGAGTCTCATGTGCTATCTACGGTAGATAGCCGTATACAAGTCTAAGTTACTCTCTTAATGTAAAACGAGTGGAAAGAGTGAAAATTCACTCGAAAAGGAGTGAAGGGAGTGAAACGCAAGACAACCCGTTTTAGCGTGGAACATTTCCACTCTAAAATTAGTATGAAAGTTAATGTTTCACTCTCAATAGAGTGGAACATTGTCATATAAAATCCCCTTTCACTCCTTTTTATAGAGTGTTTTTCCACTCAAAAACGTGTTGTCCTGCGTTTAACTCCTTGAAAAAGTGGAAAACCAATCTTTTACATTTAGAGAGTATGTTAGTCATTATTTAATCTTCAGTCTCATGTGCTATCTAACGTAGATAGCAGTGTATGTAATAAGTAATGCTACTCATTATTTAATCTTGAGTTTCATGTGATATCTACGGTAGATAGCAGTATATAGGTCTAAGTAATGTTACTCGTCAATAACTTGTGTGCCATCTATATCTACGGTAGATAGCATTGTACAGTTCTGCTTAGTGCTATAGCAATATAACTAATTAATTCCTATTGAGTCAGATGCGCTATACGGTAGAAAAGACGGAGTACGCAGTCCGATGGAACTGAATTTGCCGTGATAAAAGGTCTGTATTGCTTGTAATGTATTGCTTGTAAGGTCTGGTTTGCTTGTAATGTGTCGTCTGTTCATGTTTAGTCATGCGCTATCTATAAAAGATGAGATTCATACAGTGTAAGTATAATTATTATTACTATCAAGGGAAAAAAGCAATTCTATAATAGGTCTACGTCTATGTGGCTCTATTAATGTAAATTAATCAATTTGTGATAAGTATCGATTTGAAACATACCAAACTGCGCGCGCAGAAGCTTCAAGGTATTTGCGTCTGGCTGCTATACGGTAGATACCAGAAGGACCCCAATCATTAATCACCTTCAAGGTATTTGCGTCTGACTGCTATCTACGGTAGATAGCAGAAGGACCCCAATCATTAATCACCTTCAAGGTATTTGCGTCTGACTGCTATCTACGGTAGATAGCAGAAGGACCCCAATCATTAATCACCTTCAAGGTATTTGCGTCTGGCTGCTATCTACGGTAGATAGCAGAAGGACCCCAATCATTAATCACCTTCAAGGTATTTGCGTCTGACTGCTATCTACGGTAGATAGCAGAAGGACCCCAATCATTAATCACCTTCAAGGTATTTGCGTCTGGCTGCTATCTACGGTAGATACCAGAAGGACCCCAATCATTAATCACCTTCAAGGTATTTGCGTCTGGCTGCTATCAACGGTAGATAGCAGAAGGACCCCAATCATTAATCACCTTCAAGGTATTTGCGTCTGACTGCTATCTACGGTAGATAGCAGAAGGGCCCAATCATTAATCACCTTCAAGGTATTTGCGTCTGACTGCTATCTACGGTAGATACCAGAAGGACCCCAATCATTAATCACCTTCAAGGTATTTGCGTCTGACTGCTATCAACGGTAGATAGCAGAAGGTCCCCAATCATTAATCACCTTCAAGGTATTTGCGTCTGACTGCTATCTACGGTAGATAGCAGAAGGACCCCAATCATTAATCACCTTCAAGGTATTTGCGTCTGGCTGCTATCTACGGTAGATAACAGAAGGGCCCCAATCATTAATCACCTTCACGGTATTTGCGTCTGGCTGCTATCTACGGTAGATAGCAGAAGGACCCCAATCATTAATCACCTTCAAGGTATTTGCGTCTGGCTGCTATCTACGGTAGATAGCAGAAGGGCCCAAATCATTAATCACCTTCAAGGTATTTGCGTCTGACTGCTATCTACGGTAGATAGCAGAAGGACCCCAATCATTAATCACCTTCAAGGTATTTGCGTCTGGCTGCTATCTACGGTAGATACCAGAAGGAACCCAATCATTAATCACCTTCAACATGTTCAAGGTATTTACGTTTGGCCGCTATCTACGGTAGATAGCAGATGGACCCCTATCATTAATCACCTTCAAGGTATTTGCGTCTGGCTGCTATCTATACGGTAGCTAGCAGATGGACCCCTATCATTAATCACCTATGCTATTCTTGTATTTATGCATTATACGAAGCATGTTATTGGTACTAATCATGGTGCGTAACTGATATCACTCATAAATCTTACCATCTTATTTCACCTTAACGTACTGTATCTTCAATGAGTGTAACACAATCTGATTTACAACGATGATGTTATACTCATATTAATCAGTTCCGGAATCAAGCCCTTTTTATTCATGAGCAATCATTGCACGGGGGACGTCACAACATGATTTGGTGGGATGGGCTACTAATTACCCAATAGAGTTTGAGGCGAATCGCCAAAGGGCGTGACAAAATTAAAGGTCTTTTCCCCGCGGTATCAATAAGCCATCCCATCCGGGTAGTGTCAACCTTTACAGAAAGTTGTTTCAGTATACTCCTAACAAAGCCAATCCCTTAGAGGGCGCTCAGGCAATATGTACTGTATCATCTTATTACAAGTCCACCCCTCTTACATGAAGCCCGCAGCCATTTCGCGTACGTGTGCGCCTGCCCCCGAGGGGTCGTCCAAAGTGTGAACACAATTCATTTTACACGTTGATATTTGTGGTTGAGCTGTTGTGATACACCTTTGAGAGTGTGTAATTTAGCGAGCGTAGCTATCGCTACCCGCTTCTGTATTCGACTTGTCAGTTCTTTGCACGATGTCTGTTATTTTTAGCGAAATGAACAGTTTTGATACCGTTTTCATCATTAACTTTCAGTCCTGGACAAATCTGCTAAAAAGCCCATACAGTATCGATCTCTAAGCAAAATGTCCGCAGAAACATGTCTCCAACTCTCACAACATGCACTTTGCGATTTTTATCATGTTTAGCAGACACATATTTTGGCTCTTTTTCCCCTGTCTTTTTCCTTTTCTATCTTTCGTATAGTCAATAATTGGCAATTCGTTATCATGGTTATATAAAATAGACAAAATAGTATACTAGTAAATAACATAATACTGAATTCGCGAATAAGTAACCGTTGGCTACGTGGAACACAATCAGAAACAATCGGTATAGTTAGACAGCACCAAATTCCCTTACAATTATAGTTTTGCATGTTCACCCAACGAAAAAGGGTTGACAATTCGTGGGTATAAAACGAAGAGTGACAACGAGTTCAAAATGAGATATTCCGAGAAAAAAATTATCGCGACTAAATCGAATGAGATGATTCAATATTAACTGCAAACATCTGTGAAGTGGCGTTGCTTTGTTCGCGATATGAAAGAATTCGGCTTTTGGTGCCGAAGCCGAGAATTCCGTGCAGTTCCGCGTACCTGATTGGTACCCGGTGAATCGTCATGTTTGAAACAATAGTATTCTGCAAACCTCATGATCAAAAATATACGGACGGGACAGGGCATTATTATAAAGTTTGATAAAACAATGTTATACCGTTAAACTTCATCTATAAGCACCCATTGACTAATAGTTAATAAGCAGAGAATAGATAAAAAGGTATGAGCGCCCTCTATAGATCTAGAGAAATTATCACGAATTTGTTTAGTGTATTCGATATTCAATAATATAAAGTTGTATTACTCTCTAAATAATTTCATGGACAGACGAATTGCTCAATTGGTAAAGCGCCCGGTAAAGCGTCAACTTCAGTATCACGAGGTTGGTGGATCAATTCTCAACTACACCTTTTGCAATTTCTTTTGAAATCCAAGTGATATAGAAATTAATGCAAACTTGAATGTAAAATGATTACTCAATTATACTAGCTTTATTGTTATTTTTCAAAAACAAGCGCATAATTAATTTGATTGTATAAAGTAATGATCTTAATAGTCCAACCTTTTTATAAGCTAAAACACATTTATACTACAAATTAACCACAGCAAAATGTATTCATTGGCTTACTTTAAATGTTTCACACAGTAATCTTAAACGTTTCCTTCATCATGATTTAAGGGCAAATTATGATGATGCATATTAGATTGGTAGATCAAGTTAAGCAACAAAATGAAAGTAACTATGCAAACCACTATAATCCTGGTCTCACAATGAATGAATAGGTGAATGAATGGATGGCTATTCAATCAATTTATTTCCAATAAGATAGAGGGCCGTCCATTTATACCGACCCATCAATCATACATGTAGTTATAAAACAGTATCTGACACAGCAGTCTCGTTTAGATCAATTGGTTAAGCCGGCAGTTAGGGCAATTGTGATAGCGGGTTCCAGATGACAATTCCTGGTTCGAATCTCACTTCAAGACTTCTTCTTTTGGAAAGGTCATAATTTTCAAATTCTTGACAGTGTTTTATTTTTATCATGAATGAACAAGGAATCTATCTTTTTCGTTGGTTTTTTTATATATATATATTTTTAAATGAAACAAAATTTAATCAAACTGGACACGCAAGCCATGGCCAGTCAATAACGTTTTGACTGTTTGCCTGTTGTCCTCATTGATTCGAAACGCGATATTACACGCTTGTGCCATACCTATTCTTGGAGAAACACAAAGCACAAAACAAATAAAACAAAACTGAGTGGAAATAATAAAAGAAATCACGCGAAGGACTTATTTACGGCACCATCCATCTTTTTAAGTCTGTTTAAGTTTTTCGGAACTCTAATACACACGTTTGACGGATTGCCTTTAAATTGCACGCCTAATGAACATGTCATAGTTTGAGCAGCTCACGTGGTATTGAAGGTCATGCATTACATTCATGTAAATGGTAGTATAGTGGCCACGTGTTATTGATTTATAACGGATTAGTTTTAGAATTACGAAACTGTGTCTATATCACTAAAGAAGTCCTCTGCCCCAAATTCGATAGACATGCTACATGCTCGATCAACTGTGAACCATATACATGTACATGTACATGTATGTGTCTCTATAAACTCAATCAGGAATTGTCATCTAGAACCAACAATGGCCAAAACCATAAGTAGCAGAACTGAAAAGCAGTGAATTGTAATCAACGTATTGTCTCATTGTACTCCATCCATGCATGTCTTCACAAAAATACTAAGTCGTTGAGGTTGATTTAAATGTTTGTACTATTTATAAACGATTGTGATAACATTAAAATTAAAATAAAAAATAGTAGAAAGAGAGGGAAAAAAGGGAAAACCCACATTAAAGACAAAGATAGATTCACTATTTATTCATGGTAAAAACAAAGTTAAGAATTTGATATACACCGTAAATATTTATAAACTTTCCAAAAGAAGAAGTCTTGAAGTGAGATTCGAACCAGGAATTGTCATCTGGAACCTGCGATCACAATTGCCCTAACTGCCGGCTTAACCAATTGATCTAAACGAGACTGCTGTGTCAGATACTGTTTTATAACTACATGTATAATTGATGGGTCGGTATAAATGGACGGCCCTCTATCTTATTGGAAATAAATTGATTTAATAGCCATCCATTCATTCACCTATTCATTCATTGTGAGACCAGGATTATAGTGGTTTGCATAGTTACTTTCATTTTGTTGCTTAACTTGATCTACCAACCTAATATGCATCATCATAATTTGCCCTTAAATCATGATGAAGGAAACGTTTGTATTACTGTGTGAAACATTTAAAATAAGCCAATGAATACATTTTGCTGTGGTTAATTTGTAGTATAAATGTGTTTTAGCTTATAAAAAGGTTGGACTATTAAGATCATTACTTTATACAATCAAATTAATTATGCGCTTGTTTTTTGAAAAATAACAATAAAGCTAGTATAATTGAGTAATCATTTTACATTCAAGTTTGCATTAATTTCTATATCACTTGGATTTCAAAAGAAATTGCAAAAGGTGTAGTTGAGAATTGATCCACCAACCTCGTGATACTGAAGTTGACGCTTTACCGGGCGCTTTACCAATTGAGCAATTCGTCTGTCCATGAAATTATTTAGAGAGTAATACAACTTTATATTATTGAATATCGAATACACTAAACAAATTCGTGATAATTTCTCTAGATCTATAGAGGGCGCTCATACCTTTCTATCTATTCTCTGCTTATTAACTATTAGTCAATGGGTGCTTATAGATGAAGTTTAACGGTATTTCAACTTCGTATCCTAGATCTGTGGGTTCGTATTTAGTCAGCTGCAGTGCGAGCCAACTATTAAGAATTTACTTCAAGAAAACTTGATTTATGATATGGCTTGTATCAAACGCCAAATAGCCTATGATTGTCACTGGGACCAACAAACGAGAATTCTTGTTCCAATTATTTAGACCAACCCAACAAAGTTAAGCCTTTGATCATTCGAATTCAGGGATTTTGATACTTATAGTTTGGTTTATCAACACCTATGGAAGTGGGTTTGGCAACCTCCCTGTGCTGAATGATCAGGTAACTTGTCAACCTAATTATTGTAATTAATTATGTTGTATTTTAAAAAAATAATTAAGTTTTAAAACCTTAAACTAAAATCATTTTACAATACGCGTCTGTAACGCTGAAAACCTACAGGGTGAGTCAAAAAGACTGCAATAGTGGAAAGAAGCCATTTTGTTTTCAAAACCAAAATGAATTTTAAAACTTTTTAAACGTTGCAAGAATGATGTATTTAATCCTAACTTTGTGTGAAAAGATGAAGTCGATCGTATTTTTCGTTTTCCTTTGGTGAACCTTTTGACCAGTGCACCCATTTCACACGTTTGTCCACGAGATACCCAAAATATGCATCAGATCGCAAAATGTGTCTCATTCAAATTTGGAAACTTGAGTTCATTTGTGATGTTATTGGAATTTGATGCATCCTTTCTTGTTTACATGTGAGTTAGCATAATCAATTATAATCATACCCATGCTATGAAAGCGTATAATGTTCTAAATTTTAATAAAAAACTGAAATTTTCCATTTTTTTGTTGGCGGGATATTCAAATATGAAAATGCAATGTGTGCCATTTCCAATGAAAATCACTGTGCTCGTGGACAAACAGGTACATTTGGTTGTGCAGCAAAGAGGGTCACCAAAGACAAACGAAAAATGCGATCGACTTCATTTTTTCACACAAAGTTAGGATTAAATACATCATTCTTGCAACGTTTAAAAAGTTTTAAAATTCATTTTGGTTTTGAAAACAAAATGGCTTCTTTCCACTATTGCAGTCTTTTTGACTCACCCTGTAGAGTGCTTTAATTTGCGCACAGATCCTTGAAGATCTATGATTTGCGTAAACATGGATTCAAAACGGTTGGTACCACTTGATCAGTTCACTCCGGGGCCAGCTTCACAGACGGAGATATTAAATTCAAACAAAGCAAATTCGTTACCCCTGGAGGCATCCATCCATGTCCTACCCTCACCATGCCAATTCCAACACTGATGGGTAATTTCATCCTTTTCTAAACAAACATTGCAAACATTGGAACATTTTAAAAGTTGATCGCAGCTTGCGATATACAGGCCTATATTGGACAATACAAGTTTATTTCCTTTGGAAAGTTGAGAGCACGATGAAAACACGACGGGGAGAAACTGTAACATATATATTATTATGATTTGATCAGAACACATCTACCATATCTACTGAAACCTTTTTGGTCTTCGAAATATAGAAGGATATGATCAAGCAAAGGCATGCTTTTATACCTAAAACCTTTCACCATATTTACGATCTATATGATAAATCTGTATTGAGGCTGATGTGGATAATGTGCCATATGAAAAGTCGTTATTGTCATTAATTAAAAAAAACATGATTACGTCATCTTCGCTGATACGCTCTTTTTAAAATGGTTAAGAAGTTGAACAATACCGTATACTCGTATTATATGCGCTGTATATGTGTGTGAGAAGCAAGAATTGTCCCTTTAATATTTTATCATTTCAATCAACGACACATTCTCATATACGCAATGTGTTTCACTAGTTCACTAGTTCACTTCAAAACTTTCCCCGAGTCATCCGGGTGCTGTTGAGTCACCTGAGAATTCATCGTGCATATTTGAATATAATTAAAAGCACCAATCCAAAAGCCAATCACATTCCAACTTTAGGGTTATCACAATTGGCGCAGCTATACCGATACCCCCTCCCAGATTGACGAGAAGAATCCACGTGTACATAGGCCAAAAGAGCCCACTCGCTCTTGCTTCTCACACCAACAGGATGCTACAGCATTAACTTTGCATTCGACATCCAGATTTTGTTCATCTGATATTTATTTGTATCTTCACCCTCAGTTTACGTTATCAATTTAGAAGAGAACTTTAAATAAACCCTCCTAAATGAACATGGATCGAGGATCTATGGTATGACCAAATATACATGAGCAATGCAAGGACACACCTAGTCGCAGTAACATGTCCAGATGTTAATGATAGATGAGATTCGCAGGTCCTATGTTACTAGGACTAGGACACACCATACTGCTGGCGTGTATATTACGGCACTCTCCACATTCCTCAACTGCCGGCCATAATTTAATTTGAAAAGAGGTCCACGATTTCCGTTTACCTGGATAATGTGCTAACCTTACATTTTTACAGCAATCCATCCATCCATCATCCCAACAAATCCGTTCTCCGTCTTATAAATTCAGCTCAGGTATGAACTCACCTGTCGTTGTGCTAACAAACTCAAAACCAAATGTTTTTACGCCAAAGTTTGAGCCCAGCTATAAAATTGTTGTTGTTTTTGTCAGAACGCTGAAAGTTTGTTTTGAAAGCAAGCCATCGGCGGAGAACGTAAAAGACCAAGTTATGGAGTGTCACACCCCTGATAAAATATTCCGAAATCCCTTCTACTTCCTATAACGTTATACAGGCAAACCCTCAACGGACAAAAAAGCCCAAAATATAGCTGCTTTTATTGCTAAGTACGATCAGGAACTTCTCACTAGTGCGATACAACATGATAGACCAAAGATTTTTTTTAAAACATATTTTGGGTCAATTTGTAATGCTAGAAATATATACAAGTTCGCTTCATAATACAAGCGCAGTTGATAAGTTGTCATTAACGTTAATACGGTTTTCCAAGAGTGGCCAGTTTTCTGACAAATATGCTATGCGGCAGCTATGGAAGATATTCAGTTAAACCCCAATATCGCCATACATATTTTGTATATTATAAAGCGAGGATTGGCTAACAACAATAGACATGGAGGAGGTGTCAATCAGAATAACAACAAACACACTGCAAAAACAAACGGCATCACAGACCCCGCAAACTACATGTATAAATCCTAAGAAAACTAGTATGTATTTGTATGATTCATAACATTGGGTTGAAAAGTTGAACTTGGAGATAGAATGGTCGACTGTTCAGCGTATTCAGATCAGAGGATAGGTCCAATAATGATCACGGTATGTCTTTCGTACGCGTGGTAAGAACCAGGGGAAAAGGCCGAATCCTGGGATGGTAATAGCGATCAGTTTGTAGAATCTTCGCCACGCCAAGCTACACTCCTCCTCCTTTTCATTCTATATATCGAGCAAAATGCGGATCGATTAGCTTGTCGTTGATTTGATTTCGTTTGTACCGGCATTTGTAAACGATGTGCTCTTGATTCAGAGAGCCGACTGATTATTTTCCACATTTTGAAACGTGATATGAGCAGACAGAAGACTGGTCATTGTTTGCTTGCGAAGCAAACTATTGCAATTAATTACGATCATTATTTTGGTCAAATCGTGCTATTTGTAAACAGGAATGCGCACTGGAATCTGCTCATAAAGCAATGGTCACACAACTATTTATCTATTTAGACCCACTGGGCACACACAACTCGGTAAATCCCGTTTTATAGACGCAGTTCGCGATTGTTACAGACCAATTAAAAGCTCCACTGAATGGCATTATTAATTTAAGTTTTCCAATGATCTGATGGTTTGCTTTAGTCGGCAATTTCCCCCTCGCATTCCGATGGGAAGATTTTAAAGTATCGCTCGGAGATCCCTCTTTTATAGGTGGGTGCACATCAGACGCTACATAAAAAAACCGGGATAAAAACCCGGTTAAATTAGTCCTTATTGTATATCGTCCCGGACAAAAGATTGATTACGTCACTGGCAGTGTTGTAATGTTATCTAGAAACATCTTGATTAATAGTATTACACTTTTGATTTTTATCTTAGGGAGGCCTATTTGAACCATAATCGTTTGACGTATGAAAGTTAATCTGTCTCGAAACACGTGAAACATCAAAAAGGAATCTGAAAAGAACCCAAAATGGAAGTACATGTATATTATTATTTTGAAGTGGAGGGACAGGCCGACCCGTCTCCATATAAAGGATTAAGGCAGATTGTGCACGTCCTGACTTGTATAAATTATTTGCTTATATATCTTTCATTAAAACATCTGTTTATTTAAGGTCGTGTTTCTTTCCACATTATAAATCACATGATAGCTCATAAATTTCGAATAAGACGATTTACTACTTCGATATTCTACCGCAAACGCCCTATGATGCCGATTAATGATATGTTACCCAAACGATAACTCGGGTTGTCAATCAACTTCATGTTGACGTCCTATACGGTACGGACATGACCATGTTGATACTATAAATGTTGACACATAATGTCAAAAACGTCTAACAAACGTCATCATGATGATTATTGATGTTTTCAAGGTTTATCCGGTCATTATTAAACATAAGAAGGCTATATATCATTGCATACATACCGACAAAAGTAAAAGTAATACATGTATGTCACGAGCCGCCCGTCTCCGACGTGTCAGTCGCAAAGAAATGGTTTTCTTTCAAAATTGTCATTTGAAAGTGAAACACCAAATTGCTGAGGCCATGCACTTGGATATATATACGATCAGGCTACGGTATATTTCAATGTCATGCATTTCTAAGCTTGGTTCTTGAAGTATCAGAAAAATTGGTTTTAGAACAGTATTACTAATTAGTTAACGAGGTTTCACTGTACTACCAATTACTGCTAAGTCTGTACGCATTTATCAGAAAACGTACGTACCTGTAAATGTCAACGTATTATACGTGTCCCAAAAAACTGGGTTCAAAAGTTTGCAAGCTTATAACTAAAAAAGTTCATATTTAGGGATATCAAACAAAATATACCTGACCTTAATTGGTTAAACTCTGTGATCAATGCAATATAAACTTTTTGAAATACAAAGATTTTAATAGAGCGTGGTCAAAACCCATTTGTCCCACTTTTCAAGGAACCTCCCGATGTGTTGCAATTGCGCATTGTTGTGACTTTATCATAGTTTTGCCTTTGCATTCATTATTTACAAAGAATTGGGCAGTAAAACAAAATTATCTTGGTCATATTGCAATAATACAAGTTCATTATTTACATAAGCATTAAAACAAAATGTTCTTTGTTGAAGCCCGAGTTATTGTTAAGTTCTTTCGGAGAATAAACCCCATGCCGGGAATGCTGCACATAGCGCACAGTTTCATGCAACGCACGGATGGTGTATTCCTTAAATCGGGACAAATGGATTCTGACCACGCTCTATATTTAAATCTTTGTATTTCAAAAAGTGTACATTGGATTGGTCTCCGAATTTACCCAATTAAGGTCAGGTATATTTTCTTTGATATCCTTAAATGTATGTTATCATATTTTTAGTGACTCTGAGCTGGGAGAGCCGATACTTTTTTTTAATAAAGCGCATAGGCCTTCCAAAGAACCTGAATATCTCAGTCATTTTTATTTTGCATAGGCAACAACACTCTTCGAAGTTCTATATCATCGATTCATGGAAAAAGTTTTTTGTGATTAATTATACCATTGTAACTATCAGATCAGAGTCAAGGCAACGACCTTAATGCGTGCAGACTGCAGACATACGCTTTATATAATGTTAATTCCGTAATTCATTTAAACACGTTAACATATTAATAATGATTGTTGTTAACAAACAAAATAAAAGTCATCAGCTGTTAGCCCCTGCAGCGTGTGAATGTAACGCGTAATGTAATATATCCGGAATACCGCGTATATCCAACACAGTGTCTAATCTATGCCGCATTACGATAAATAAATAAATTATAAACATAAATTACAAGATATTAAAGCAACAGTTAAACTGTTAAAGGCACAGACACGTTTTCAACATTTCTCGGACGGACATGGGTTGGTACTTGGTACCTCTTCAAGTTTGCCCATTTTAGTGAGGCAGCGAAAATGTATGCACGGAATTAGCATGTGTTTGAAAGTTAAAACTTTAAAAATCGAACACTTTTAAGAGTGACAACCAAATATCCCATAAAAACTGAACCATGATCATTTTGTTCCTGCTGTTTCCGGATCCCCTTACTTCCAAATTCTGTTTTCGCCACTGTTAGTGTTAGATAGAAACATTATGAAGCAAAGAGCAAATATTGATTGCAAAATCCTTTGTTTTACTTTTTTACTTCGACCATAAGAATACCATTCATTTATTTGTAACGTACCAACAGACTGCAAGATTATTTCCCCGCACAGTTTTGTTTGTCTAATTGAACTGAAAATTCAGCAAGTTGCAGGATCTCGATACAAGTTACATGAGTTCCTTTAATGATCATTATCACGGCTGGCAAAGTAAGATAAATATAGAACCAAGCTTACAACACACCTGTCATGCCTGCGCAACCGTTACGTAGCGTGTCCTTGTGGGTTAGCCTGCATCTCTTATTGTTTTATTTTGACGCAACAATCGGCAACATCAACGCATCAATCAGAGGTTTTTCTATTATTATTAACCACGGAAGTATTCGACACTTCCACGTTCTAGCTAAATTGGTATTACCATTACTCATTTGTTTCTCCTCACTAATGTCATGTCAAATTAAAAAAAACATTTACATCTGTTTCACATCTGTTTAAATAACGATGTTATTTAATCATTACCGGGTACAACTTTTTACAGTGATTTGATTGGTTAAAGGGACATTAAGTGGTGTTGACAATTTTAAATGTTTAAAAATTTACTTCAGAATTCAAGATGAACATTAAAAATTGCCATTATTGTTGTTTCTACTAAACAAAAACACAGCAAAACTAGATTAAAACAATATCATCGCTATTTATTGAAAAACGCCCTCTATGCAAATATGGTTCGCGTTATGTATCACGCGTACGCGTTATGTATCAGGCGTACTGCAGGGGGATACTATCGGACTTAAAATGCTCGTCGCGGCTGTACGAGCATTTTTGAATGACGTTTTCTTGTACAAAGAGAGCTGATTTTTCTTAATCCTTATTAGGTGTAAGTTCATACATGTATGTAATACAATTATAAAAATATACTAATCTCAGTTTTTATCATAATTGAGGTCGCAGCCTCCAACACATCTCTTAGTGCCCCTTTAATATCTTGCTGATCTTAGACGGTAACCAATCAAACTTCAAAGTGATCTTCTTCCCCAGGGCAACCCCAAATCTTATAACGTGACTGTTAGATCACAGTGTATAGATCAATATGACCATGACGACATGGATAGATTATGTAAGTACTAAAATAATGTAATTGACTCAATCATGCCAAACAGGAATGATATCAGATACACGTGATAACAAGTTTGTACTATCTACTGCCCAGGAATGATATCAGATACACGTGATAACAAGTTTGTACTATCTACTGAAGATAGGGAGTTCCTTTAGTATACCCCACCACTGCATGTCTTCAATGGGGACTTTTTTTTAAAGAACGACCCATACACTTCACAGTGAGGAATACAAATGGTAGGGTATTCTAAAGCTTACCCCTATTCCGAAACGAGAGACCTAGTCTAAATAACAGTTTAAAATAGGGTATTTATTACATGTTATGGCCAAATCAATATAGTGTGAATTTTGACAAACACATCACCGTTCTTCAGGTCCAAAATAATTGACGCAATGATGATTTTTTAATATTTTAACCAAGACATTTGTGTTCAAGTCATTTCCGGTAGATACGCCATCATCTTAATCCACAATTGCGTGTGACCAGGAAAAACCAACTCGGACGTTTTGAAAAGGCTCTAGCGGGGAAAATGCCGGTTAACCCCCATTATATGATTTATTGAGTTAGTATAGTGATGGCTTTCATCTTTAGGTTGATACCAAATTTCAAGATACCAGTTTCTTATAACGTCGAAAAATACCCATTTTTAAATTGGGTATTTAACGTGTTAACCTATAATGGGAGATGTATTTGGTGGTGTGTGACCGTATGGACGGCTTCATTCAACATTCAACTTCATCTGGAAATGTTGCTATCTACTGAAGATAACTGCAGCATTGGTACACACAGAAAAAACTTGTTTACATAATTATGTTAAATATAGAACTCCATAATTATTATGTAAACCTTTCACACAATATTTGTGTATAAAATACACAAGTTATGTAAAAATAACTTGTGTATTTTGTACACAACTTAATTGTGTATAAAGTACACAAGTTATTTTTACATAACTTGTGTATTTTATACACAAATATTGTGTGAAAGGTTTACATAATAATTATGGAGTTCTATATTTAACATAATTATGTAAACATTTTTCTGTGTGTACAATCTAAGATAAAATCACATTTCCATGGTACCGAGTGTTCAAAATGGCATAAAAGTTGCACGTGGAAAAAAGAGAGAACTATGATTGGCACCCCAGAGAGAACTCTAAGTGTGAAAATGTGGATATATCGTCACTTGGCAAGGAACTCGCGATTATCCGTGACCTACGGACGTTTTTCTCGTTCATTCCGTGTCATTTTTCAATTTTGACGAGAAACTACGAGAACTGTAAGGGAATACAATAGGAGGCGGAAGCAGACTATTTCCGTGTTGTTGGTAAGCAAAGACAATTGGCGGCGTTGCTTGGTAGCGCCCCTTCGGCACTTTCGAAATATAACACGAAATCGGATGAAAATCGAGTTTGACGATATATAAACCAAGGAAGTTGTATTTTTTTCCCTATTTTTTCGGTCTCGTCTCCACGCATGAAACTGGGTAGGGCATTGAACATGATAACGGACTGTGTTGAAGAACGACCGGAATTACAAAGCAAATCAAGATTATTGTTTGTTATTTATAGACATTCCGTACGACATGAAGGATTGAAGGCATGTAATACGAATCCTATTGAACAGTTGAAGATCGAAAACAGCTAGCGGGATCAAACAATTCCTCGACTAAAAAACGAGCAATCTTATATTCTCACAATTTCAATTTTGGTGACTTTCCAACAAAACATAGATTTATTTTCATCAATATCGTCCTTAATCATGTTAATATATGATTATGCTCGTTTCCCCAAGTTTAAATATGCATCAAACAAGAACTATGCTTTGAGATTTTTTGTTTACTATATAGTTGAACATTCTCTTTTCATATTATAAATCAGTATTACATAAACATTCTCTTCTGTACTACAAATATCTATGGATTCATTTCATTTGGCCCATTATTCGTTGTTTATAAGCTACACATCAAAACACCAAACACGCATGATCACGATCGCGCGTGCAATAGTACGTTTACCATTCGTAACCCAAAACCAGTATTTTCTCAAAATAATTGAAACACAAATCACTAATATTTTGAAAGGTAATCTCTGTGTCTAAATGTTTTGGCTTTAAGTTATCCGTTTGACATTAAAATTGGTTCAGATTGCAGCGCTATACTAACTCTTTATCCCAATTGCTATGCGGATTGCAGACAGCACTAGGCGCCATAAAAGCACGCCAAAGATGTCCTTAAATTGCAAAAATCATCCTCCTTAGACCACGTGATGACAAGATAGGCTTTATTCGGTTATATTTTCTAGATCAAATCGAGCTTACTAATGCACTCCATCAAGCTGTGGCGTAAAACATAACTACATGCAATCACAGACGTACGTCGGGTATTGCAAATGATTTGATACACACCCAACCCAGCTCAGGCTAGCAAAACATGATGCTCAATATTGTTTTATCCGCAGATCGGAGGCATTTATCGGAATCTAATCAGTATAGTAGAAAAGGGAAGAGATTGAAAACCGGTATATTAATGATAGAAAATGTAGTTCAGGGCATGTGAATGAGCAAGCAAAACTAATTTGGTTAAAATGAAGAATAATCTTCTTAAGCCGTATGAATAACGGGCATTAAGGGTAATTTAGATTGTAGTCAATCGAGACTGTTGATAGACGGGTGTGCTTAGCCGTTTCAGGCCAAAGATACGTGATTCTCATTTGGTAGGCTTCTCGTATCTCTAGCCTTGTGTGTGTAAAGCCTATTATCTTTAAATGGTCGAGAAAAAAATGTTTGCCACACCCAAACTCGGTAATTTGAAAGATCATTTTGTGCAAGTCTCTTTCATTTACTGTGTTTTTATGTGAGAGGGCTTCATCAAAACTTTGATTTGGGTAACTTCTTATTTAGGTGTGCTGGTTGATCATTGATCTAATATCTGCACGAGTGTTAGAATACGTCAATTTCAATTATGATATCGACTATCTTCAGTAGATAGCATGCGTTCATCAAATATCTAAAAACTATCTTCGGTAGATAGCACATGTTCATCAAATATCTAGTTTTTAGATATTTGATGAACGTGTGCTATCTACTGAAGATAGTTTTAAGATATTTGATGAACGTGTGCTATCTTTACTACATAGCACACGTTCATCAAATATATATCTAAAAACTATCTAGCACACGTTCATCAAATATCTTAAAACTATCTTCAGTAGATAGCACACTTTCGTAAAATATCTAAAACTATCTTTAGTAGATAGCACACGTTCATCAAATATCTAAAAACTATCTTCAGTAAATAGCACACGTTCATCAAATATCTAAAAACTATCTTCAGTAAATACAGGGTGTATCAGAATAAACTTTACCGAGGCAATATGATTAATTACGGTATGAATTCGATCGATATTGTTCAAACTGTTTTCACATATATCTTGCGCAAACGCCCAGCTTTCATAAGCATTTTAAATTTTGAAAATCGGACATTTCTGATGGCAAATACAGACTTTCTGGTAAAGATGTTAAATTTCAATTTTGGTCGAAAAGATCAATTTAAATAATAAAAGTAGTTGACATAAAATACGCGTGAGAAGAAACCATGCGTTAAATCAGATTTGTCGATGGCTTTTCAAAGTCTGTGAATTCTTTGATCTAACAAATTGAAAACACGTTTTTCATCGAAGTCTTGCCACACGAGAACAAAAAGAGATATCGCAATGAAATTAACATATAATGTAGGAAACATGTTCACCTTTATATTGCAGGTGTTTACATTTAAAACAATAATAATTTTGTATTTATTATGTATTTTAGAAACATGGTATAAGTTGATTCTGATACACCCTGTAGCACACGTTCATCAAATATCTAAAAAACTATCTTCAGTAGATAGCACTCATTCATCAAATATCTAAAAACTATCTTCAGTAGAGAGGATGTAATAATCAAACGCTACCAGAGAGAACATCGTCGGAAGACAGCCCATGTTTAATGTCAGAAAAGTTATCTTAAGTAGAGAGCAAACAATCAAATACTTTCTGAAGAGCTATCATCAGTAGATAGCACATGTTAATCAAACTCTTTCAGAAAAGCTATCTTCAATGGATAGCACATTACGTTATTAAACTTTCGGATCATGTTAACACATTCTTGAGGGGATAGTATACAAATACTACATGGTAGAGGGGAAATAGAGCAAACTATTTTCCCGAGGTACTGGCTACGGGCCTATCCCCGAACCCGAAGGGTGAGGGGTGATAGGCCCGTAGCCAGTACCGAGGGAAAATAGTGTGCCCTATTGCCCCGATCATACCATGTACATGTAGTATTTGTTTTATTACACCTCACTATGACTCTAGGGATGAGGTTGTAGGGAAATAGTCAAAACTATTTCCCTAGGGAAATAGTACTTGTTATAGGAATTGGCCAATGAATTGGCATGATTAGTTCATGAATATTTATGAGGTGTAATAACAAATGTTGATCTTCATTAGATGAACAAAAAGCTATATGTCGTTAATGTGTCTCGTCACTATAAAGATATACTGAAACCAAAATCAAATCCGTTCAACACTATTATCATGTTACATTATATCACAAATAAACAACCCTTATTTTATCGCCAACCACGCCAACTATAGCTCTGTTTTATAAATGTTGTGTATAAAAAAAACCGGCATCAAATATAAAAGACGCGCACGATTTCTCCATTAAAGTTCATGGTTACTTTAACGCAAATCTCGTTATGTGTTTATGTGCGCCAAAATAAATGATTGGTTAAGAATCATGATGTTGACAGACAAGATATAAACCCACCATATTATAAACTATGAATGCAATCATTTAGGCAGCAAACGACGAATCGTTCTTACAGCGCAAATTAATACGGTTTATCTACCCATGGAATTAGTAGAGATTCTACGATCTACCGCTACAAATTAATATAATCAAAAAATGCCGTTTTAACCACGATCTATACATTTTGGGAGATAATGATGAGCTTTTTTCATCTAGGTCAAAGACGATCATTGCGGTCTTTGATGAACTTGCGGGTGCATTTTATCTAGGTCATCCATTACTATTATTGGAAATAACCGAGACAGTGGGTATTCATTCTACTCAAACTGTGATGTTATGCTTTTAGGCCAATGAATAAAGATTAATCAAGTGAAAACTTAAATGCAAGATGGAAGTAACCGTCGTAAAGCCTAAATGTGTAAAAAACAAATTAAATGTGAGGTTGAATCATAACGTAGTGCATTATGGGAATTTGTTCATACCTTCTGCGATATCATTCCATACTGTCTTGATTAAATGCTGTCTTGATTAAAGATGCGATAGGTGTTATATCGGCTGACAACCTAACACCTATAACATAAACAGTGTATTTAAAAGGTCGAAATATGACATTGGTATTATACAAACAGAATGTTTAAAGGTTGCTACCAGACACCCATCATCATCATTGACAGCCATTATAAGGTCGATCTGTAGGACAATTTGCAGATGCTATGCGTCACAAATAACACCATATGGGCGCGTTGTCTTCTACTAAGCCATAATCATGTTGGCAAATGTATTGTTGTCTATATGCTATTATGACATTCAATACATTTTAATATGGGGGGCGTGGAACAACACATTTCGAATGAATTTCATTGTTTTTGCTCATTTCGCAAGGTCGATTCCATTAATGCCGCATAATGCCGCATTATTGGAATCGACCTAGCGAAATTTTGGCCTGATTTGATCATTCTTTGTCTCAATACTTTCAATATTTCCTTTTAATGTGAAATGTTTGTAATATGATATATTATAAGTCTTTTATATTACATTTTAAAGATGTAATGCATAGTGACCATCGTAAAGCCTATTGTACATTGGACAATTAGAGGTATTTGTTGCAATACCATTGTTTTAAGGTATAAAATGCCAGAGAGACTGCCTGAAGAGTGTTAAAATTCACACTGAATTACATAGAAATAACAACCACAAACACTCAAAATACAAGTAAGTGTTTGTGTAAAAAAGTCGATTTTGATAAAAAAGTATTATATGATATCGTTTCTATTGCGGAGCTACAACCTATAGTCATTTCATTTGAGGTAGTGTCTATTACCGGAGTACTGTCTATAGATGAGGAGTTGATTGACTCTAAGAATAACATATCGGGATTGAGGTGATAGGCTTTTTGTAAGCAATAAACATCATCTGTTTCGTGAATATACGCATAATGGTTCACAGTCAAACATCATCAGTCAGGATTAGCTTGTGTTCACATGGTCATGTTGGCGCGTAATGGTTCACAGTCAAACATTATCAGTCAGGATTAGCTTGTGTTCACATGGTCATGATGGTGCGTAATGGTTCACAGTCAAACATTATCAGTCTGGATTAGCTTGTGTTCACATGGTCATGATGGTGCGTAATGGTTCACAGTCAAACATTATCAGTCAGGATTAGCTTGTGTTCACATGGTCATGATGATGCGTAATGGTTCACAGTCAAACATTATCAGTCAGGATCAGCTTGTATTCACATGGTCATGATGGTGCGTAATGGTTCACAGTCAAACATTAGTCAGGATCAGCTTGTGTTCACATGATCATGATGGCGCGTAATGGTTCACAATCAAACATTATCAGTCAGGATTAGCTTGTGTTCACATGGTCATGATGGCGCATAATGGTCCACAGTCATACATTATCAGTCAGGATTAGCTTGTGTTCACAAGGTCATGATGGCGCATAATGGTTCACAGTCAAACATTAGTCAGGATCAGCTTGTGTTCACATGATCATGATGGCGCGTAATGGTTCACAGTCAAACATTATCAGTCAGGATCAGCTTGTGTTCACAAGGTCATGATGGCGCATAATGGTTCACAGTCAAACAGCAGTCAGGATCAGCTATTGTTCACATGGTCATGGTGGTGCGATGGTTCACAGTCAAACATCAGTCACGATCAGCTTGTGTTCACAAGGTCATGCACGTAATGTTTCACAGTCAAACATTATCAGTCAGGATCAGCTTGTGTTCACAAGGTCATGATGGCGCATAATGGTTCACAGTCAAACATCAGTCAGGATTAGCTTGTGTTCACATGGTCATGCACGTAATGGTTCACAGTCAAACATACCAGTCAGGATCAGCTTGTGTTCACATGGTCATGATGGCGCGTATTGGTTCACAGTCAAACATTATCAGTCAGGATTAGCTTGTGTTCACACACTGCAAAAACACCGGTGTTAAAAATAACACCGTTCGGTGTTCTGAGAGGTCCACACCAATTGGTGTTATTTTAACACTATCTTGGTGTTACATTAACACTTACAGTGTTACATTAACACTTACAGTGTTATTTTTCACACTTGCAGTTGTTAAAATGACACTACATGGTGTTGATATAACACCAAAAATTTAACGCCGATACACCAGGTGTTAATTTTTTTTGGTGTGGACCTCTCACAACACTAATGGTGTTATTTTTAACACCGGTGTTTTTGCAGTGCATGGTCAAATTGGCGTGTAATATTTCACAGTCAAACAATATCAGTCAAGATTAGCTTGTGTTCACATGGTCATGTTGGCGCGTAATAGTTCACAGTCAAACATCAGTCAGGATTAGCTTGTGTTCACATGGTCATGATGGCGCATAATGGTTCACAGTCAAACATTATCAATCAGGATCAGCTTGTGTTCACATGGTCATGATGGCGCACAATGGTTCACAGTCAAACATCAATCAGGATCAGCTTGTGTTCACATGGTCATGATGGCGCATAATGGTTCACAGTCAAACATTATCAGTCAGGATCAGCTTGTGTTCACATGGTCATGATGGAAGGTTATCATTATCATTTAATGAGTGTGTGATATACAGTTACAAGGGGTCGCCTGAATCTAGATTTTAATGTCATCACTATAATTTGTTTGAGTCACAAAATATATAATCAAATAAAACAGGTAACATAGGTAATTTTGGTGCAGTAAAAAGGGGCGTTTACCGATCATTTCAATTCAACTACAATTAAATAAGCCCTGTCTACCAGGGTTCATAAAGATTACAAAAATATTAGGCTACATGTACCATGAAGCCAGTAATAGGATATTGTTTGTTTCAACTAGTTACAATACAATGCGGGTTAGTGCGTTTTGGCGTTGATGATTTACTATCTTCAGTAGACAGCAGGGTTGAATTGGCCTTCGATCGTGTATGATAAAAGCACTTTATCTGACAGGGAAGGGAGAGGTGATCTTGGTCAGTCTCCATGGACTGACCAATCAAGTACACGAACGAAGCATTTCATATCAGTGTATGCTCTCAAATATTGTGGGACTTACCTGTTTTTATTTACATTGTTTGGCCATCAATAGACAGATATGTTGGTATTTTCTGCAAACTGGTGGGTCATTGATATTCTTCCTTTCTACCATAACTTGAACGGGTTACACACATTCATTTTACACAGAAAAGTGTTATTCTTCAAAAGATCTGCCATATATTAATACCTAAATAGTAATTTTACTCATATTGAACTCAATTTGGGCTATTGGCTTGGAACACTGTTTGTCTACTCTACCAATCTCTATCATAACTTGTATGACACTATGATGGCTCTCCCGTGTGGAATCATTCTTGAATGCTTGGCTATCTTTATGATCTTGGGTATAACAATTCTTTGCTGAGAGGTAGACTTCAAATTAATCTACACATACTAGTATAATATAACTACTGAGTGCTCCTTGCCCCCTACCTCCACCTCCTACCCGCACAATATGGTGTAAACTGTGTATAGGATCATTCATGACTGCGTAGCGTAGCGAGTGGGGGGACGGGGAGGGGGCAGACTGCCCCCGGACAGGGAAAAATTGGCAAAATGGGGACGAAAAAGGCGAAAAATCATGTTAAATCAGCCGTTTTTTGACCTGGTTTCTTTGAAATAGGGACCGTTATGGGGATCTATGGGGATCTTGCCCCCCCCCCCCCCCCCCCCCGGAAAAAAATCCTAGCTACGCGCCTACATGACTGCTTGCCTATCTTGGGGTGAAATGTTTCACAAAAGGCTTTACAATTACTTGATACATTACATTATCTAATGAGTGATCAATGGACATTTGTTCTCACATAAGGTACTATTCATGGAGTGTTGGTGCTATCCTGGGGATGAACTGCTATGGTTTCGAAAATAATCTTACAAATGTATTATGACCACAATTACATATGTATATCTTTTGTTGTGTTAATGGACCAACGTATGTATACTTATGCAAGGTTTCAGTACAGAAATAAATGAATCCATTTTCACTTATACCTCCAGCTGTTTTTTTGTTTTTTGTTTATAAAGAGCAAATGTGAACAATAGCCCAACAGATATTTTAAACAAGGTTAATGAACTGAGTGATTAGAAATCAAACTGGTAACTCTCGGCAGAGAGCTCTGAAAGGCCAATCAATTGGCCAAAATAAGGTTTCAATACTCAAATACAAACACACATGCACCTTCCAATAATAACTTTATTCTCTAATTTCTCAAAGAAAACGTATGCTTCAATGCTAAAAATACACGAACGCCTTCCAATAATAACTTTATTCTATAATTTCCCAATGAAAACTTAACACCAAAGGCTTCAATACTAAAAATACATGCATATGAGAGAATAGGGTAAGTGGTCCATGGGGTTAGTGGTCCCAAATGAAGGTTTTTATAATGGTATGGGCTTGATCTTCTTTTGAACAGTACGTATGTGTTATTTTGAAACTTCTCACATATATTTATCTCCTACATGCCAAATGTTAAGGGTAACTTCACATGTGATATTCTCTAGATCTTTGAGGCTACCTCCTTTGGTGATTGATTAAAAATTCACAGATAGTATTAAGGTCGCTGTATCATGGTGAAGAAGAGTTTAGATCATGTTTGATGTGCTTTAGATAATTGATAGATGCAAAAGTAATGATTATCCATGCAGTAAATCCATGCAATACAGTAATTGTTGATACCATTTTTGTGTGTTCTTGGATTATTCAAGATGTGATTAAAACCATGGGTTGTGGTTGCAACGATCTAAATATGGCATATGTTGAATTTTGGACATTAGTGGCTTGGATTTGCGGTAAATGTATGTTTTCTGAGTTGCAGTGAACCAATTGATAGGCTTTGTAAAGAGTTATCAGTTTGATTTCTAATCACTCAGTTCATTTACTTGTTAATGTCTGTTGGGCTATTGTTCACGTTTGCTTTTTATTTGCAAAGAAAAAGAGAGTATTATTTAGCTAACAAATCTATTTATGAGTAAAAAATGCCCAACATTTTGAAATTTTGACCAAAGTGCCAAAATAATTCACACCACCAAATGGTTCGCCTATAGGTTTACATGCTAAAGGAGTGTTACAAAATAGCTATTTACTCGCTTATAAAGCAACTGGATTTTTCAATTTGACATTTTCCTTAAATTTCATGATATCTTTGATCATTAAATCAAAACAATTATATATGGTTTCCCCGAAAGTTCTGAGAAATTAGCCCCCAAAGTTGGACAATTGGTGTAGCGCCCTCATTTATCAGAAAAAGTTGAGAAATGTTACCAGAACATTTACAATCAAAATGCATCCAAAAATCCTACAAAATGTATTGAAAATATTTCTTTTTGCACTGTGGTCTTAGGTAATAGTCCTAAAATCAGGATTAAACTACAACTTTAATCATTTGGGAGCAATAAGTACTATTTCTGATTAATTCTATAATTTTTGGGCCACAGGATACCCAGCTGACAAAAAATGTTTGATTGACTTCTGCAGTGACTGAAATTAATTACTGGTGTGGAATCAAAAAAGTGATTTTTTTTTTTCCTCCTTTTTTGGCCATTTTTGGTCAAAATTTCAAAAAAAGGCTTAAGAAGAACAAGAACATATGAGAAAATCGTCCCTAGATTAGTGTCTTAATAGTATAATCAAGCAATTTTGGGCATTTCTTACTCAAAAATAATTTGTTGGCTTGTCCCCCAAAAACTTGGTAAAAAAAGTGATTTCTTTGTTGTTGTGATTTTCTCCAAAAAAATCAACATTTGTGGTCAAAATTGATGCCAAAAATAGATTCTCTGACCCAAATCCCATCCAAAAATGTATACTTTTATATGCATTTGATTAATAGTTCAATAATTACAGCACTCACAAAATTCAAAAAAACGTTCTTAAGTCCTAATCCTAACCCTAACCCTAGTTTAAGCTTGTGGTACTGGGACACAAGTCGAACTTGTGGTCCTGGGAAACAAGTTGTGGACGGGATCAGATATTTGCAGGGTAAGAAGTGTTATGACAGGCTGTGCGAATTGGCCAATCACGGCGCAGATAATAAGATTTGGGCGTGGCTTACAACACAATGCTTTTAATGAATTAAGATTTATAATTAGTTCATCCTCAACTTAACGTTAAATCGACTTGTTCAAAATCAAGAATCAACATTGTTTGTTGTAATATTTTCTACAAAACAAAAAATATATAATCAGAAGAAACTGTCTCCTGTTGATTAATTCGAGATTTTATCATATTTTAATGAGATAAAAACACCGCTCGGCTACACCACTTATCATACATGTCATAACAACACCCCAGGAAAGGTTTTAAAATATACATGCACAGGGGCGGACTGGGACCTGAAAGCTGAAAGCGGCCGTGGCAAAATTATTAAAGCGGCCCTTTTTGACCATGTCAGGCAGAAGTATGTCGTCCCGGTAGTAAAGTGGGGGGTGGGGGGGGGGGGGGTGGGGTGGTATGGTCAAAAATATTCGCACAGCCACAAATTTTCGCACGGTCAAAAAATTTCGCACAATCACAAATTTTCGAACGGTCACAAAATTTGAGTAACCGGCCCTGAGAGGCCCAAAACTTGAGTAACCGGCCCTGAGAGGCCCAAAACCAAGCGGCCCATGTGGCGATTGCCACAACGCCACAGTGGCCAGTCCGCCCCTGTACATGCATCCTTTAAAATTTCATTTTGGGAGTTTGATTCTTTGCAGTAATGTACCCACATGATGACCAATAGAAATTATGAAATTGCATATATTTTTGGAAATAATCCATATGGTAGGTATATGCATTCATTGAAATATTGAAGCCTTATATTTTAGAAATAAAAATGATAGAATAAAGTTATTTTTGGAAGGTCTGCATGTTTTTTCAGTAATGAAGCCTATCTTAATATGTGTAATTAGACACATATAGTATTGAAACCTATCATAAGATGCCATTAGAAAATGTGTAATGAAGTTATTTTGGGAGATGTATTAATTGCAATACTGAAGCCTTATATTTTGGAAATACAACACAAATGATAAAATAAAGTTATTTTTGGAAAATTTATATGTATTTTAGTCCTGAAGCCTAATGTCAAGATTTATTGTTTGTAAGATGTGTATCTATTTTGAGTACCGAAGCCTGTGGTGTTAATAGTTTCTTTACAAATTTTAAGTTATTTATAGAATGTTTGTATGTTCTGGGTATTGTAAACTAATTCGGTGGTCTAATTTGGGTTAGAATACACAAAAAAAGGATTAATTTTAGAAAATATTCTCCTTACCTAAACAGGGGGGTTAATGCAATCTCCCCAAATATATAGAGATTTATTTTGGTACTATCTAAATAACAGCTATAAGTCTGAAGGATATTTTCGTACGATTGCTTTCATTTTAGCACAAAAATAATAATTGGGTACATGGACAGTGCGGTTTGGTTTGGTATTGTTATAATTTCACGACAACACTATCCAACGAACATTTGCATCACAGATTGAGGAATGCCTTACATTCAGGGTTCTAGCCAGGACCATTTTAGAACCGGGTAAATTTACTGACGGCGAACGGAGAAAATGTAGCGAACAAAGTGCAGTGGATCATGGCATGGGATCCAGAGGCCTTCTTAATGTCTTTTTAGGGTTTTTAATGCACTTTGAGGGTTCCTGCCACATAATTTCTTGTTTTATGAGGCAGTTTAATGATTTTATCCACAAATTGTAAAAAATAAAAAAAAGGTTTTTTTATTTTTAATTTTTTTAGAGTGCCGGGCGGCCAGCCCAATTCCGGGCCCAGCGCCGGGCGGGCTAGCCCAGTGGTGGGCAGGCCCGCCCGGCGCCGCCCGTCCTAGCTAGAACCCTGCTTACATTCAACTATCTCCATGGAAAGTGCAATAAGGAGAATGGTTCAGGTTCTTAAAGATTGTTGAATGGAATGTTGTATATACATGCATTACTTATTGTTTACAATTACATTTTAATATTACCTTCAAATTCAATCATTAATACAACTTACAAATTCATATTTGCTTGATGCAACATCACAATAACCAATCCATCTCACGTGCCAAGCTTTCTGCAAATCACCCAATTTTAAATTATGATATTCAGGGAATAACCATGAGGTTGTAAATTTGATATTAGTATCAATATTATTGTTGTTATCATTGCTATTTTAAATATTCATTTTCATTTTCATTATTGTATTAAAACTGTCAACTTCAAACCATAATGATAATGGTTATCATAAACTGTGCATAATGGCTATCCCAGAGGTAAGCTTATTTACTGCTGTGAGAAACAATAATCTCAAAAAATACATAATGGTATGTATTTTTTGATTTCTTAATCTTAAGAATGTACAATAGAAACATTTGCCTTAGTAACAGACATCTAGAATTTGAGAAATCCAAGATAAATGCCCCTTATAAAATATGCAAATGAGATATATTTGGGATATGTTTCAACAAAGGTATTCCTCACATAAGAGGTGTCAAGTATTCATAGCACAAGTACAGACAGATAGTTGGAATAATATCTGTATTTTACAGAAACATTACATAACTACATACAGGGTTGGAAAGCTTTGTGTCCAAAGTGGCAAAGGTTGCCCTTTTTAAAAACTGTGCATTAACAATTCAAGTTTGTAATTGGAGGTATTAACATTTTAAGATCCACATTTGGATATATAACTTCAACACACAACAGCTCTTTTGAATGGGATTTACCTTTCAATAACCATTTGTGCAACATTCATATCCTAAACTATATACATCCTACATGTATGAGTGCCGCTTAACCGTAATTATGCTTTGATAAAAATAACCATTCCCTAAAAATAAAATTGTCACGATTAATTTCACATTATGTATGTAAATTTCATTGAAATCTATCATGCATTGTAATGTGGTTCTCCAGGGTGGTTCGTAAGTTATGATAAATAATGTGACACATGATACCGCCTTTGTTTCTGAACCACAGACAATGTTAGAAAATATTGTTCATACACTTTGTGGTGTTATCTGAAGTGTTCCCCTTCACCCCCTGATTAATGTTGAATTGGTACAACATCAGCACATGGCTTGCCTCCAACATTGAAACATTGATCGGTGGGAAAACGGGGGAGTCTTCAGGTTCCCATTAACAATTTTCTATTTTAAAGTGACTCCAATATAGTGAGCATGTTTTGGTACAAAGAGCATGTCAATAAGGGTCCATTCTCGAACAATTTCTTTCCTTTTCAGATTGTATCTAGCCAAGTAAGGTTTCAATACAGAAATAAATGAATCCAGTTTCACTAATGCCAAGTGTATTTATTAATACCTCAAGCTGGTTAGAGCCAACAAAATAAGGTTTCAATACTAAAAATACACCAACGCCTTCCAATAATAACTTTATTCTTTAGTTTCTCAATGAAAACTTAGCGCATCAAAGGCTTCAGTACTAAAATACATCCAAATACCTTTTAATAATAACTTAGTTCAATAGTTCTAAACCCTAATTTACACCAAAGGCTTCATTACTAAAAATAGATGCAATAATAACTATATATTTTGATAGGTTTCAACACTAAAAATATGTGCACTTGTGACAAAAACAGCTATATTTTTTTTTAAAGAAAGCCATGTATACATGAACAAATATGTTATATGTAAAAAGACAAAAAACAAAGAAAGTACTTGAAACTATTACATGCATCATTTAACATTCCATTAATACATTTTATGAGTTTGATTCTATGTAGTAATGTTCCCACATTTGACCAATTTAAATTATATAATTGCGTATGTTTTTGTAAATAAACCATTATTTTTAGTATTGAAACCTATCATAAGATTTCATTAGAAACTATGAAATAGGTTTGGTATTGTTTCCTTTAAAAATTATAATTTCATGACAAACATTTGTAACCAGACATATAGAAATCCAAGACCAAATGTCTCTTATAAAATATGCAAATGAGATATATATTTCAACATTGGGATATGTTTCAACAATAGTATTCCTCACACAACAACAAGTGTTTAGTATTCATAGCACAAATGCAAACATACAGTATTAAAATTTGTTATAAAATTGTGGGTATTAAAGGTAGATGACCCAATCATATTTTCATAACACAGATTTTTCTCAAACATGGAGATTTTCATATCATATGAAAGATCATATTTTTCTGATTAACATACTGAAATTTGCCGGTCCAAATCAGTAGGATTACCAAGAAATCGGTGAAATATCTTCGAATTACCTCGAAAAGTGGTTAACCACCAATATAGTTTGTGTACAACTCAATGGGCACATTTCACGGCATCTTGTGCTTCTAAAATAAGAACCATTAGAGTTATGCAACTCAAACTTTGGAATACGACTTTTTTGAGGATGACCTTTCATGTCGAATAGAAAACTTCAAGTTGAAAATCGGAACATCTAACTTTAATTCAAAATGTACGGTAATACACACAGCAGCTATTGTAAATGTTTTGGGGGTGGGTGCAAACAGGGGGGACAAGAGAAAAGTGGGGTGGGGTGCAAACAGAGGGACAAGAGAAAAGTTGGGTGGGGTGCAAACAGGGGGACAAGAGAAAAGTTGTGGGGTATAAGGTGCATACAAAGTACACAAAAGTTACCTGAAATCAGCTTGGTCTGAAATTAGATTGTTCAGACCATGGAATTGGTAGGTCTATAGAGACTCTATCTACTAATTCCATGTTCAGACCAATTCAGACCAATTTTACATTAATTTTAGGCATTTTGACAATAAAGGTCCACATTTTTTGTTGTGGGACAAAATATGGTGGGCTTAAACTGAGTGTGGGGCAAGTGGGGGAGGCAAGGATCAAGACTAGGGGGACCCCCTCCCCCCATCACCACCACCACCATGGCACTGCTACTGTTGACAGCTCACTTTCAAAAAAGATCTAAAATTAATGAAGAGATTGTGAAGCCTGATTGTGAAGCCTGGCAATAATTGCACTGCTAAATATACCATAACAACACTCTTGGGGATAACTATAGTTGGCAAGAATGCTTTGAAAAAAGCTCATATGAAGCAAAAGCAGTAATAGCAATAATATCGTGACACTATTTCACTCTGGTACAGATAAAACTCTGGGGTCATGTTTGTACAGGCTTATTATAGGGACATTAATTGGAGTATCTGGCTGTTGTCTACGCATTAAAATGTGATAGTTATTGTTTTTCCTATAGAAATGAATTGAAATTCTCCAAATCCTATGAGAATTGGGGAAATCCCATGATAAAGGTAAAGGTAAGTATGCCAAGAAAATGTTTTTGTCTGTCTGTAGTGGGAATATAACAATTTGAAACGTTTCAGTATAGCTCTTTCCACACCTTAACTCAATGATTTTACCAAGGAATATATTTCCAACAAACACTGAAGCTCTACAAAGTTGAACCTCCTGGAGCTTCCACTTGAGGCTTCTTCATAAACACTCTGCTGAATTTTAGTTATTTGTTGGTTGCACTGATCTTTTACCATGCATGAAAAATATGTCAAATAGTTGAAGAACTTTTTGCACATATGGAACACTCGCAGAGTGAAATGTATGATGTACTACAATCTGACAGTAGAGGTTATCCATGTGCAACGGACTACATCCCACCTGGCCTATTCTACATTCAATTGAATCGGTGCATGATGTCCAATTCATTGCATGAACCAAAGTACTAAATTGGCCTACATATCATGAAATGGGTGTCTTACTGAAAATCTTGAACACAGTTATTATTCCCGACAATAATAATAATAATAATAATAAAACGGTGCTTCTAAAGCGCCTCCCACCGAAGTCTCAAAGCGCTTAACAGATAACATAACAACACTGAAATTACATTACAATATAAGCATAATACAATATGTGGATGAACATGCAAAAAACATTGTAAACAGGGTAATCAATCATCAAAAGCAATTTTGAATAAGTGTGTCTTAAGAGACGATTTGAAATGGCTAAGAGTTTTACAGTTCTTGATGTGAAGCGGAAGTTGATTCCAAAGTTCAGCTGAAGCATAACGAAATGAACGATGACCATAGGTTAAAGTTGACACAGAGGCACTGATAAGTTGTTGTTTTGAAGCCGATCGTAAATTTCGAGATGGTTCGTATTCATGTATGAGTTCTTGAAGATGGCAGCTAATTCAAAACACAAATAAACCTCTATAATGTTCATGCTATTTGCACACACAATTATTTCTATGTGGCTCTTTTGACTCATTCCTTTACTTTAATCTTTTTCTTACTTTCATTTTCATGTAGCAAGCATGCTACTATAGGCCAATTTTTTGGTCCTATCAGGTCCCAAAGAAGATTTTAATGTCCCATCTACAATGCATTGCGCCAACTCAAGATTTTTTCCCTCGACGCATTTGGATTTCCCCTTATCGATACTCGTATCAATACGATCGATATATCAGTGACTTTTGTACCCCGAAAAAACGATTTAGTGGCTTTCTGGCACGCATGACATGTATCAGAAAATCGATGGTTCCCCTGTCTTTTTGGTTTTCTTATAACTGTGAGAAAGTTGTTTACTATTTGAGCTCTTAGGTTTTAGAAATAAGAAAAAGGGACACTGAGAACTTATTTATTTATTGATGTAAACATAAATCTAAGAGCTCGTACGATGATGGCGCTATGAAGCCATGATTTTGTGCATATGTCTATGGGAACCGAGATGACTCGGGGACCAGATTTACGACGTTCTGAAAAACTGCAATGCATTGTGGTGCTGTCTTTAAAATCTTCTTTGATCAGGACCCAAGCGTGTGTCTACACGAACCGATCATGTACAAACAAACAAACAATGAAAAACACAAACACAATGATAACCATACAAATATCAGTGCTACAATGGTTTCTTTATCTGCACTTAAAGCAGCTACAGCAAACACAGAAGCACACACCCCAATCTATGCTGACAATTTTCAAATCAAGAAATTAAAAACAAGCAAACAAACAAACAAAGTGGTAACAAATCTGCAAACCCAGAAAATAATCTGCGCAGAAAATATCACTTTTACAGTTCACATAATCTTTTATATTTCAAGAATCCTAGAAAAGTGAAAGTCAAAACTGTTTAAATTCTATCATAGAAAAAACAATTGCATGTGGAAATACACATAGTACATACATAACATTATGATATAGTACTAAAGCAACCGACTATTTATATGTAAAAATATCTATCTTACACCAACGCGTGGATGAAACATTATAAAATGTCACAGATTGACTATTTACATGTGAAAATACCCATAGAACACAATAGAATGGAACAATTCTTTAGCTTCCTTATTTACAGTACATTAGCGGGAATTGCAGTGTGTCAAATCAGATAACGATGAGGCGAAAATTGAACAAATTATACTTGCACGACTATTAGTATTGGAGCTGCTAAACAGATTGCACCCCCCAGAGGGCAAGATCAGGTATTGTTTGCGATTAATCCACTAAAACTTTCTGTGCATCACTTTATCTGCTTGAGCAATCTTACTTGCTTAATGGTGAGCGGGCTATGACATTCACGATAAGGAAAGAGACAGGGCAAACATAATTGTGTTTAAACATTTTTATGACAAAAAACATCGCTTGAATATGCTATTAAATCGGCTTAAATGGCATGCCGAATGAGGGTGTTTTACGAATACTCTACGGGGTTGAACTTAATATGGAGTGATAAAGCGTGGCGTATACATACGTAAAATCAATACTTTATCTGACTGATTTTGGAATTACGCAAATAACTTTACACCTGAAAGCATTAGGTATAAACGCCGCTAACTCTACTTATGCTTCCTTGGGGATTCCACCTTATCCATTTTATATACAAGTTTCTTTATGAATAAGGCAGCGATAAATTAAGTTATAGCTTCGTGCTTTGACATGCCCTCTGACTACGCACATAATCTTTACATCGTTTGAAGAATGGAGTTTAAATTGGTTCTGCTCTTTTCTGTTCTATTGACATTCAATCTTTTGGTCTTCCTTGATTTAAGGAACTATAGTCTAGAAAGATAAATACAAATTACATCAGGTTTGTATCTTGCTAAAGACAAATTGTATATATTCAAGGAACCTTAACCTTTGATTGGCTTCAATAATCCAGTAAAGAAAGTGTAATAAACTGACTCAGACCTGGTCAGATCTGTATTTTTGTGGTACTTTCAATGACATTTTTTAACCAATCTAAAGCTTTTCCTTGGCGTCTTTCAGCTTAGTTCAGTTTTTGAGAAGCAAATTTCTTTTATCAAAATTATATAAACATAACAAATTTCAGTTTTAAGAGTGATAAATAAAATAATTTCTAACCTATACTTTTAGAGAAACAAGTTTAAACATTACTTCCAAATATATTTAGCCAACCCTCACCACTATACCCTAGCAATGACATGAATATATGTTAAATAAAACAACTTTGATTGGTCAAATGTTAAGGTTGGATATGTTATTGCAAACAATTCATTTTATTTTCAGGCCTGACATAATCTTCTCACAAGAGCAAAACATCAAGCACCTTATGACTTACATGCGGGTGATTATGATAAACGTTTTTGTAAACCATCTATTTTGATCTTGTAAAAATTAAGCGTTGATGAAACCTATTCAGACAGTCAATTGCTTTTGTCTGTGAATTTTATTATTTTCTACCGAGGAAACGAGCAACTAACATTATTACGGTTTGGTAAATGCAGCATCCAACAGTGCCTTTGTTAAGTGTTCATTAACCCTTACAGCCCCAGATCCCATGAAATCCCATTTCCCAGCATCCCGGTTCCACCTGGCGCTGAGGTTTTTGTCTGAAATAATGGCTGTAAGCTATATAGCTGGGCGAATACACTCGCCCAGCACAGCTTCCCCCGTGGCGCAGTTGGTAGAGTGTCCGCCCGCCAACCGAGAGGTCGTGGGTTCAAACCCCGGGGCGTGGCACCTCTTGTTGTGTGTGCTTTTTTCGCTTGAAAAAAATTTTGTTGGAAAATCCACCGGGTGGGTTAGGGTTATTGAACGATTTTTTTTTTTTTTTTAATTTTCACTTTTTTTTCTCTAATTTTACCCTGATTAACCCTTACAGCCCCAGATCCCATGAAATCCCATTTCCCAGCATCCCGGTTCCACCTGGCGCTGAGGTTTTTGTCTGAAATAATGGCTGTAAGCTATATAGCTGGGCGAATACACTCGCCCAGCACAGCTTCCCCCGTGGCGCAGTTGGTAGAGTGTCCGCTCGCCAACCGAGAGGTCGTGGGTTCAAACCCCGGGGCGTGGCACCTCTTGTTGTGTGTGCTTTTTTCGCTTGAAAAAAATTTTGTTGGAAAATCCACCGGGTGGGTTAGGGTTAATAAATGGCTAGCTTTGACATTATTACTTAAAAGTCAACAGAAATCATTGCTTTGTTGCCATTCAAAGGGTAGATAATGAATGAGCTGGGCTAGGTCAGTCATTTTTTCTCTGAACATCCCAGTGCAGTTGGAAGGCCACATCTTAGAGAAAAAACCCTGATATAACAGTGACGTCGATTTAGTCATTTTGTACACAAAATGGTGTGTGTTAATTTTGTTAATTCAAGTAAAAAGATCAAAATACTTTTACACTGTTATAAGAATTAAACAACCAAAAAATAATTTTGTTACCTTCTTAAAACACAAACAAGTTATAAGTAATGCAGAGAGAGGGAGAGAGAGCAATAAATGCAACTTATTTACGCTTATTTACACATTTCCATTTATTTTGTAAAGAGATCTACAAACAAATGCGATAATAAACACAATACTGGGTGCCGGGATACAGTTGTTATTACTATGGCCCAAAAGAAAACATGGTTTGTTTGTCAAATCTGGATCAACTCAAATTTTACAATATGTGACCTGGCACCACAAAATGAGAGTCAAGTCGCACAAAATAAATTTTAGAAAGTAGATGTCCTCAGGTTTAAAATGACACCAAAGTTGGTATAATAGGCCATTCTATAAGTGAAATTATGATAAATTGAAGTTAATCACCGCTGAATCATTGAATTGGAGAAAAAGGCCTTCAAAGTCAGTGAAGCTTATCGTCACTTGGTGTACAAATGCCAATCACAGGTCTTAATTGTTTATGCCAAAGACCTCTTATTAAACGGTCTCTCATTGGTTCATTTGGGAGTATACGGGGTTCAAACTACTATTAATAGCTTTGGAAAGCTCTTACCTTTAAGACCATACCAAATTTGGCATAAGGGATACTATTTTAAACCCTTGGAAATGACGATATAAACATGGTAATTTCGAGACATTTCAAAAAACAAACAAAATCCTCTCTTTGCATTCATTTCTTGAAATGTAAGAATAAAATGCCCTCTCTAAAATGACTTTTTAGACCCAAAACATTTTCTTAATACTTCGGAATGTGATACATAAATAGTTATTCTTTCCGAAAATGAAAATATCTCACTTTCGACCTCTCCTTGTCAAATCGACTATTTCAGGCCATAACTCAAAATCAGCCCCTGCGACTTTACGCTCATTTTGTTGTGCCAATTCACATATATGCAAACCAAAAACGGTAAAACATTTGGTGTATTTGGGTGTGTTTAAATTAAGACTCTTGGATGATTAAGCCATTTGGATTTCCCCTGAATTGAACAGACCTGTCCAAAACGCACCATTTTTAATTTAGCTGTGTGCAGTTTTAAATCTGCCTCCTTGCATGGCAAGCATAATGCAATACTTGCAGATGCCAACTTGTACGAGTCAATGTTTGATGTGCTTTTCTATTGAAAATAAGTGTGGAACAAATATCATCACGTCAGCAGCATGGTCAAGTTGGGCAATTTGTTCCCATATGAGGCAAAGGACACATTGTTTTCAGACCTGGGCGAAACAACAAAACTTACAATTTAAGATCTGTAAGTGGTTCCATCTGATTAATTTAAAGATACATTCTAGTCTTCTATTTTCTCAGTCATCATTCCCTTAGAAAAACAACAACTACCAGTGATTTCTTCTCACAAGGCCCCAACTCCAAAAATGTGCCCTTCCAATAATTAACACCATCTTATCCCACACTGCCAAGAGAGAAAAAATACTGCTACATGTACTGCAAACAAACAATTCTTTGCTTTCAACTTCTATAATTTGATAAGAAAAATATAGTAAATGGTCACCCATACTTATACAACACAGGTTTGGTGGTGCATTAAATTGTCCTCTAACAGTGTCTGAATACAGTGTCTAACATGTGATTTTAAACAAATTCTATGCTAACATTTGAAAAATAAGAGCAGTCATTAATTCCTATAAAAATATTTGTACCATGACAAAACTTCACTTGATATCAGTATAAAAAAGACTCTCCTGTGTACCTTAGTTTGAATTTTTGTGAACTTGAAACAAGTATCCTGTGTATATTGTATTATCATACCATAAGTAAATTTGACGCACACCACTAACCCTGGATATTCCTATACTAGGTGCGTAGTAGATCTAAAATAGATCTGTTTACCTCAATCATTGAGCGTGTTTCTACTGGGGAACTGCAAAGTTAATGGTAAGATTAAACAGTGAGATTTAGCATTAAACACACTTACGCACCTAGATGTATCTATACATTCTCCAGTGCTCCCAAATCCTCTTGACCAGCCTAAGAAATGGCTTACATTATCCAAGACTTTGTATTATCATACTGAACTACACAGTTCAACAAAAATAAGTTCCCCTTTAGATTATGCCTGATATTTTTCAAAAACACATAATGTACATGTTCACAGCAACACTAGAACAGGGCTATAACTACGCAGTAGTTGTAATGCTTTAAATGAGCACACATTGAATGGAGGAATACCTCATTTCAAAATTTGCTAAAAGTTCAATGTGTGCTCATTCAAACACCTGTGCGGTGTTCAAGCAAAGACCCTGGTTCAAGCTACTTAACCATCCTCCTTCAATACATCATTTAGCAACTTTGAATTGAGGTATTCCTCCATTCAATGTGTGCTCATTCAAGCATTACAGCACCTGTGTAGTTATAGCCCCGTTCTAGTGTTGCTGTGAACATGTACACATTATGTGTGCCAAAATTATTATTATTAAAATTATTAAAATTATTATTATTATAATGTGTACACATTATGTGTGCCAAAAAAAAAAAATATGTGTGCCAAAAATCATTTCGATGGAGTAACTCATTTTAAAAATATCAGGCATAATCTAAAGAGGAACTTATTTTTGTTGAACTGTGTAGTACAGTATGATAATACAAAGTCTTGGATAATGTGGTCAAGAGGATTTGGGAGCACTGGAGGATGTATAGATACATCTACAATTCCGGAAATAACTGTTGAACCACTTTGAGGACTTCGTTGAAATCAACCCCCCAGTCCCCATTCAATGTTGTTCGGAACCGTTTCATCACCACGGTCGTTGGGACCCTCAACATTGATTGGTGGGGGCGGGGGAGGGATATCACTTAGTAGATAGCTCAAGCTCTCCACACAAGTTTGTTGCAAAATCAGCGCTTGAAAATAGTCCCTTAAAGTGGGATATTAGCAAAGAAATGGACTATGTGGGCCAACACCAATTTTCCTGAATTGTGTGTGCGTAAGTGTGTTTAATGCTATAATATGTGCAGTCTCATAATAAGTGTATATGTCACTCTGTGTGAGTGCTCCACTCAGACCAATGCCATACTTTTTCGTGCACAGATCTTAGGTACGCCAAAGCACACGCAGCAGCTTGGTATGCAAATTCACAGTATTTTTCCTTTTCTCAGCAATAAAAATGTCAAAAAATGAAAGTCTTTTAGGTTAAGAATGACCGAGTGGTGTGGTGCAATACGTTCATTTCTTGGTATACAACATGAGTTCAGTCTTTAAAGCTTCAACCAGTATGGCACTTTTCGAACATAGCATACCTATGCTTCACTTTATAACTAATCTATACAGTTGGAGATGCAATCATCTTGATGCATTGTTTTCAAGATACAATGGGTTGTTAGTGTCCATAGGTATCCAAGAGTGAATTACAATGGCTGGATAACATTTTACATGATTGTCTTAGCACTAACACTATACATGACTACAAACAACAAACTCACTATGCAATTAGGAACAGGCAGATCAGTGTGTGGCAATGCGGCGGCAGGTATAAAAGTCAGAATGCAGATGTTTCTGTCGTTTCTGCATCTGTCTTGTATACCTGCCGTGTGGCAATGTATTGTTTCCATACAGCCACAACAAGATATTTGATGTGGTTAACAGTGTGAGATGGCTTCCTTGAGGGCTGGGGGCTGACCTACTTGTGTTACCCCTCACCACCTTACCCCTTCCCTTTGATTTGGTTTAATTATATCACTGCTAAAGCAATTACCACATATGCTGCCTTCAATACACACCATGTGTTAATTTTAAAGAATAACCATATCTTCCCTTCTAGAAGTGATGTTGCATTTAGGAAGCAGGAGGGGGTGATAAATGTTTGGGCACAGTTTTGTTCCACACCCTTGATGTGGTAAATCAGATATGTATTACACTGTGTCCCTAAGGGATAATCTTTTTGCCATCCTCTCTCTCTTTGGCGGGTGTTTTTTTTAATGAGAAAAAAAATACAAAAGACAATTCAGCAATCAAGCAGGAGGGGGGGATGAAAACAGTTTTATTCTTCATATTTGATGTGGTTTATCAGAGGTGTAAGTTTATATCCATTCCCTAAGAGTTGATCTATTTGCCATACCTTCATATCAATGGAACTTTGTTGAAGTTTTTGTTGAAGTTATTGAAGTGCAAAGGACCACCAATCATGACTGTTGTGGTTTTGATCTTTTACTGATACAAAGTTTTTCCAAGTTTGTGATGTTATAGATCTTATTGCTATATTCTATTTATCCATCACGAGACTGTGACGTATCTGCGTATATTGCATCAAATGAACGTGCGTGGCCTACTCGAGATGCGGGTGTAGAAAGACAGAAGATACATATGTGTGCGTAATGCTGCGGCTGTTAAGTTATGTCATAAATAGAGTATAGTTAGTACACCATAATTACACACAACCATTACCTAAAGACAATCCTATAGACAGATGGCATGGGATCATTACAACTGATGTCCCAAACTATGCCCATCTGTACTATCTTTGTTCAAGTTAATGTTATCCTAACCTTAATCCTACTGAGTACTACATGATACTGCAGCAAGTGGGCGCTGGTGGCCCCTACTTCTCCAGTCTCATCATGGAAGGCTATATATGGCGACAAAAAACTTTAATCAATGAGACATTATAGGACTTGGACTCGCATACGAGACGACTTGGGTTAGATTCCAGCCCAAACTCACCACTTGGGCATTAGGCAACAAAAAAAGTTGTGTTGCCCACAGAGACCGACCCTAAAATCGTAAAAATTAGTCACATTTTGGGTTTTTTTCAGATTTAAATTTGATTAAAAGTGTCTAAATGATACTATTTCTTGCTTGAAATGAATAAGTAGGCCAAAATAAATATTTTTTAGACTATTGTCACACTAGAAACATTAGTTAAATTGACATATGGGCCTATACCAATTTTGTCTTGACATAAACCATATATTTTTCAGCCAAAAAAAAAAAAAAAAAAATTAAAAAAATTAATTTCTGACGGACCGACCCGATTTTACATTTTTGGCACTTGAGGGCAACACAACATTTATTTATTTTTGCCTTAGGGTTAATGTTTTTTGCTGTTTACTTGGTATACATGCAGGTGTGTTCCAAAGAAATAAATAACTGACCAAACTATCATCATCTGTTTTCATCATAGGATCATCATCATCATCATCTGTTCTTTGATGGAATAGTAGAGGCTGGCTAATACACATTACCAAGTTGCTTTAGTCATCATGAGCTAACCCTTGAGCAAAACACAAGTAAAAATGACCCCTCGCTATGCAGGCATTTTGTTTATTGTGTGAGTTTTAACAAGTACAAATGAAATAAAACAAGAAATATGGTCAAACAAGATTCTTGTTTCCTCATGGTATAGTTGTGTACAAGTTTAGAGGGGTAACCCCAGGATATGACTGATCTACATGGTTACCCCACCCCACACCAGCGTACCTACCCCTGGTTTGATGAGGTGTAACATAAATTTGTTTGCAAATAGTATGACCCAAGGTTATGACTGACCCACTTGGTTGCCCTTCCAATTCCCCTCAATCTTGATCAGCAGAGCAAGCCAGCTTTCAACAAAAGGCTGTTTTGCCTCTTTGCTGATTTATTTTCAGTCAAGGTATAAAAAAAAGATAGCGGCTTTATAGAGGTAGATCCATAAGCCTGTAAGAGATATGGTAGACACTACACACCTGAATGTACATGCAAGGGCGTCCCCAGAGGGGGGGGGGGGTGTCACTCCCCCCCCCCCCCCCCATTCATCAAATCTGTCGGCAAAAGCATGGTACACCCGAGCTTCCGCCGGTACATTTGTGATTTTTACCATGCAATTTTTTCAACAAGTTTTGAGGAGAGAAAAAAAAGTGTTACGATTTTGTTTTTGAGTCTGTAAAACAAATTGTCGGTACATCATGCCTTTCGTCGGTACAACTATGTTGTGCCCCCCCCCCCCTAGTTTCAAAAAGCTGGGTACGCCCCTGTGTACATGTATACAGACTGGGTAGCTAAGAAGGAGGGGTCAACCTAAAAAGCTTTGTTTTGTTGATGTTTCCCTGTCTGAAGAGTGAGAGGCTCTGGTAGCATGGTGTGATCAGGTAGGTGCTGGACCTTCATGCGGGTGACTCCGGTTTGATCCCCACTGCCGGCGGAGCCTGATTTTTCCCTAAAAGTTTGACCCGTTTTTCTCCCATGATAGTTGTATTCCCCAACACATGCCAATTGGAACCTACAATTGGTATTAAAATGAATTTAAAACTTTTCTGTACAGCAAAAAAGGCTAACTTTTTGTACAGCAAAAAAGGCTAGAATACTTTGGTCCTGGAAAAGATAAAGAAATCTCAAATCAACTCAAATGGACTATAAATCATGTGATATGCAAAACATGTTAAATGCTCTTAAGTGGTGGTACTATAGATCTGTTAATGATGGATGATCATCATGATAATGAGTATATATACATTAATGATGATGCCATTCCCGAACATTTGCTTATTAAGTTAAGCATTATCTACCAGCTGGTAGGAGTCACAGCTAACTGGGATATTAGCTCAGTACCTTGAGGCAATATGTTCTTCTTTCATAAGGCCAAAAAAAATTAATTGTTTGGTTGTCCTCCACACAGCTGAGAGTTGAGGTGCGGGCGGGCGGATTTTTATTTTATTTTTATTTTTATTTTTATTTTTAAATTCAATGGGAACTCAGTCCCAGGTATTGTAGTGTTGTAGTGAAGCTCTGCATAGTTCCTCACGTTCTCAATGTCGGTTATGTAAACCTCCACTATTGTTGAATGAGTTGCAACACTGCAAACTCGGTCAAGTAACATTTTTAAAACGAGCGTCGCGATGGGTAGACACAGCGTAGGTCGCCATTACAATTCTTGTCTTGTTTTGCCTAAAAGAACGTTGAGTTGATGTGCAAGCTTTAGAGATTTACGCATGAAAATATTAATAAAACCTATATTTTTCGTACTAAATGCAGAACAAAAATGTTTTATACGGTGTTGAAATTAATAATAAAGCTGTTTTTCGAAATTTTCTTGTACAAATATACCCCAAAAAACATTTTTTTATATTTTCTCATAACACGTTTTTTTAAATAAATTCATTAATTGCACGTTCAGCGAATTTTTGTATTTATAGTCCTTTTAATAGTCCCGACGCCTAACCACTGGTTACATGGAATTGCGTACTGGGATGATGTTGCAGTGTTTAGATTGCCGATGAAACGGAGTTGGTCTGTTCGAATACTTAGGTTGTATATTAAAACGATACATTTGGGCTGTCAAATTGTTCAAAAAAATGAAATAAAAACTTTTTAAAAATAAAAAACATATTCGTGCGGCCCTGAAATTACGTGCGGGCGGTCGAGGACAACCAAACAATTAATTTTTTTTGGCCTAATGGAATATTTGTATCGCCATCTGTCAAATTAAATAATCTCTCTCTCTAAGAAGGGCTTCCTAGCATTTGATATTGTTCACAGATGGGTATGAATCTAGTAGTAACTACAAAAGAGTCATTCACTAAGTTCTACCTCCTGCCTCATAATTTTGCTAATTTAAATGTCATCCCCGTGAAATTTGTCCCAATTGTAGCACTGAATCTCCGCTACAACGCTATATGATCATTCAAACAAGTTTAACTTTTGTTCTGATGCAGTAAAAGCCAGAGAGGGATTTTGTGCGACTGGAAACGCAATAGTACCCCTCAAAATAAATACAAATTTGTTTTTTCTGTTTTGAACCATTAGAAATATAGGTTTTCCCGTTCATTTTGAAACATTTATTATACAAATCGATCATAGCAGCTTACAAATTAGTCCTAAATAATATTGACGCACATTTGTCAACTTCAATTTAGTCTTAGCTACATTCACTTTAGTCTTAGTAATCTTCGCTTTAGTCTGATAATTTTTCACTTAAATCATTTTATCATTGTTATCAGGCCCGTAACTATGAGAAAAAAATCCTTTTTTTTGTACCAATGTACCTTTTGTTTTGTACCAATGTACCTTTTTTTGGTACCAATGTACCTCTTTTTGGTACCAATGTACCTTTTTTTGTTATTAATATACTTTTTTTTGTGAAAACGCCCCCCCACCCACCCCAATTTCCCGAAAAACGACCCATTTCCCATTGTGTAAAGCGTGTTTTTTTTCGGGCCGTTTTGGACTAAAACATGTCCTAACCCCCCCCCCCCCCCCCCCCCCGCTCTCAAAATTGTCTGAGATGACCCCCCCCCTAAAAAAATCCTGCTTACGGGCCTGACTGTTATTCGTCACAGTAGTGTGAAATCCATTCAGTAGACAAATGTGAAAAGCAAATTGGTCTTTTGTCAAACCAGTTAGTTCTTTTTTCAATGTATTTCGTCAATGTATAAATAATATCTTAGGCCTAGAGAAGCATCAAATTTTACATAATAGGCCTATTAATCTAATAGACCTATTAGATTTTTATATATATGTAGATATAACGATGAAATGTTAATATTGTTTCCATCTTTCTAACAAATTTATGTCATTATTATACATATAATTATTGTTTCAACAGGCCAATCAATAAAAGTTTGTAGGCCTGCATGATACATTTTTGTTTAGATTTAAATTTGATTTAGGTAAGGGTGTATTCAAGAAAGGGGTTCCCATCGCAATGCCCAGTTGCTACATTAGTTTGTCATAAATTTCAGTAAATGTCTTAATTTTCATGACAATTTTAATAAGTCAGTGTTTAGAAAACTGGATTTTTATGATACATTTGAGATTTTTTGGAAAAAATGACCCATTCAATACCAAATGTTTCAATGCAAAAGGGATGGGTCATTGATATTATACCAAATTGCTGATTTTGATATACTCACGTTTGCGGCACGTACATGTACCAACTTCTGTATTGAGTACCCCTAGAGTCTGATTTGTATGATATCACTGACATGAATGATGAAATATACTGCTCAAAATGATGAAATATACTGCATGCTCAAAATAAGTAAAAAAGTACCCTTAATAAATACAACAATTCAAATTTACCTGATTAATACTTAACCTGATTGATACATGACAATTAATAGTGCTCAATCAACCAAATATTTTTGCAATATGTTTAAAGTGAATAAAGCAAAGACTAAAGTGAATATGGCTAGACTAAATTGAAGTTGAGAAATGCATGATTGATTAGCATCTCTGAATCAGCCAGCCTTCAAGAGGAATATAGAATTTTTTTGGGGAATTCCCACGGCCAAAATTTGATGATTTTTTGGGAATTCCCATGCCTTCTATACCTTCGAGAGGAATATGGATTTTTGTTGTTGGAATTCCCACGCTCAAAAAGTGTCAAATATTTTGGGATTCCCATGCCTTCTATAGGGGGTGTACCATTAATAAATGGAATAGCCCAATAATATGTGTTATTGCCATTCTGTGGATTGGCTTTAAGATACCGGGTTCTACTAAAATTGATGTAACATTATGATGCAATGTTCGAATTCAAAAACTCTTTTTTTGAATGAAAGCCGAATATGTAGTCTATGTAGCACTATCATTGGTTTTGAATTATGCAAGCCTGCAATTTCTGTTGCGCTTTCGCTAAAAAGGTGCCTCTTCTTTCTGACTCAGCCTGTAAACATTAAATGGTACAATACTGATTCTGAGTTACAAGGGTGACCGTGATACAATTCCTAATTACTTCAAAATCATGGTTTTAGAGTGAATTTAGAGTGAAAATAAACAGGACAGTTTATATTTTCACTCTTTAAACCATGAGTTTGAAGTAATTAGGAATCGTAACGCTCTGTATTTGGACTATATTTATGATTTATGATAACAAAAAAAATCAAGAGAGGGCGTCCCATAGAAAAAACCCCGCATAATATGCCTTTAACAAGAATGTTCACTCAATTACACATATTTAGAGTATGACTTTTGAACACATCTAGAGTATGAAGTTTGAACAAATGTTGATCACACATGTACCTTGAAATAATAATCATAGGGCTGGCTGATAGTCTCTGTTCAGGTTCAAGTTTAAGTGTTAGAGTAAAGCAACATTTGGTAAACTAATCATGCTTACTATTGAATTAATCATGCAATGTCAAGTAATTTGTAAGCCATTAATTGTCATCATCACTTCCAAGTGTGAGCATGCTGTACACTATTTTCACATACCTAACACCTCATCTAAAGAGGATTGAAGAATATATGACTTGATTAAGCCTCCTAGGTATATGTAGGGTGATTCATGCTTTCTATCAAATACCATATAGGGTGATCCAATCTTAATTTTAAAGCCTGCTAAATGATAAAAAAAAACCGATCAAAATCACAGGTCACTCAAAATACAGTTATTTGGATTTGGAATACTTAATCAATGTGTTGTCATTTTTGTCTATGGGCACAGGAACAGGGTGATTAACCCCCTGGGCACTACCTGTCTTTCGTACAATAATTCCCATTGGTCAATTACATGATATAATCATTTTGATGACCAATTACAGTTTTGCTTATAAATATTTTATGCTGATATTTTTGAAAATTGTAATTATTCTAACGATGTTTCTGATTGGCACAATATTTGACACATTATAAATTTCAACCGATCGGCCGGTAGTTCTCATGGGGTTAAATACTATTTTCCATGAAGTCTCAAAAGATCTCACCTATGGCAAGACACTATAGACGAAAAGGGTGTAATATTTTGGATATTTTCTTCAATATTGATAAGTGGTAATTTTTCATGAATACAGAACATGACTCTTTTCTATCAGTGGCATAACATAGTGTCAGGTGGCCCCAGGACCAATTTGGTAGGAGGTTCCTAGTCCTCTGACAAATCTAGCAAAGGGTGTGTGGGGGTAGGACACAATTTATGTCAAGTCACAAACAAAAAATGGGATATTTTTAAATGTCCTTTACGGCCTGTATGGGTGATGACCCTTTTGAGAGCCAGAGGGACCCTTTGGGCTGGCCATAGCATCATATCATTATACCAGTGATACATTCGTCGCTGTTCTGACCAGGGGTCGCATTATGACGCGTCTGCGCGTCCTAGACCTCTCACTTTCTTGTAGTGACGCGTCAGGTTTCAAATTGGAAAGACTTGCGGGTCCAGATCAAAATTGAAGGGACCCCTTAAATTTGACGATGTATGGAAATGGAAACCTTAAGAAATTCTGTAAATTACATATACATCCTTTGCTCACAATAAAATTCATTAAAAATGTCCGTAAAAAAGTAAAATTTTCAAATACCCAAACTTCAGGACCCCTCAATTTCTTGGAGGACCCCTTAAATTTGTTTTTTGAAGTCCTACGGGGTCCTGAAAAATGTCATAGGACCTCTCACATTTTTGATCCAGTGCTATCCCTGGTTCTGACATACCGGCACATCTCTTTACTTATTTCTGTTGTGATGTGCCGGTATGTCAGAACAGCGACGAATTATGTCATCAGTAATCTCCACCAAAAATATATATGTAACGCAAACAAGCAGAATGAGTCGGATGTCGGGAATAATGATTTTGAGTTATAGGCAAACTGAAATGACAAATTCTGATGTATTACCATGTTTTCTTAGTTGGTAAATTGTTTGTAACTTAAAACCTACAAATTCAATTTTTAGTGCAATTTGGACCATACTGCAGCATTTTCCACCTGCTTTTAAATGATGGACTAATATCAAAATTGAAAACTGCCGACATGTGACTCATTTCGCCTGATCACGTCACATATACCCTTCGAAATTTGCCAAATGAAATCCGGCATTTGTATCACTAGTTCATTAATTGCCATCATCATCACTTCATGGCTGAGCATGTAGCATGTAATCAACACCTCTAACTAAAACATTTAAGATCTGTTAGGGTGTGGTTGTGAACATGTTTCTGGAAATAACCCCTCTAAGGGATGGCTGAACCTGAACCAATACCCTGACATTTGCGCGTCTGGTTAAATGCTCAATGGCTTATCAATCCACCATCTACCATCTACACATGCAAATTACCACAAGGTTTAACCCTAATCTACAAGATATGGGTTTTCGGAAAGTAAAAGATTCCTGCCACTTGAATGTTATATTAATTCAATGTTGTATTGATATAACTAGAAGCAATATCACATTAAGGGGGGACTTAAGGAAGTTTTTGATTTGATTTTTTGAATTTTGTGAGTGCTGTAATTATTGAACTATTAATCAAATGCATATAAAAGTATATATTTTTGGAAAGGAAATGGATCAGAGAATCCAGATTTGGCGTCAATTTTCACACAAAAAAGTAGATTTTTTGAGAAAATCACAAAATTCACTTTTTTTGACCCACATTTTTTTTGAACAAAGCTAACAAAAATAATTTTGAGTAAAAAATTGCCAAATCACTTTATAATGATGTTAAGATACGAATGAAGGGACAATTCTTTTTTTTTAAACCTAATCTAATATTTTTGAAAATTTTGACCAACAATTTTAACATCATCATCAAGTGATTTGGGCATTTTTAACTCAAAATTATGTTTGTTAGCTTTGTTAAAAAAAAATGGGGAAAAAAAGTGATTTTTGTTGTTGTAATTTTCTCAAAAAATCAACATTTCTGGTCAAAATTGATGCCAAATTTGGATTCTCTGATCCAATTCCTTTCCAAAAAGGTATACTTTTACATACATTTGAGTCATGGTTTAATAATTACAGCACTAACAAAATTTAACAAAAAACTTCCTTAAGGGCAGTGTCAACCCGGCACTTGTTTCAAAAATTGAATTTCATATTTCTCTATTATTTTATACTTTTATATGTATTCTATCATTACCATCATAAGTTACTAATCAGAAGCGATTATTTCCCGTTCTTTTGGGTGATATTAAATTGTTGTTTTGGTAAGTTTTTGAGTCAGGAAAAGGCGCATGGTTATTTGGCGGGAATTTAAGCGGAGCCCGCGCTTTTCAAATGCTGCGACAGCTGTTTGATCATTGCGTCGCGCGCTGAAACTTCCCGCGCATAATACTAGACGCGCCGCTTAATATCCGCGACGTAGACTTTTCGGCTTTTTAGGTCACACGCCCGTGAATTCCGTGAACATTTAGCTTTAAATGGTGGAAAATGTCAATATTTTTACTAAATCGATGTTTTCTAGAAGTTCAAATTTGAAGGAATTTTACGAATTTTCAGACAACATAACTAAAAAAAGATCAAACTATCAGGTAAGCTTTTACTACCATTGTGTAGAGGACTTTCAGCGCTAGGAGGCAATTTTTTATTTTTTCGATTATGGATTTTAAACTCGAGATATGCATCCATTTCTAGCGAAATGTATGCAAAAAAACACGACTTTTACACTTTTCCGATGTTTTTAGCAATATTTCCAAAACCAAGCCTTATTTTGGAAAAAGAAAAAATTGCCTCCTAGACAAAATTGTCTTGTTTACAAAAATGTATATTAGAACAAATAACCATTTTTTATTTTATAGTTATGCTGTCTGAAAAATTTGGGGTAAAATAATCGCTTTTTGGTTCATTTCTCAAAATTTAGTTAATTTGGTATCACATTGATATCACCATCGGATTCCTTATCAAATTTCCTTTCTATAAATGTATACTTTTATGTACTTTTATTCAATATTCTCAAACTTAGAAGCAAAAGTTGATCATCAAAATAATAGGGTTGACACTTCCCTTAAGTCCCCCTTAATGGCACCAAAAGCTGAAAAACAAAGATGACAAACAATTATGCAAATTGGGTTATCAGTTCATAAATATTTAATGAATTTTGACAAATATATTTTAGATTAATATTGGAAGATTCACGATGCAATATTTACTTATCAACAAATGAACTACCTTATTATTAAAATGTCAGTAATATCTACAACTAACAGGTTATTTTTACTGCAATTCATATACCTCAATGTTTAATCAATGTTAAATTCTTGGTAAATTTGGCCTAATTTAGCAATGAAATCACACTATTTAGGTAATCTTCAATGAAAATAATTCAAAAAGAAGACAATTAATACTTCATAGATTAGGATACGAGTCACATAATCCATTTAAATCATCAAAATATTTGTTTATTTATCATGTTCATTTTATGTCAGTTCATGTTTGATTTGTTTGCAGGATTGATAATAAAACAGGTACAAATACAGGGCCAGAAAAAAATGCAAATTTCCTGGGAACCTAATTTTAAAAATGTCCCTACAAATTCTTATATTTATACCAAAAATGTCCCTCCAAAACCAAAAATTTCCCTCCAAAACCAAAAATTTCCCTCCAAAACCAAACATTTCCCTCTAAAGCCAAAATTTTGCGGGAACCAGGTTCCTGAGTTCCCCATTTTTTCTAGCCATGTACGAATGCCACATTTGGGTCTTTGACCATCTCTGTTTTACTAACGCATAACACTTAAAAAAGAAAAAGATATATACATTCCAAATAAGGGCTTTATTTCCACTATGACCAGTACACCAATAAAGCAGACAAGGCTGAGAATCATCTCCTTTAGAAAGTCAATATTGTATTAGTAATTTAAACCAACATTCCTTCACATAAGGTATAACTCATCAAAATAAATGCCAGCTGTATATTGAGAAGGAAAAAAAGAAAATTGACCTGCTTAATCATGAAAACTAGCCACACTTCTCATCTCCTTGAAACCTCTTTTTTTAAATCACAAATGAACAGCATGGGACATTTAAGTAAACTCGATTTTGAAGATAAAAATGATCGATTATTACTAAAATAAATATATATTATTAATATAATATGGATTAATAGTTAATATTATATCGCAGCTGAGAGGTACTTGAATGTGTTATCCTGGTCATCTTCAAAATCAACATTTTTGGTTTTAGTTGCAGTGTTGCCAATGATATCTACCCATGTAGCCCAAAATTGTGGTAAAAGTAGGCTAGAGGAATTTATACTTTTAGTATTAGAAGCAAGTATCCTGATGCTGAAGATGAATGATGTAGATACCATTTTTGAGTCGCTGTACATGTACACTGGAGCTACTACACTGAATTAAGGGTGTCATGATGATGCAGAAGGCTCAGTTACTGCACTAAAATGACTTTAAAACAGTATCAATACAATATATTACTTTACATGTTAGTTTTGTAAGTTAAGAATAGTGTCAAGACTGAGATGTTCAGAGCAAAAGTGTTTTTCACATGGTTTTACATGAATAGACCGGCTGAACTGATCGTCAATGATATGGGATCTCTAAAAAAGACTGAAATGGTATCCTATGAAACTTGATTTGTTGTGGTCAGATTTACTATGCAAACAGCTCTTTTTGCCGAATTATTTTTCTCAAAAAGACAACATTTTGAGGTTTGGGATATAATGAGCAGCCAAAGTGTGAAAATGGTATTCCAGGGAATTGATGAAAATAGGGTCTACTGTTATTCACACAATACACCGGGATGGGGGCATGAGGGGCTGTAACTGTATGTATAGTTGGTAATGTCCCCCCATTCTAAGTACTAGCAAGCCCTTAAGCTAGCCTCCTTTCATGAACATTGTTATGTTTGCTTTTAATTTATCAATGTAAAATGATAAAATGTAAAAAGATGAATCCAACGGAACCAGGAACAAAACACACCAAGGATCAGAAAACTGATACAAGAGGATATCTCGAAAATATAAAAATGCTAAGAGTAAAAGCAAGATATACCAACAGGGTGTGGGGAAACAGGTAATAACAAGGGAGAATAACGCGATAAAACAGATAAATAACAACAACAACAACAAAAACGGAAATGCACTGGAACAAGCAATGAAAATTGCTGTGTAATAAAACAACAAAGATATATCTGAGACTACTCAGGATATATGGTAACAATAAAAAAATGAATATTTATGCATATGTTTGCAAAGCAACTTAAATTCTCAAATGTTGACTATCACAGTCAGGGTATCCCAGCAAGATCTTCATAAAATCACCCATTAAGGCTACTAATCCATGGTAGCAGTAACACTGGTTTGAAGAGAATACACAGATGGCTGTATATAGTCAAGTGGTATCGGTAATGCTTGTCAAGTACTCAATCTATAATAGATAGTGCACCGTGTTCTACAAGCTTCGCCAAACCAATACAATCATTTGCGTAAAACCTTCCAACCTGGGAATCCTACTTTGTTTAAATAATGTTTATTCTAATACCTTAACAATACCTAATACCTTACAATACAATTGGCAACTTTGACACCAATTTTGCCTTTTATTATGGACAAAATTTATATTTTAATAAAATTAACTAATATATACACTCGGACAAATTGGCGTGAATTAAATGTCTAACAAAAACCTTAAAAATACAGTCTCGAACCCTGGTCCTCTTCACTATCGCGACTATAAATCAGAAAAAGATGGGAAAGTCTCCCTGTTGACTTGTTTATCCCTGATTGCAATGCACGAACTCAATGATTTCTAGCTTCTTACCTTGACTAATGATTTTGACCCCAAAAAGCAAATCCCACCAGCATGCATGATGCTGTGTTAATCTCACTTGGTATTGAACTGTGGGACACCTATAGTTATACCATAGCCCTTAAATGTTTTGGGAAATTTTAAACAGCCCTTATTTCTTAAAATCAATATTCTAACCATATCATGCCTATTATATATATAAATGTGTAAAGCACATCACAAATCCACCAAAAGCTCACATTTTTTATTGTGTACAATGTCATACTTGGATGCACCTCCTTGTCTGTACCATATGTGATCCCTCTGTTCACCTAATCATAACCTATGGTCCATTTAGCAGATAACCATGCGTGCACTGGTAACTGTGAACATCACGGTAGATGGTTAATTATAACAATTGTATGAACTCCATTCTGTATTGAAGACAATACTTTATGCTATTTTTTCTGTCCCTTAAATCAAATCAAATTTTATCATGATGTTGCTTCTTACAATTATGTTATTCATTGAATAATGACAATTTAACAGTGATTTGAAAGTACTCTAGGTTTAATACAGAAATGATTAATGTAAGCTTATGATCTTTCCTGTAAGAGTATATACTGTTGGCATAGCTTTGGCAACTCTAAGCATCAAGTATCATCTCCGGAGCAAAATCTTTAACAGTGAGAAGACACAAACCGCTAACTCATGAAAACTACACAAATGTTAGGGATGAAAAGATGTCCGACTTGAGAGGTAGGAAGTGTTGTTTAGTCAGCGTCATTAAATGCTATGGACATAATTCCAAGATACAGGGTGTATCAGAATGAACTATACCGAGGCAATATGATTTATAACGGTATGAATTCGATCGATATTGTTAAAACCGTTTTTACATATATCTTGCCCAAACACCCAGCTTTCATAAGACAAAATCAAATCAGGGGAATTTCAAAATCACAAGGCTATAGTTGGATCGGTTCCAAACAACATAAGAAGGAAGCGGGAGCGCATGAATGCAACAAGCGCACTGTGCATCATATGTGTGACGTGTGCGTGCCACTATAACCGTTTGTGTGTGGCCATAACCTTGCGCGTGGAGAGATAAAAAGCGAATATTTCTCGGCAATTTGGAACTGATTAAACTATAGTCTACTTCAGGACATCTAGTGATTGAATATTATATTATTGATATTATTTAATGCCAACTCAGCTTCTGTTTTATTAACTGACTGATTAGGATGTAAAAATGTGAACAAATCTGATGTATTACTGGGCACATTTAAATGCCTGGCCATTGAGTTGTGTTTCGGATAAGTAACAAAACAAATTGTTTGCTGCACTTTCTTGTCAAAAAAATGTGCATGTATTATACTAATTTGATTTTCAATGATAATAAAACCAGTGCACTATTTTTTATTGTTGTCATAAAGTCAACTCTTGTGTTATAGGAAACCACCCTCAAAAGAATCCTGGTCGGTCCATAAAGTACAGTTAATTGATTGATTGATGGGTCTTTTTTTAACTCTTTAATTGTTATTATTTACCAAAAGGCCTAGTATATAAATACTCGAAATGATATAGTTTATCAACACATATGGATAGCAATAGCTACACAGATCACAATAATTAGTAATTAGCATCAAGAACAATGGCTATGTAGGGGCATTTAACAGATGGTTTAACTATAGCTAATGATCATGATGATACTTATGGTGAACAAATATGGTCTTCTCTTATTATGTGGTTGATTACCTATCTGCCAATAACCATACTAAAAACTACCATGCAAGAGACACGATCCAATCTGATCCATCAACAAAGTATTAATGATGTCCCTCTGTGTTTTTACTTAACCATGTTTTATATACAGTTCTGACGCACTATACATGAATGAGCCATTTGGAAAACTCAGAAAGGCAACGACATCACATTATTCAGCATCAAAACATCAAAACTGAACAACAAATCTCACTTCAGACCAGAATCTACCTCACTACTGTGTTTTAAATTTGTTTAAACACATTTGTTTCAGTCCGTGGTGGGGGGGGGGGGGGGGGGGGGGGGGGGGAAGCCCGGGGGGGCCAGTCAAACATAATGGTGTACACATGCGTGACCAAATTTTTTCCAGACACCCCCTAAACAAGTTTTACCCTGCAAGCAAAATTACCCCCTAAACAAGTTTTAGCGCGCTTTCCTTGCAAATTTTGACCCCTAAACAAGTTCTTGCCAGAATATGACCCCTAAACAAGTTTTGTCTATTTAACGGGGAACAAAATAAGTTACCCTAAACACGTTCGACCTGTATTTTAAGCCGGGATTTTAAGCCACCCTTTTTCTTGAAAATCAGCGTTTTTGATACCCTTAACGCGTCACGCGCGTGACGCGTCCAACACTGAAAAAACACCCCTTTTTACGCGTTTTTTTGGTCACGCATGTGTACAACATTATGTTTGACTGGCCCCCCCGGGGGGGGGGGGGGAAGAGGCACTCATGTATAAAAGTTGTAATCATCTGTGTGAATGCACTCTCACAAGCTACCTTTAACGCAGATTCTCTAAGAACAAAAACAAGTTATCATTAACAAGGATTTAAAGGATATAGGTCCTCAAGATGGAGTTTAGACTGAAATGAACGTATCAAGTAATTGTGTGATTTAGTTTTGTCAGTTAATTTGCTAACAATTGTTTACAATTATGACACATGACTTTCAGCCAAAGCGACCCTTAGCCTGGATTCAGGTTGAAAATACACCTTTATTCTCTGAGATTGGAGATTTTGATACCCATAGCACAGGCCCCTATTGTGGACGAAAAAATACACACCCTTAATCTGTGTTTTCGTTCACTCAGACAATTACAACATTATACCTGACTGGCCCCTCTGAATATGTCCCTTGCAATCAAAGGGGAGATAGTATTTACAGAGTTGTATTAAAATAGACAATCTATAATACATTCTTAAACAGCTAAGAAAGTTTAAGCAATCTCATTGGTTTTCAGAGAAATCGGCGACATTTACATGACACAATATAACGTGGGAAGGTGGGGCTTACGTTTTAACAGAGCGTCCGACCTTCACAAAGCGTGGTTTGCTTCATAATGCGCACTTTTGCAGTGCGTATTTGGCACCTTTCCTGCGCTTATGCGGGTGCTGGGACGCTTACGCATGGTGTACTCATCGCATGGGATGGGATGGAATGTTTGTGGGTTATTCGATCCTAGCAGGGATAAAAGTTGTCAAATGTGCACATTAAAATGTACTTATTTCTTTGATAAATGTCTTAAGTATGATTGTTTAAGAATGAGACTAAAGGTATTGTTTTTAGACCGTACCCGTGTTATATTGTCTGACATAAATACATTCGGTAGTATTAGTTTTTGCGTAGAACATCTCCGCCTGCGGCATCGTTGAAAATAATACTATCGTCCGCATTTATGTCTTATAATATAACACGTACGGTCTAAAACAATACCTTTATTCTCTAAACATAACATATCCTCGATGAAAACAACCAGGGAACCAGCAAGATCTACACTTAGTTTGGCTATATTCTCCCCACCATGGACAAGCATCATTTCTATAAATCAATACTACTCAAACCAAACCAAAATATTTTGATCCATGTTATTTCAAAAAGCAAATGTTGGGTGTCATATGACAGATCATAGCATATAAAGTGCTCAACAAAAGAAAGTCGTACACTTTGTTTAGGTCAATTAAAGTAACTTTTGATTGTTTTTTTACCAAACAGGCCAGATAGACATTTGGATGAATCTTTTAGGCACATTTTGATACCAAATATAACACCTGGCAACAAAGATAAACCATGATTAGCGCCATTTAAAGAAAATTAAGTCACTTTTCAAAAGTCACATTTTCAATTACTACACGGGAGGAAAATGTGTGTGTGTGAGGTTCACCCGTGTGTGACACTGTTATTAACCAGCCTGACCGGCGGGCAATCGATCACACAGTGCAGCCGTGTACACTACATGTACCTTGCGCCGCGCTGGGTGTACTCTTAGTGAGCGGGATATTTGATTCCGAACATAAAGGGCATTATGTGCTTGTTAACAATTGGTGTTTTCTTCCGCGTAGTGTATTGAAAATGTGACTTTTGAAAAGTGACTAATTTTCTATAAATGATGCTAATCATGATTTATCTTTGTTGTTAGGTGTTATGTTTGGTATCAAAATGTGCCTAAAAGATTCATCCAAATGTCTATCTAGCCTGTTTGGTAAAAAAATAATCGGGAGTTACTTTAAATGACCTAAAAAAAGTGTATGACTTTCTTTTGTTGAGCACTTTATACCCCAAGTATCTATGGACAGGACAGGAAGTACTATCATGACAGAAAGCAGTTGAGACCAGTAGCGTAGCCAGGGTCACTTGTCAGGGGGGGCAAAGGTATTTTTTCCCGGTGAGCACCAGTTCGACCCGGTGGGGGGGGGGGGGGGGGGGCGGTTGAGGTCCAAAAAAATTGCACGGTCCAAAAAAAATCGCACACTCAAAAAGTCGCGCAGTACAATCCTCCAGGTTTTCATCAGTTTTCTCTATAACATTTTTCTTTATTTAGCCGAAGTCCTGCTACAAAAAAAAAATTGACCCGCCAAATTTCCCCTTTTGTGCACGCTACTGCCTTTTCCTTTCCTTTTCCCTTTCCTTCCCTTTTTTCCCTTTCCTTTCCTTCCTTTTTTCCCTTTCCTTTCCTTCCTTTTCTCCCTTTCTTTCCCTTCCTTTACCTTCCCGATTTTCCACTGCCTTCCCGATTTCCCGGTCAAATTATTTTTCAGGGGGGGCACTCTGCCCCCCCTTGCACCCCCCCCTGGCTACGCTACTGGTTGAGACTAAAAAAACAATTTGAGCTAAAGAAAATTAGACCAATGGTCTGGAGGTGGATTTTTGTTTTTCATCAGATTACCTTTCCTTAATGTCTTTAAAACCATCACAAATATGTTTAATATCTACTAACAGACCAGAAAAGTGTCATTGTCTTTCACCATGTTCAATTATTCAATTAAGTCTTCTTAAGTTCCCCCAACTTTAAAGCCCGTTTTCTCTTATTGTATTATTTCCTGAAGCTGTTAGATGAGCAGATGCTAAAAAAGCCATAACCCTTGTCCGATTTGGATAAATAATGCATTAAAATAAATGTTAGATAACTGGCTTTAATAATACATAAAAATCTCAATTTTGATTTCTGGAGCCACGTGCCCCCTTTTGACAGGACATTTTATATCTGAATGTGACACAAATTATTACATACAAATGAATTGATCTCCTAACAACTTTCCCTGGGGAAAAAAGCAGTATTAGCCACTTGATCACCCTCTCTCTATGAAATATTACCCTCTGAAAAGGGGAAGTCTACTCCAAACCTGCTCTTTGTGCCTTCTGACAAGCGACTCCTGCTATTCCTCTCCTCATATAGTATGCACTTTTGTTTTCATTTGGAAGCAAATCAATAAATTTTTGTCCAAAATATCCTTCTCTAACAATCCACTATTTTCTGGCATTGAGCTGTTAATCAAACCTAGGGAAATCATCTATCAGGGCTTCCAGTAAGTGTTAAAGTCAAGTCCTCCTCGTGCGATTCTGCATTCAAGCCTACCTTGTGCGAGTCCGAGACCACCTTGCACAAGTTTAAGTCACAGTGCGAGTCCACAAGGCAAGTCAAGTCAAGTCAAGTCAAGTCAAGTCAAGTCAAGTCAAGTCAAGTCAAGTCAAGTCAAGTCAAGTCAAGTCAAGTCAAGTCAAGTCAAGTCAAGTCAAGTCAAGTCATTTACTGGAGTCTTCACAACACAGCTTCCAGTTGAGAATCCTGTGATGCTAAGGGAGGTTTTTTTTATAGGGGCACACGGTTAAGAAAACTTGGCATGCAATGGGATAAAGTGTATGTTAGGTCCCAAGTACACGGTAAAATAAAGTTATCTATAATAACCGAATACTGTGCTATATTCTGTTAAAGATTTGGAATGAGGGTGGGCCCTAAAGTACACTATTTCCCAAATATGTAATAACATACAATTGTATTTATCTATAAGATAAACTGATAAAGCAGTTGTAGTCATTATACCCGGTATCATACACAACTCTTGAAACACACTTTACAGGAAGGAATGCCTGTATTCATGAGATCCAAGATCAGCTAGGATAAGATGCTGACTCAACAAATCAATAATTTAATCAATTATTTTCATATTCAATATTTCTTACAAAATGCAAATGTGAGAACTAGGTTCAGTTCAAGTAACATGACATTACAAGACCATCAAACATGCATATATATATCTTACAGGCGAACATTAAGGCACAAATCAATGTTGCATATTAGTTATTATCAATAAGGCATATAATTACATTTAATTCAGTATTTATCTTAGCACCAAATGGTCATCCCAGTCAAGAGGAATATATATGCTTTCCACATAAATAAGGCAACATTTAGTTCTAGCAGAAAGAAATACTGCAGTATCTTATAATATAATAATGGCAAATGAGATTGGATCAAGACTATTTTTTTCTTATGTCTAAAGGCTGACAGCAAAATTGTTAACTTTATTTGTTGGGGGTGGCTCTTTTTACTTGATTCTTTTCTTCTTAATTTGTCTTACTTTCATTTCATTCAGCCAGCCAGCATGCTTATTTAGGCTATTTAAGCCTGGCCTGTGCCATTTTCCTAGAGCCTGGTCCCTTAAGGAATCAAGTGTATGTCCGTACAGACCGACCGTGTAAACAGACAAACAAACAAACACACAAATAAGTGTATATACCTGCTTGCAAGATACAGATACACTGAGGGAGAGCTATCGCATAAATCTAAAGGTTACGTTGGGGTGTCAGTGCTAGGACACTTGCCTTGTTTTTAACCTTGCTTAGTATGAGAGTATTTCAGGCCTACAGATCAAGTCACAAGTCAAGTGACTGAAGGAGGTAACTCAAGTAAAGTCAATCAATATGTGAAATTAAGTCAAGTCATACCAATTCATACTTGACATGAAACTTTGATTCATGGACTGATTATTAGCGATCAAGTCTTGTGCAGGTCACTTATAAGCAGTTTAGGAACATTATGATAATTTTTACAGTCACATTTTGTTTATGCTCAAGTTACTCAAACCCGTTTGGCACTATACTAGGGTTAAGTCAAATCAAAAAGTGACTTTAAGTCAAGTCATTTGAAAAAAATTGAAAGCAAGTCAAGTCATGCTCTCAGTGACTTGAGTCAAGTCAAGTCATCAAACAAATTGACTTAGACCACGTCAAGTTATCACAACACTGCTATAGACACAACAACTACAGAGGAGAACACAAAAGGTTGACATTTTGTCATAGCCAGATATCTCAACATTTGGAGAGAAACATTAAAATTTTATTTTTTTAAAATGTCAACAAACAAAGTCTTATAGTCACAAAGGGTACAAAATGATTTTGGAGTGTGTAGGATTACTATTAAGTCCTATATCTCCCTTGCATATGCCATATTCATATGAAAACGATGACATACATGAGGTACCATTAGCACTGGTGTAGATCCCAGTATGCCGGATTATTTTTGATCTGTTAGATCAAAGCATGACAGGGATATATAGACAGATTATTTCATAGGGTAGCCACTGGGTATTAAAAATGCCTACTGACCACCTTCATAGAGTAATATAGTATGCTTGCATCAAGAACCCCCCCCCCCTAATGATCAGTACAACTAGCTTGGTAAATGTATTGAAAGTCAAGAGGGTATAAACTGCAAAGAATGTAATGACAGTTTTGCATAGCAGACCCCTACCTACCTATGTTTACCAATGAACAGGGCTACCGAAAAACAATATGAGTTCTGGTTCCATAACTAAAGGACCCTTAAGGCACAATGGGGGATTTATCCCCGGATTTTATCAAATCATACCACTTACCAACATACCATATGTTGGTTTGTTATAATGCGATGAGAGATATGGATGAGGGAAGATTGAGCCTTTTTCAAGCGAAGTCCACAAAGATATGGATTCCAACATTTTAAATCAGGTAAACAGTTAAAAAAGTCCATTTATTTTGGACAAAGCATTCTTTTACAGATAAGGTCCCACCTTCGTTCTGGTACAAATTGCATTTCTGGGCTCTTATCGTAGTAGCACTATATTACATTGATATGATATAGGTTGTACAGGATAAGGCTAATGAAGAAATCATCCTCTCCTATTTGTTCATGACCCCTCCCCTCAATCCACAAGCTTCCCTTTTGTTGCTATCTTGACACATCTATGAAGATAAATTGTTTCTACCATACATCAAAAGAGGTTTTTTTTAAATCTTTTGGAATACTTTATTCCAATTTATTTCTATTTTGAAGAATTTCAAAAAAATTCCTATTTTCTTAAATTTCCATCTACCTACTTTTCATTACCAACCCTGTAATGCATTTGAGGTAAAGTAAAATTGTGGGGATTATTATGTCAACTCTAGTCAAACTTAAAGGATTGGTTCCCCATAGGATCAATGTAGTTACCAAGTTGTATGCCTAAGGAAATGTGTGTAGAAAGCAACAAGTTGTTTTTACAGGTAATTTGTAACGCTAACCCTTGGAGCTTTGCTACAAGTGTGGTCTCGTATTGCTGAAATATCCGCTGTTCCGTTGTCAACTCTGTTGCTCGCTTGCTCCAGTGGAAACATTTCACTATATAAGCACCAGGCTTTACATTTTGACAATACAACAACACAAACGCAGCCACGGTTTATCTGGGATATCGCAAGGATTGGCCGAAATTAGAGAAGGGATTTGCGGTCGGTCAAAGAGAGGGCGACCTCATGATACGCAGAGGTCAGGCTTTAACAAACTCACCCTATTTGTATCTGTTGACATCTAGCGGTTACCATGGAAACTATAAGGTTTACTATTTGAACAGGTAAAGCTGTAGATGAAGCTTCAAGTGGGTAGAGCGGCCTCTTTGGTGAGAGGGTATGTTTGTGTACAAAATAAACTTTTGACCATTTTACATCAGTAAAGGTCCGCTGTTTAGAGTAAACCATCTACTTTAATTCAAGAGAATGAATTGAGTTGCAGCAGTTGACAACTTGGCACTCAGCTTGCAAGATCTGTCAAACAAAACAGTTTCTTAAACAATTTGATTACTTAGATTATAATATCATTTAAGTAGGCAATAAAGGGATATTGTAAGAATGGCAATGATTGGTTATTCAAATGAATATATAATTTCAATACCCAATCAGAGACAATGTTACATATGAGGTGGGTATCATTCAATACCCAATCAGAGACAATGTTACATGTGAGGAGGGTATCATTCAATACCCAATCAGAGACAATGTTACATATGAAGTGGGTATCATTCCATACCAAATCAGAGACAATGTTTCATAAATGAGGTGGGTATCATCCAATACCTAATCAGAGACAATGTTACATAAATTAGGTAAATCCAAAAATCCTTTCGTAAAATGTCACTTCCAACGAATCCTCCAAAATTTGACTCCAACCAGAGTAGCTGCAAAGGTTTGTGAGAGAGCACTAATCAACTCAGACAAGAAAGCCATATTTCCACTGGCATAAAAGCACTATGTATTTACTGTTATTGTGTTGAGATTCTTTGTCTAATAATATGTTTTCAGCTAAAACAAAAGCATAGATATTGAAAAAAGTAAAAGAAAAAGAAATAATACAATGAATGTCCACAGTGAACAATGTATATGATGCTAGCACTACAGGTCTACTCTGTTCATTTATCTCTACGCAGTGACATCACAATGTATCCCAGCGATCAATGCTGCACGAATGCAGGATTCATCTTTGATTGCATGAAAACAAATGCCAACAATTAGAATCATACCCATGAAGCTTTATCCACTAGGGTCCAATGGGTAAAGCTAACACTGGAATACACTCTGATATCACTGCACAGAGGTACATAAACCAATTATAAAAATACCCCCTCTCATGAAACAGAAACTGTATACAAACCTGCCCATTGAAATGCTCCTTACCCCCTTCCCCATCCCACTCATCTCATTACAAGAAGTGTTGTAACATCTGTTACAAATGTTAGCTGTTGTTTAGATAACCTGCTATGAAACCCTACCTTCAATCATCACTAGAAAGGGCTGCATGTCTAGGGAGTTACAACTATGTACAGGGATGGCAGTAACATCAGATGCTCAATTACGCTGCTTTACTTATCAAATTTAGCTGTACGCGCAGGGTGGGCACTCGCATCACGACTGTCCCACACACTAATTCTTTACGTTTTAGGGATCAAGCAGGTCCATAGATAGGCTGCAATCTGAAAACTATTAGTATCTTAGTACAATATTCATTTAGACTTTGTGTATGTGCACACAGTCATTTATAAGACCTATTTATATGATAGAATAAGGCAAAGGCCCTGTATCTTTTCACAACTGTGGATGAGGTGTGTTCAACAATGGTCCATTCCTTCTTAGCCCCATTAATGACAACAAACAAAGGTGCGCTAAATAACATATTTCTATACTCAATATTATTGAAGCTTATTTTGTTCCCTTGCGACTTTATACACACATTTTTTGAAGACTTAGAGAAGGCAAAAGCCTGGTAATTTCTATGTTGTACCATATTTTCTATCATTTAGAAATAAAATAAAATATCTTTAAAATGAAATGTCATTTTGCCTGAGTCTATATCTAAAGGAAAATCCAAGTAACATATCTCCTCCATGCACACAGACTGGCAACCCTGACACCAATCTAAGTGATGTAGCCACATCTGGTCCTTCCATGAATGCCTAAACACAGCCTACGGCAATCATGGCCAGAGAATATATCACAGTATAGAAATTTCAAATTTACTGAAGATTATTTTCATATTCTGTTTCTTTTTGTTTCTTTGTAATACCAAGCTGTCACTGTGTTGATTGGGTGATTACCTGATGTGAATAACACAACCAACAACCTGTATAGCCAAAATATTACTAAGATTTGTTTGCCTTTCATGACCAAAGGGTTTTCCGTTTTATTTTTGAAATCTAACAGGATTCTTAATTTCACTAAAACATTGTATTTTTATTTTCAGCATTATATAATCAAGGCTATCGTTATGATTATTGTGATATAACTGTATCATGAAAGGTGCATCATTTATTTTATTCTGAGAACTAATAGCTTCTGTACTGGATCAACTATTTCATTGTCCCTGCTATAGATTGCCTACACCACTACCACCCAAAGCTTTCAAAAATCTATCAATAATATCATTGTGCAGGATAAAGTAAAGAGAGCAATTACTAAAAAGTCATAAATGCTCCCTCCAAAACTGTAATGACTGATTGATAGACAACCAAACATCATTTCATTCTTCCCATTGCTTGGTCCTCCTGGTGTTAAGGGAAATACAGGGACAGTAACTTAATCACCATTTATGAACTTTAACATATGGGAAATTGGGCCTAAAAGAATACAGGATAAAACCCAATAAAAACAGATTAGTCTAAATCCAAAATTTATCAAGTTACACCCATAACATCACTTTGAAGATTATTTTGTGAATCCTTAGAGGCACAAGATGTGGACACATTTGAAAATGTATGGAGTTAAAAACTTCAGATTAGTGTGAACCTTATGATAGGAAACACATGCATGGATTCAAACTATTCTTTCAAATAATCATTTAACTAAACTATATGAGCAGCATTAACATAATAATTGAAACTACACACAATTATGTGTGTGTAGGCTGTACATGTGGGGAAATAATAGATTGAGAATTATTAGATAAAGTTGATCCCCTTACCAGTCTGTAAATGTTTCATATTTTCCCTCAAACTGTCACTAAATGTCCATTTTTTAAAACCAATTTGCTATTTTATTAATCAGCGGTAAGTGAATATATGCATGATGGTTCCACTATGTTTACCCTGTAAAAAGTGCATGTAACCTCGGAGTAATTTTCGAGAGTGATCTTAAAATGAATGACTATGTAAATAATATTTGTCGTTCAACTTCGTTTGCTTTATACAAGATAGGTCGTATTCAGAATTTTCTCAACCAAAAATCTACGGAAATACTTATTCATGCTTTTATCACGAGTCACCTTTGTTTGTTTGTTTGTTTGTTTGTTTACACGGTTGGTCCGTACTACGGACACACGCTTGGGCCCTGAAGGGACCAGACTCAAGCAAAATGCTCGGGCCAGGCTTAAAAAGCCTATATAAGCATGCTGGCTAAATTGATCAATGTAACAGCCTCCTTTATGGTCTTCCGAACTCACACATTGCAAAATTACAGAGAATACAAAACTCGGCTGCAAGGCTTGTTACACGCACTCGTTATTATGATCACATTGGTATTCATCACATTACACCAGTACTTCAGAAGCTTCATTGGTTGCCGGTATCCTACCGTATTATGTACAAAATCATTGTTTTAACATACAAATGCATCCATAATTTGGCACTGGTTTATCTATAAGAACTCATACAGGAATACAAACCATCTCGAAATTTACGATCGGCTTCAAAACAGCACCTTATCATTGCCTCTGTGTCAACTTTAACTTATGGTCATCGTTCATTTCGTCATGCTTCAGCTGAACTTTGGAATCAACTTCCGCTTCACATCAAGAACTGCAAAACTCTTAGCCATTTCAAATCATCTCTAAAGACACACTTATTCACAGTCGCTTTTGATGATTGATTTTCCCTGCTTACAATGTTTTTGCATGTTCATCCACATATTGTATTATTCTTATATTGTAATATTATTTAAGTGTTGTTATGTTATCTGTTAAGCGCTTAGAGACTTCGGTGGGAGGCACTTTAGAAGCACCATTTTATTATTATTATTATTATGATTATGTGGATGTACACTTTATCACAACATTTTGAAACTTAGATGCCATCCTATCCTTGCAATGTTAAAAGGCGAGTCCAGGTGCCATATCAAATTTTAAATTTCAAAATCCCTGTAAAGCAACAAAGCACCAATCATCACACTTCATAAATGCGATGGGCGTGCATTCTATGCACATAAATGCTAATGACAATGACAAAGTGGTGTACAGTGTGCAATACCAGACCACAAGAGGGGGTATGTCACTTGTGTTAGAACATTTATTTTATCACTGACCATTGTGCCTTGATGTAACAAAGAGAAAAATATCTATGATGAATTTCAACAACAGATGGCGCTGTTTAGTATTTGTGTATGGTTTGTCTCACAAAACCAAAGAAATTACTAACGAAGATATGATATAACTCCTACAAGGACTTATTCACACATAATGCCTACGATGCCTTCAGCTTTTTCATGACACCTCTATCTGAAACTTGTTGTAACTTAACTTTGTATTCACGAGGGTTATAAACAACATTAATTGCATACTTCTATTTATTTGTTTTAATATCAACCATACAAATTAATAATGAAGCAAAAACCTCTATTATCTTAGTGCAAGCATACAGACAAACAAAGTAACATTGATACTGGTTAGCATAACACTTGGGTGGACATGAGGACAATGAGTGGACAATGAGTGCTTGTAACTGCTTCTCATCCACTTTAGCACTAAGTTCATTTATATGCACCTCTATTGAGACAACCACAGATATCACTGGTTATCAAAATAACGTAACAACGATATAAAAAATTCAAAGTAATAGACCTTCTGGAATAGAAATCGTTACTCTGAGTTTCATGCTTTCGACAACAATATGTATAAGCTTATGTTCATACTATTATAGCATGTCCCTCCACAGATAGACCATCTTTGGTTCTTCAATATGAACATATCCATATAAACATCTAATTCCAAATGTTCATTAAAATTGTATGCAAACACGTTTCCTAGAAAAAAAGCTTGCCAAATGTTTATTAATACTCCACATTCCAGATCTAAAAACGAATGCAATACAATATTAGAGATATTTTTATTTCTCTGGATTGTAAAGTCACTTATATACCAATGTTTTCTTTAATTTTTACCCAGGCTCGTAACCAGGGAGCAGGGGCGTTCCAAAATGCTGTTTGCGAATGGTCAACATTTTGGGGAGACCTGATTACAGGTCAGTTTCTACCTATATGTAAGGTAAAACATAAATAATTTCCATCATAAAAAAACAATCCATTTAAAAAACATTAAAATACAAAAATGATGGAGGAGATGCAACAAAAGGCAAAGCCTGAGGAGGTATTGCACCACCTTTAAGGAAAATATGCATAATCAAAACATAAGAAAACAAAACTCACACGCAAACATCAACACACCCCACACACCCCAACCAACAAGGAACAAGTATGTCATGAAATCAACACGATAGTTTAAGGAACATGAAAACATTTTAATAATTACGATATAATTCCGATGTCATTTGATCACATTACTCACATTTTTTTAATATGATAAAGCTATTTAATAAATGGGATTAAACATGCGAATACTATAAGGCTTCATGAGTCTTACTAAAACGAACACAAAAATCACATTCTTTTAGAAAATAATGTTTAATTAATTTAAACAAAATTACAAAAAGCAACTATCTTAAAGAATATTAAAATTCTGTAAATGGAGTGAGAAAATGAGCTCCTTGAACAGTTGATAATGGCCAATTGTGTGTAACTTTGTCAAGCTGTTGAAACCATGCACTGTGAAGTTATACACTATAGATGGCGCTATTACACATATGAGTATGGTAAAGCCTAAGAAATAATTATTGATGAGCATAAAAATGAACATGTTAATCTCTTGATCAGATGCAAGGAGCAGAAACATGGAAAAACAAATTGCATTCCATATAAAATGTGTTCAGGGGAAAGGCTATGTAATTATATGTACTACAGGGTGAGTCAAAAAAAAGTTTACCCTAATTGAAGAAAAAAAATCAAAAAATATATTTCTGAGCACAAAATCAAGGCAAACAAAACTTTAAATGATTGCGCCATTTCTTTGCTACCATCTGGAAAAAAAATCACGCTATTTGATGATACCGTTAAGTTAATATGACTATTTCTGTACAGGAGCTGTTTTTTCACCAAAAACACGGTTTTTAATTTCAAGCTTAACGAGCGTAATAATGTTTACTAGGATTATGATGTAAAGCATTACACATCTTGTTTATTAAAAGAATTAAGTAGACAATACACTTGCTCAAAATTGTCTCCTAATAGATTAAAACAATAGACATCTTTAAGGCCTATTTATGACACAATTACCACACTTTAATCATTTCATAACAAAGGAATTGATCCTTTTCGCTGTCGGTATTGTAATTTTTTATTGGTCGTATCTTATGAAATATAATGGTCAAGATCTGGAAGCGTGTTCGGACGTTAAATTGGTCACTTTTATTCAAAACAGCGTAAAATAAGTTTCCCTCAACCAATCTAAACCAGATAAAATTCATATTAAAGCTAATTGATTTGTCTTTATACCGTAGTATATTGTTTTGAAAACAAACGAATACTTTTTTCTAAAAATATCGCTGAAGTTGAGTAAACTTTTTTTTGACTCACCCTGTATGTATCAGATACTTCATTATGACATTTAAGGTCAATTTTGGGTTTGAATTTGCCAGCAGAAATAATGTTTGCCATTTTGCTACCAAAAAGGGCAAACATTTGTTTGTGCCGGGTATCATATTTGCCACAAATGGGGCAACTGGTAGCAGAAACGCTAGGAGTAAAGACAGAAGGTTAAAATCGTTATTACAACAATGGTTTAACCTACCTCCACGAAAGAAAGTATTCTACATAAGGTTTTCATGACTGGATCAGGTCGTGTGAATAGTTAAAAAAACATGGACCTACCTTTAACCTGAGTACTTCCATAACTTCCTTCTTATTATTGTGAATATTTTTCTCCCATATGAGATTCTGAAATGCAATAACACAGTAATGAGACAATTAAAACATTATTATTGACAAGTCTAGTTCATTCTTGGAAGGAAACACTGAAAGTCAACTCAAGATTCAAATTCAGTACTCAATGTATAGTCTATTTCCCTTCCCCCGAGACAGTGATGTCACTGTGTCATTAACTGATTGGGGCAAATAAATGTGCACACCCTTCCGAGGCAGGGGTGTGTACACAAACACACACCAAACCCCTAAAGACTAAAGCATACGCCACTGATAAGGTTATGTCACTGATCAGAGGAAGGTAAATGTACTACGGTATATCGTCAGCCTGCTTCGATAATTGCCTAACTCATTTTTTCTAGTTCTTAGAAAACAACAAAAGTATGAAACCTGTTACCTGTGTACCTGTTACTCATTTTGCATTATTGATGGATGGATATTCATTATGTGGAATGTGACTTGTATTATTGATGCCTCAATTGGCGTGAATGGATGCACTAATCCAAGTCATATAGAAACAGATGAACACAGCCATACAATAATTTGATTAATTCCATGATTTGTCAATGCAAATTCAATAACGCAAAATGAGTAACATGTTGGAGTGGTCTGGAGGCCCTTTTGCAACAAAGCTCTTCATTAATCAACACTTTTGATTGGTCAATGACTTAGGTATTATAACAGCATGTGCATAATGTAATGAAGTCATGATTTATGCAAAAAACTCAATTTTGCTGAAAAGTGAGTTAGGCAATTATCGAAGCAGGCTGACGATATACTCTGTTTATCCATCTCGAGACAGTGACGTAACTGAACAGGTGCAGCTTTACGCACGCATGTGTATCTTCCGCCTTTCAACGCTCGTGTTTGTACGCCAGCGCCGCGAGTATGCGCGCGTGTTATGTGATGCAATTAGTAGAATACGCGGTTACGTCACTGTCTCGAGATGGCCAAACAGAGTGTAGTGTGGGATTCAAATTCAACCAGAAATCACTTTTGAATAGAGTGCTCAATGCCTCTCATGGTTAGACTATATTTTGAATAAAGTGCTTAATGCCTCTCATGGTTAGACTATATTTTGAATAGAGGGCTTAATATGAGAGGCATTAAGCACTCTATTCTAAAGATAGTCTAACCATAAGAGGCATTGAGCACTCTATCAAAAATATAGTCTAATCATGAGAGGCATTGAGCACTCTATTCAAAATATAGTCTAACCATGAGAGGCATGAATAGAGTGCTTAATGCCTCTCATGGTTAGACTATATTTTGAATAGAGTGCTTAATGCCTCTCATGATTAGACTATATTTTGAATAGAGTGCTCAATGCCTCCTCTCATGGTGAGACTATATTTTGAATGGAGTGCTCAATGCCTCTCATGGTTAGACTATATTTTGAATGGAGTGCTTAATGCCTCTCATGGTTAGACTATCTTTTGAATAGAGTGCTTAATGCCTCTCATGGTTAGACTATATTTTGAATAGAGTGCTCCAATGCCTCTCATGATTAGACTATATTTTGAATAGAGTGCTTAATGCCTCTCATGGTTAGACTATCATTTGAATACAGTGCTCAATGCCTCTCATGGTTAGACTATATTTTGAATAGAGTGCTCAATGCCTCTCATGGTTAGACTATATTTTGAATAGAGTGCTCAATGCCTCTCATGGTTAGACTATATTTTGGATAGAGTGCTCAATGCCTCTCATGGTTTGACTATATTTTGAATAGAGTGCTCAATGCCTTCCATGGTTAGACTATATTTTGAATAGAGTGCTCAATGCCTCTCATGATTATACTATATTTTGAATAGAGTGCTCAATGCCTCTCATGGTTAGACTATATTTTGAATAGACTGCTCAATGCCTCTCATGGTTAGACTATCTTTTGAATACAGTGCTCAATGCCTCTCATGGTTAGACTATATTTTGAATAGAGTGCTCAATGCCTCTCATGGTTAGACTATATTTTGAATAGAGTGTTCAATGCCTCTCATGGTTAGACTATCTTTTGAATAGAGTGTTCAATGCCTCTCATGGTTAGACTATATTTTGAATAGAGTGCTCAATGCCTCTCATGGTTAGACTATATTTTGGATAGAGTGCCCAATGCCTCTCATGGTTTGACTATATTTTGGATAGAGTGCTTAATGCCTCTCATGGTTAGACTATATTTTGGATAGAGTGCTTAATGCCTCTCATGGTTAGACTATATTTTGGATAGAGTGCTTAATGCCTCTCATGGTTAGACTATCTTGTGGATAGAGTGCTCAATGCCTCTCATGGTTAGACTATCTTTTGAATAGAGTGCTCAATGCCTCTCATAGTTAGACTATATTTTGAATAGAGTGCTCAATGCCTCTCATGGTTAGACTATCTTTTGAATAGAGTGCTCAATGCCTCTCATAGTTAGACTATATTTTGAATAGAGTGCTCAATGCCTCTCATGGTTAGACTATCTTTTGAATAGAGTGCTCAATGCCTCTCATAGTTAGACTATATTTTGAATAGAGTGCTCAATGCCTCTCATGGTTAGACTATCTTTTGAATAGAGTGCTCAATGCCTCTCATGGTTAGACTATCTTTTGAATAGAGTGCTCAATGCCTCTCATAGTTAGACTATATTTTGAATAGAGTGCTCAATGCCTCTCATGGTTAGACCATCTTTTGAATAGAGTGCTCAATGCCTTCCATGGTTAGACTATCTTTTGAATAGAGTGCTCGATGCCTCTCATGGTTAGACTATCTTTTGGATAGAGTGTTCAATGCCTCTCATCAGTGGCGTAACAGCCGGGGGGTGGGGGGGGGGGCACAGTGCCCCCCTGAAGGTGCTCAGCAGGAAATTCAAACCTACCCACCAGGAAAAATGGGGGGAAGGGAAAAGAGGAAAAGAAGGGGGAAAGGGAAAGAAAAGAGAGAGAGAAAGGAAAAAGGGAGTAAAAAGAAAAAGGAAAAGGAGAAAAAAAGTGGAAAGAAAGAAAAGAAGAAAGGGAAAGAAAGAAATAAAGAAAATTTCGCAGTACAAAAAGCACAACAATTGTTGACTGTTGTGCTTTATTTACTGCGAAAGTTTGTGAGCGTGCGACATTTTTTGAGCGTGCGAAATTTTGTGACTGCGAAATTTTGTGACCGTGCGAATTTTTGTGACCGTGCGAAATGTTGTGACCGTGCGAAATGTTGTGACCCTCCCCCCCCCCCCCACCCCCACTTACGTGAAATTCACGAGGTGACTGACTGGGAAAAAATGTGGGGCAACCTTTTACGAAAAATTTCCGGGACGGAATTATTCTACCCAGGATTTTTTTTGGCTGTGCCCCCCCTGACAACCAACCTCTGTTACGCCCCTGCCTCTCATGGTTAGACTATCTTGTGGATAGAGTGCTCAATGCCTCTCATGGTTAGACTATCTTGTGGATAGAGTGCTCAATGCCTCTCATGGTTAGACTATATTTTGGATAGAGTGCTCAATGCCTCTCATGGTTAGACTATATTTTGGATAGAGTGCTCAATGCCTCTCATGGTTAGACTATATTTTGGATAGAGTGCTCAATGCCTCTCATGGTTAGACTATCTTGTGGATAGAGTGCTCAATGCCTCTCATGGTTAGACTATATTTTGGATAGAGTGCTCAATGCCTCTCATGGTTAGACTATCTTGTGGATAGAGTGCTCAATGCCTCTCATGGTTAGACTATATTTTGAATAGAGTACTCAATGCCTCTCATGGTTAGACTATCTTTTGAATAGAGTGCTCAATGCCTCTCATGGTGAGACTACATTTTGAATAGAGTGCTCAATGCCTCTCATGGTTAGACTATATTTTGAATAGAGTGCTCAATGCCTCTCATGGTTAGACTATATTTTGAATAGAGTACTCAATGCCTCTCATGGTTAGACTATCTTTTGAATAGAGTGCTCAATGCCTCTCATGGTGAGACTATATTTTGAATAGAGTGCTAAATGCCTCTCATGGTTAGACTATATTTTGAATAGAGTGCTCAATGCCTCTCATGGTTAGACTATATTTTGAATAGAGTGCTCAATGCCTCTCATGGTTAGACTATATTTTGAATAGAGTGCTCAATGCCTCTCATGGTTAGACTATATTTTGAATAGAGTGCTCAATGCCTCTCATGGTTAGACTATATTTTGAATAGGGTGCTCAATGCCTCTCATAGTTAGACTATATTTTGGATAGAGTGCTTAATGCCTCTCATGGTTAGACTATATTTTGGATAGGGTGCTCAATACCTCTCATGGTTAGACTATATTTTGAATAGGGTGCTCAATGCCTCTCATGGTTAGACTATATTTTGGATAGGGTGCTCAATGCCTCTCATGGTTAGACTATATTTTGGATAGGGTGCTCAATGCCTCTCATGGTTAGACTATATTTTGGATAGGGTGCTTAATGCCTCTCATGGTTAGACTATATTTTGGATAGAGTGCTCAATGCCTCTCATGGTTAGACTATATTTTGGATAGAGTGCTTTATGCCTCTCATGCTAAGTGTAGCGAACGAAGTGCAGTGGAGCATGGCATGGGGTCGAATGAAGTGCAGTGGATCATGGCATGGGGTCCACAGGCCTTTTTAATGTTTTTTTAGGTTTTTTAATGTACTTTGAGGGTTCCTGCCACATTTTGTTTTACATATTTATTTTTTTAGAGTGCTGGCTGGCCAGCGTGAGTGCCGGTACGCCCGACCGGCGCAGCTATAACCCTGGCTCAATGCCTCTCATGGTTAGACTATCCTTTGAACAGAGTGCTCAATGCCTCGCATGGTTAGACTATCGTTTGAATAGAGTGCTTAATGCCTCTCATGGTTAGACTATCGTTTGAATAGAGTGCTTAATGCCTCTCATGGTTAGACTATCTTTTGGATAGAGTGCTTAATGCCTCTCATGGTTAGACTATATTTTGAATAGAGTGCTTAATGCCTCTCATGGTTAGACTATATTTTGGATAGAGTGCTTAATGCCTCTCATGGTTAGACTATCTTTTGGATAGAGTGCTTAATGCCTCTCATGGTTAGACTATATTTTGGATAGAGTACTCAATGCCTCTCATGGTTAGACTATATTTTGGATAGAGTGCTTAATGCCTCTCATGGTTAGACTATATTTTGGATAGAGTACTCAATGCCTCTCATGGTTAGACTATATTTTGAATAGAGTACTCAATGCCTCTCATGGTTAGACTATATTTTGGATAGAGTGCTTAATGCCTCTCATGGTTAGACTATATTTTGGATAGAGTGCTCAATGCCTCTCATGGTTAGACTATCGTTTGAATAGAGTGCTTAATGCCTCTCATGGTTAGACTATCGTTTGAATAGAGTGCTTAATGCCTCTCATGGTTAGACTATCTTTTGGATAGAGTGCTTAATGCCTCTCATGGTTAGACTATATTTTGAATAGAGTGCTTAATGCCTCTCATGGTTAGACTATATTTTGGATAGAGTGCTTAATGCATCTCATGGTTAGACTATATTTTGGATAGAGTGCTTAATGCCTCTCATGGTTAGACTATATTTTGGATAGAGTGCTTAATGCATCTCATGGTTAGACTATATTTTGAATAGAGTGCTTAATGCCTCTCATGGTTAGACTATCTTTTGGATAGAGTGCTTAATGCATCTCATGGTTAGACTATATTTTGGATAGAGTGCTTAATGCCTCTCATGGTTAGACTATCTTGTGAATAGAGTGCTCAATGCCTCTCATGGTTAGACTATATTTTGGATAGAGTGCTTAATGCATCTCATGGTTAGACTATATTTTGGATAGAGTGCTTAATGCCTCTCATGGTTAGACTATCTTTTGAATAGGCCTAGAGTGATCAATGTTTATAGTATACAGAAAACACATTTCAACCTAAATTTTACTTCATCCAATGGGCTATTCCAGATAAAATCCGCACCCCCCCTATAGAGGAATTAGGATTTCCAAACTTTTTTTCGATTGTCGGGCCTTGGAATTCCAGACTTTTTTTCAAAAGGATGGTCTGGAATTTCGTCTCAAAATTGGTCTACCCATGATCAGCACCCCATAGAGGAATTCGGAATTCCAGACTTTTTTCAAAGGATGGTCTGGAATTTCGTCTCGAAATTAGTCTACCCATGGTCAGCACCCTATAGAGGAATTCGGAATTCCAGACTTTTTTCAAAGGATGGTCTGGAATTTCGTCTCGAAATTAGTCTACCCATGGTCAGCACCCTATAGAGGAATTCGGAATTCCAGACTTTTTTCAAAGGATGGTCTGGAATTTCGTCTCAAAATTAGTCAGCCCATGGTCAGCACCCTATAGAGGAACTCGGAAATCCAGACTTTTTTCAAAGGATGATCTGGAATTTCGTCTCGAAATTAGTTAACCCACGATCATCACCCTATAGAGGAACTCGGAAATCCAGACTTTTTTCAAAGGATGGTCTGGAAATTCGTCTCAGAATTAATCAGCCATCCCATTGAGGAACATTCAGACATTTTTCAAAGTATGGATTCAAAATTAGCCAGCTTGTATTGCATATTTATTTAGGCCTATTTATTTATTTATGTATTTTTATGAAAGTGTGTGTATATATATCGATTTATTTATTTATTCATTTATTTGTTTAATTATTTATTTATTTATTTATTAGTTTATTTATTTATTTATTTATTTATTTATTTATTTATTTATTTATTTATTTATTTATTTATTTATTTATTTGTTTATTTATCTATTTATTTATAAGTATATATATATTTATTTATCTATTTATTAGTATATTTATTTTGTTAATTATTTATTTATTTATTTATTAGTATATTTATTTATTTCTTTCTTTATTTATTTATTATTATTTTTTTTTTAATTTAAATTATTTATTTATTTATTTATTAGTATATTTATTTATTTATTTATTTATTTATTTATTTATTTATTTATTTATTTATTTATTTATTTATTTATTTATTTATTTATTAGTTTATTTATCTATTTATTTATTAGTATATATTTATTTATCTATTTATTAGTATATTTATTTATTTATTATTAGTATATTTATTTATTTATTTTGTATTTGTTTTAATTTGATTTATCACACTATTCTTCATTTCTTTCATAAGTTCAACACCCCCAGCCCCCCCCCCCCCACCCCCCCACCCTCGCTTTGAGTCAGCTCAGTCAAGCTGTAGGCCTACCCCATTTCGCAACTATTGAAATTGTTGACTTTGGTTATCTCGATGGGTATGGGTACCCTGGATTTTTCTCACAGCCGCTTGCCTTATTCCCCTGGCTGTATTCATGCCTTTATTGATAAATTATAGTTTTCATAGAGCGTGGAAGTTTAATACATGATTTAACTCCAGGGTGACCGGTGGTATAGGAACGGGGGTAGAAAGTGAGCTGACGTTTTCAGAAGAAAAATTCTATCCCCAACCCAAATAGGAAGGGTGACATTATTCTCGATAGGAACTATGAGATACAGAAGAATGAACATCGCCACAATAAATTCAACCCTTTATCCATGAAAGTGCTTTCATTCTTAATATACCCCCAACTGTTTAAAGTAGATGTTACATAACATCTCTCTGATATGACACATACTGCTGACTTATCGGTGTACTATGCAAACACAACAGGGCTCTCAACAACGCAGTGGTCTGTGTACATGTACTCTGTGGTGTACTGGGATGGGTTTATATGTGTATGGTTTGATTTTGAGTTTTAGTGTTTGGCAATTTTATATTTGACAATCGACAATATTCACATGATTTAAATCTCAACGCTGTTTTGCGTATTTTCCGCATGTTTTCGCACTAGATTATTATTGTGAATACATCTCAATATTGAAATAATATTAATGGATGAACATTGTTGAACAACATTAAAAAAGGACAATATTAATCAAAAGTGAACTATTATGTGCGTGAATAAAGGGGAATAAACCCGGGGAATAAACACGCACATCTTTAATTGTTTACGTTCTGATTATTTATCAATGCCCTCTACCCCTACCTTTTTTCAGCTGATCAGTGTTTGGAAAATGTACGTAATAGGCTACCGTTATTATAAATAGAATATAAATACAAGTCACAAATATTTATTGATGTGTGCAGAATAAACTTTGTTAAAAACAATCCCAGATTGAAATGTGAAATTTTCTGATGTGTAAAAAAAAAGCTAAGACTATTTATAACTGAGACTATTAACGTTGGCAGGCACTATGCATCAAAGTTTCTTATGTTTGCATTTGATGATACTAAAAAACAACAAATTATTTTACAGCAAATAGCGAATTAGTATTTAATCAACTTGTTACGGCAATTTAATATCACTAATTTGTATTCCCGGGCTGCCATCTTCCTATACCATTATAAATAACAATTGACGAACATTTAATTCGGCGAATTGGATCTCCTAAATGTAGTGAAATCAGTGAAATTAAACTGCTAGCGAAATAAAATTGTTTTACAGTACTTTTCTTACATGTGTTTTTCTGCCGGGGTCCTATTAAAGTAGCTTGTGCTTTTAGGGCACGAAGGTACTTTGAATTTCTTTTTGTAATGAATTTACTTCAGAATTCAAGATGAACATTAAAAATGACAATTATTGTTGTTTCTACTCACAAAAACACAGCAACACTTGATTAAAACCATGTTTAAATATGTTGGAATCCCGGGGGTGTGTGGGGGGGGGGGGGGGGGTACTTTCGCCAAAATCGTACGTGGATGTGCCTGCCAGACTTCGAAAATGTGACTTTCCCTATACCTATTTTCCCACCCATCAATATACCAATTTTGTAAGAAAAGCACCCAATTATGCAAAAATGCCTCAAAATACACACAATTTATGCCAATTGGACGCTTTGGTCTGTGATGAAAACAATCTCATCGCTATACCAATGTTTGCGAAAAACTTAACACCCCAAAAGGCAGGCACATATTATACGTATACCATATCAATGTGAGAACCGCCCCCCCCCCCCCCGCCCCCCCCCCCCCCCCCCCCCCCCCCATCGACGATTTGTTAATTTGTTATACAAAGAGGGCTGTTTTTCTTAATCCTTATACTATAGGTGTAATTCATGTAAGGCATAGTAAAATAAATAACATGTTTCCCGTCCGGACTTTTAATAAAAGGAGGAGGGAGGGTCTTACTATTGACTATTTTCCAATTTGTTGCTCTTTTTTCCGAGTTGGCCGACACAAGTCGAAAGTGACCAACTGACTGTGTCGGGGACACTCCTAATTAAACAGACGAGATTTTCCACTATACTTGCCAGAGAACAAAAAAACACCAAAAACATCTAAATTCAGTACATTTTGTTAATTGTACGGTGGCAAACTAGACGTGTTGCCTGTAAAATGATATACGGTAACACTGTACAGATTTGTAACTAAATGTTTGCATATAGATATTTGTTTCTCTTCAATTTTGGTCAAATAAAATTATAATTATTGTTTGATAGCCTATGCCTGGATCTGGTATAAAGCAAGAAGTTTCATTTATGAATGATGGATAAAATGACAAATAGGTTTTGAATGCTATTCAACACAACATGCATAACAACAGTTACAGTTATACTTTTTTTAAACTCAATTTCAAAAATAAACAACAAATGAAATAAATAATATACAAATATTTACAAATCAGTGTTTTATTATATTACAGTCAAACACGTCTCTTCCCCTATTTAAATAATTCAAAACTGTATGTGTCTTGATCGTTGTTTAAAATGAAAATGTCTTTCGAATTAATGAAAGAATTTCTAAATTATTTCAACAAACCAATACTTGGGCATTATATAGGTCAATCGGGGAGTCAGGTAGGGGTCAATCGATGCTGTTTAGGTGGTGACCAATTAAAGCTCTGATAATTTATTTTATTTTTTATTTTTTTAAATAGTAAATAGTAAAAAAGGAGGCGGCGGCTAAAACGGAGGCGAGCTGGGACGGGAATAAACATGACACTTTTTTACTAGGCCTAATACAATTGTAAATAATATACAAATCCCAGTTTTTATCATAATTAAGGGAGCAGCCTCCAACACATATCTTCGTGTCCCTTTAAATAAGGAGTGTTCATAAATACATTGATGGGGCGTTGTAAAATGGAGGGGTGGGGGGGGGGTGGGGGGGGGGGGGGGGGGGTCAGAAAGAGAAATAAATCCCCCAAAAGGGAGGTCGCAAAAAAAATTAAAAAGGTACCTAATAGGGGGATCAAACAAAAAGTCATATATTTTCTTTTGCACAAATTCAACGCTTCGCACACTATAAAAGAACCCAAATATTTGCAATGACATGCTTCGTGCGAGGTCGAATCTAATAATGTTCCGTAACTTAGACATACACAGGGGGTGGGGGATCAAGATACACACATAAACGGTGTTTGGCGGGGGGGGGTAAGAGAAAAAAATGTCTGAGGCTCAAATATTTCCAACCTCCCCACCAAAGTATTTATGAACACTCCCTAATGAGAGGTTTCTGTTGAACACTGATTCTCATTACTATCTAAAACATATGCTCATTCCTCCACCCCCAAAACACAAAATAGGACTCTCTCCACAAAACGCCCATCCCCCTAAAAATCAACTCCCTCACAAAACGCCCATTATCCCCTAAAAACAAATCTGGACTCCCCCTGCCCCCCCCCCCCCCCCCCCACACACACACACAAAACGACAACAGCCCCATACAAAAATATATTTGGACTCTCCCCACAAAACGCCCATCCCCTCCCCCTGGCGAATTTAACGATACTTTACAGCTGTTTTTCACCGAGGCCGTGATAAAGTCAATATAATTAACATTTTATATAATAACTCTAAAATTGCATAATATAACATATTTCTTTAATCTTATAGTATACAGTGTAATTAAAGGCATATTATGTGATCTTTTCCAGATAGCGCCCTCTATTCATTATTTTTTTTAGAAAGTAGATTTTCTTGCAGATTTACATCTGATCATAAATCATACATACATTCCAAGTTACAGAGCGATACGATTCCTAATTACCTCAAAATCATGGTTTTAGAGTGAATTTAGAGTAAAAATATAAACTGTCGGAGTTATCCGACATTATTTTCACTCTAAAATCATGATTTTGAAGTAATTAAGAATCGTATCGCCCTGTAACTTGGAATGTATGTACGATTTATGATCAGAAATGTAAATCTGCAAGAAAATCTTCTTTCAATTTTTTTTTTCGATGTTGAGGGCGTTCCTTGGAAAGATCACATAATATACCTTTAAACAAACATTCGTTTAATACGGTTGATAAATATACTAATATTGGGGGAGACTTGAATATTTTTGTCAAGTTTGTTCCATTCAATGGCACAAGAAAAACTGCGTGTTTTATAATTTGTTTTAGGTTTAGGAATAATAGCATTATACTTACTTCTGCGTAAATTGTTACGTCATTATACAAAAAGTAAATCATTCAAATACAATGGTGCAATATCATTGCAGGGCCATTTAGGGCCATGGATTTATTTATTGTGACGATTATTATTTTGTTATAGATTTTTATGAGACTTTATCCAGGTATTAAAAGTGGTAAATAATCGCATGTTGATTGATGTAATAATAAAAATGTATGAAATGGGTGAAATGTATTCCTCAACTTAATAATAGATCTCATGTGGGATTGCCTTGATTTAGGTGTTCTCCAATCCTCAACTGGTACCTACCTGCTCCGGGTGGAGGCTAGTGCAAATGAACATCATATTAGCATGATTAGTGCAGTCAATCGTGTCCTAACACCCGCTGCGAAATTTGAGATTTCACCACAGCGTGTCAGTAAACATCGATGCGTGCCTCAAAAAACGATGCGGACACTGCGTAAACCGATGCGGACTTGTGCGTAAACCGACGCGGGTGTAAAACGATGCGGACTCAGCGCCAAAGATCACAAGTCGCAGTGGCTTATCCATGGGGAAGGGGGGGGGGGGGGGGGGGGTGACCACCCCCATTGACAAACAGTTTTAACAAAAGAGTTTTGAAAAAGGAAGAGAAGAGGAGGAAAAGGAGTCATACTGGACCATTTAAGTGTTACAAATGCCAATTTTGCGCTTTGCGCGTATTGCATTTAATGTACCGGTATCATTATTCAAGCTTAACAAAACGGCTTCAGGAAAATTGATGACCATTTTAGTCAAAACAATTTGGCGAGTTAATGAATCGAAACTTCACCACAACACCATTAACATAACTAAATGATATAGGCTAATGAAAGTTGATATTGAGTTTCCCGTCACATTTTGTTAAAAAACAAGCAAGGTAACTTTTTCATTATTCATTATTTTGGTGACTTTCATTATTGTACCAATGTCAAACACAATGCTTTAGACTGCCGCACCTAAATCAAGACTTGAGTTGGGTATAAGATTGATTTAACTCATAGTAAAGCTATATAGGTCACAATAATTTGATTAATAATTGAACGAACACGAAACCATGACCGCGACGCAGCAAAAGATACACAAAATGTACAATTTCGCATGTTTTTACTAAAAAAAAAAGTTTTGTTTTTGTTTGTTGAAATTTCCAATAATGAATTCAAGCGCGGGCGGGCGACGGGAAACTCAAGATCAACTTTCATTAGCCTAAAATGTCCACTACAGATCATTATACCCCCGGTCTTTGTAAAACCCGACAATTTGGGCCTATTGCAAAAAACTACAGATCTGAAACCTACTCATAGATGTGGGTGAAACCCGGCTGAAAGTTTGACTAATTCAGCCAAAGACACCACACGTCAATACGGCGCTGCCCATGAAAAAGGAATTTCCCAACTATGGTTCGGGTTTTGGATCGGTAGCATACATTTGGAAATTGCGTCGGCTGATCCTCTGAGAGTTTCCGGTCAAGTATAAAATGTCCGCAATATATCACTATACCCCCCCCCCCCACACCACCCCGGTCTTATTAAAACCCGACAATTTGGGCCTATTGCAAAAAATAAACTACACTCTGAAACGCATAGATTTGGGTGAAACCCGACATTTACACCCAAGTAAATTAAACTTTGTTGGAGTCAAATCGAACCGATTTTGACCAGTCACTGATAATCATGATAATGTTGAACTAACATAAGTGAAATATGTTGAATTACACTCATTTTGTCTGTGGCGGTAAAGATGAGCATGTGTGGCATGTGACGAGTGTCCAATTCGTGGTTACTTGACACGATTTGATTCGCCATGGAAGTTTGACAAATTCAGCCAACTGTCCGCAACAGATAACTATATGCATCCCTCCCATGTCTTTGTAAAACCCGACAATTTGGGCCTATTGCGAAAAAATAAACTACAGATCAGAAACCTACGCATAGATTTGGGGGAAACCCGACTGAAAGTTTGACTAATTCACCCAAAGACACCACGCGTCAAAACGGCGCTGCCCATGAAAAAGGAATTTCCCAAATATGGTTCGGTTTTGGTTCGTTTGGTAAATCATATCTATTGGGGATAATAAAACACTATTGAACCTACATCATATAAAACCTGGATACGTGATATTATTAGATCTAAAGCTTAAGTTTGGAAAGTGTTTCGGCTGATTTAACTGATTTTGATCAGTCATTGATAATATTGAACTAGCATAAATTAAATAAGTCAACAGGCGAGGTGTCCTCTGAGAGTTTCCACCACCCCCCCCCCCCCCCCCCCCCCCACCCCGGTCTTAGTAAAATATGACAATTTGGACTTAATTGCAAAATTTGAACCGTAATGCGCAATTTGCTAAATTCAACCAAAAGGAGGCAATTCCTTTTTACATATAGGAGTCAATTATAAACTGTCCGCAAATATCACTTTACCCCCCCCCCCCCCCCACCCATTTATTTGTAAAACCGACAATTTGGGCCTATTGCGAAAAAATAAACTACAGATCTGAAACCTACGCATAGATTTGGGTGAAACCCGACTGAAAGTTTGACTAATTCAGCAAAAGACACCACGCGTCAATACGGCGCTGCCCATGTAAAAGGAATTTCCCAACTATGGTTCGGTTTTGGATCGGTAGTATAACTTTTGGAATTCCAGACGTTTTTTGATATTCCAAACATATTTTTTGGAATTCCAAACATTTTTCAATAGTCAAGGCCTTGGAAATCCAGACAACTTTTAATTATCACTATTCCTCTATACCCATTTCCCATAATTAACGTTTGGAATTCCAGACATTTTTCAATAGTCAGGCCCTGGAAATTCAGACAACTTTTCATTATCACTATTCCTCTATACCCCTTTCCCATACTATTAACGCTTGGAATTCCAGACGTTTTTGGAATTTCAAACATTTTTCAATAGTCAAGGCCCTGGAAATTCAGACAATTTTTCATTATCGCTATTCCTCTATACCCATTTTCCATACTATTAACGCTTGGAATTCCAGATGTTTTTGGAATTTCAAACATGTTTCCATAGTCAAGGCCCTGGAAATTCAGACAATTTTTCATTATCACTATTCCTCTATACCCATTTCCCATACTATTAACGCTTGGAATTCCAGACATTTTTCAATAGTCGGCCCTGGAAATTCAGACAACTTTTCATTATCACTATTCCTCTATACCCCTTTCCCATACTATTAACGCTTGGAATTCCAGACGTTTTTTGAAACAAAATATTATTCCTCTATAGGGGGGGTGCGGATTTTATCTGGAATAGCCCAATATCTCAATGACCTAAGAATATTTCAATTTAAACAGGCATCAAGAACAAGCTTAGACTTGTTTAATATTTCATTAAGTTCAATATTAATTTGCTGTCCATACCCATGTAATGTAGCCTATATAAAACCTAATAAGTAGTGAGGGTAATTGTGGCTTACACATGCAGGTGCCTAATGGGTTAACCTATTTATATATTATTGGGATCAGTTTGAAATTAACCCCACAATGACAGGCACCTGGGTGACATTGCCAGGTATTTTAATGGATTTTAATATTGTTTATTACACGAACTGTTCTTGGTTCAGTGAAAATCAGATGAAAGTTGTCGGATCATTTATTATCCTAACACTATCCACCTCTCTCATATTCATTCCTCTCCATAGAAAAAAGTTGAGATAAAAAGGCATGTCATTGTAATTACTCAACAAATGGCTGACCTCGATGAATTTTCAAACTAGAAAAATGTAATAAAAGCAATATTCGCCAATGCATAACAATACTAACTGCACAATCAGGACAGCTGTTTTGTATTGTAAATTAAATTAAATGAATGTTTTTGAGTTTGTAAAATAGTGATTTCTAAACCAAAGTGGATAATCCATATTGATTTCTATGAAATATTTTTGTCAGAAAGTTTTAGAAAATCGTGGAGATATGCAACGGGCATTGGATATAAACCTAGTAGAGAACTGTTTAAATGTTTAGTCATAAAAAAGATCCTATCACTGAACATATTGGAAGATGACACCCAATGATAGCATTGTATAGTCCACTTAACAAGTAGAACACTGCTGTTGTTAATAATTTAATAAAAGCGTGTCTTCATGGATCATTAACAATGCAATATTGTTCGGTAGACCAGAATGACTAATGACAAAGAAGATACAAGAGACATCAGATTGAATCCTTGTTAGGGAATTTGCTATGTGTGTGATTTCATGATGATTGCTTTAACATTGGAATTACAAGGGTCAAGGTTGAAAAATGACCTTATGGATTTGGATTTGTTAGATTACTGTGTTTAACATCCAAATTAGTCAAAATGGTCTCAATATGTTCACACTAACATTATGTAACAAATACATTCTGATATCTCTATTTAAAGATCAGCTAACAGACATTTAACCTGAAATCTAGCCTGAATAGGATTTTGACCCCTGTTGAACTACCGCAAGCTCACTAAACTTGAAAGCAGAATACCCTAGATCGTTTGTTTTCGCATGACTAGGCGTAAAATTTGAGACTATTTTGAACTAATCTGATGTGAAATAAAGAAATAAGAAATCTTTACCTTTGACCTTTAGATTATACCTCAAGAATTAAACATTGAATGAATTTTGCTTTGTTGGAGCCATACAAACAATTCCAGATACTCATCAACTGAATTGAACCCACTTTGACTTTTGACCCCTGTATAAACAATTTGCCCCTGGACTTAGTCCAATCTTTTGTGAGGGGTTATAGGAGCTTATTTTGTCTTCAAAACCATACAGAACCAACATTCATCATCAAACCTTCCTTTGCTTTTATAGTCATCGAACTACTGGATATGACCCTACTTCTATTAAATAAGGTATTGCCACTATATACCTTATGTGACCTTAATTGCTCAAACACACCCATTGAACTGCATAGACACTTGTCAAAAGAACTGAACAACCACGAAAACCATTTGGGCCAAATCTTTTGCTGTAGATGCACCATTATCCCTAACCTTCCCAGAGACCACAAATGGCAACGGCAAATAGCTGCTGAACTGCAGGCTCTATCTCCTGGCACAATCCGACAAGTTATCAAATGGTCTCGAAAATTTCACTTTTTGTTGATCCTCATTAGCGCAATCAGTTAGGTGTCTGCCTTTAATGCCGGTGGCCCGGGTTAGATCCCAAGTGCGTGCGAAGAGTGATCTTTCCCCCCCCCCCCCCAAAAAAAAGGAATTCTCCCCTGATAGTTCTCCCCTGGTAGAACTCAGCAACTCTAGGCTAGCAAGTTGGCCCTTCTGTGCAGCTACACTATTTGGAATGCGAGGCAAGAGCCAGCCTGGGGAAGCGATGATCAACCCTACCTCAAGGTGTGATTCTCTATCCCTGCACATAGTTTCGCTCTATTTCTGTGTATCTCCTGGTTCCGGTTGGACATTGATTTTTGTGGTTATTTGATGTATTTTTGTTTGTTGTTCAGCCCTGCGTTAAACCTGGACCACTGTGTGGTTCCGATTTTTGTCCTGGGCTTTAATCTACCTTCTTTTTTCTCGCATTGTATATATAATTTATGTCAGTGATTGCTTGAATAAAGATTGATTACACACATAAAAAACATGCTTAGGGAGTATGGGTTATTATGGAATGAACAACCCAAGGTGATAAGATTCCTGTAGTCTCAGAACAGTTTTAGCTGATGCTTAAACCCAACACGGATCTTGTAAATAATGCTCGGACGCATTTTGTATTTAATAAATTTTTACAAGCATGGGGGAGAAAAACGCATCTCTTTATTATCAGTAAATGAAGCTCATAGATTCACGCGATCAGAAAACGAAATTGACTTGACTTGGGATAACAAGTGAATTCATTGATTTGACTTGATGTTTTAGATTATCTTGACTTGACTTGACTTACGCAAATTAAGAAAGACTTGAGTTGATTCAAATTACAATTGTCTATAATTTGAATGTAATTTGCCTTGTCTTGAGGCTAATTGACTTCAGACTGACATTTTGGCACATCTTTGCCCCAGAGAGCACCACATAACAAACACACTCAACAAGAACAAAACCCAAACAATATTAATTGAATTTCCAATAATAAATATCAGGACCATGACCCCAATAATGCAAATACTTTTACAGCACACAGCTGTGTGCAACAACTGGTAAATTGGGATCATGTACAGATTCTAATATGATCATTATCACTGTTTTAATATCTATTTTCGCAGATAGAAACATTTGAGCTATCAAATTTGCAGGTGATCCATACACCGCATGGCTGACCTTTGGAAGTTAATATTGCACTGATTAAAATCCCAATCCAGGTGCAATAAAAGCAAATGTACTTTTTATTTTATTACAAAAGAATCATGTTTTAATATCTTTGAGATCATCCTGATTTGATTTTACATGACAAGGCTGGCTCATCATGACATGGTATTCAAACAATCTTATCTCTGGGATCTTAAGACTCTGCACACTCCAAATGTGCACAGTTTGTCCCGGTTCACTTTTCCTGGGGCTGTTCATGCACATCCACCAATAAGGCTTTTCATAAAATTATACAAATTATTATAATAATGCCACTGGAAATAAGTTTCTTTCCATTAGAGAAGGGGCAAAACACTAAATAACAGGAGAATGTGGGGTTTAAGTGTAAGTTTGCATATATATTGGAAAGTTGTTAAACACCTACAATCATAGAAAAAAGGTGTTCGAACACTAACCCTAATTGCCATGCTTATTGGACCATAACAGACACGCTATTTGAGTCACATGAAAATCGAAACTTGTTTCTAGTAGCCTAAGGTATCCCCTTACTCATATCCCTCCCCCTCCCCCACCGATCAATGTTGCGAGGCCCTGTGCTGATGGTGGGCAAATTGTGGGATTCAACATTGATCAGGGGGGAAGAGGGAACACTTTAAAATACACCTACAAAGTGTTCGAACACTTTTTTCTAACATTGTAGGCTAAAAAGGTGTTTGGTTGTCCTCCAACTCTTATTATAAAAAGGTGTAAAACAGTGTTGCTGTCATGGGAAGACTATCCTAAATCAGTAGAGATTGAGTACTGTTAATTATTAACGGTTTTGGTTTAAATTTATTATACTACTTACAACTTAACATTAAACCATTGTAAGATGGAGCAACACTGATTGGATATCTGGATATAGGCCGTCTAATAAGTGAACTTGTTCCAATGTAGTGATCAGTAGTGCTGACCCGCCAATAGTAAACTCAATGCCTAACTCAGAATTCACAGAGAGGCAAGTGAGATGGTGTTCAGACTTATTCCTAGCAATTTAGGCTCTGCCCGAGTTAGAGGTCTGTAGCTGTTTGGTCCAGACCCTGGGGGGTCAGTGAACATACCAGCGGGTACCCATCCGCATCCAAAATAAAAAGTCGAAAAGGGTCCAGATTTCACCACACGACGGTGAAAAAGGGGTTCTTTTTAGGGGGCATCGCACTTTAGGGTATCCATTACAGCATCGAAGTTTCGACGTTTAGGGGTACTAATTGAGGAACCTTTTAAGCCAAGTAGTATAGAGGGCAGTGTTTATGTTTGGGCAGAAGCTATACAGCCGATGATCGGGCAGCTATTTCGGAAAAAAGCTATACAGCCGATGTGTTCTTCTAAACAGAATAAACGCTAACCTCGTTGTAGCATCATCCAAGCGACACAGTTCTTTCCCATTGAAAAGCTCTGTGTGATGATCGGCTGTATAGCCACTTCCTTATGGGCGACAGTGTGGGCGACGAGCTGCGATAAGTCAAATACGACACCGGGATACGATATTCTCGCAATATCGTTGTTGTTTTCCGATATTGTTCCACGACGATGCTGATAAATGATTGAGTATGATTATATTGACCACAATAACAATAAATAAGGCATAATGAAGATACCAAATCATGACCAATGAACCATGATTACTGCTGTACACAACTGGTATTTATTAACTTAAGTCGTAATCCATAGGAACTCCACGGAAAGTGTGTTACAATAAAGTACAGTATGGGCCTGTGGTACAGTCATGACAGTTACAGTAGCCCCCAGGTAGGCATGTTCATAACATTTTGAAAGTAAAAGTATCTCTTTGAAAATGTAATACATGGAAACAAAGTACTATACAATAAAAAATGATGGTTCAACCATGTCTGCAGGCTGAATAATAAAAAGGTTATAACCAAAAGTAGTTTGCCTCATATTGCTGAAAACTAGTCAAGTCATGCAAATTTTAAACCATTTTAGGTAAAAAAGGGGTTTACCTTCATGATGTCCAATTGCTTGTGTGGGGTTATATATACATCGGTAAATACATCCCAGCCCACATCGTTCTACATCGCTGGATTTAAAAGAGGTAAACATGGCATTTTCCACATATTTTGGCTACCAATTTTTTTCTCTTCAAATGTCGCCCTCTGTAGTCAATGATATGAACATCCCTACCCCAGGACTAGCCCATATAGTAAAGTAATGTGAAAAAGAATATAATGTTAGTATGCATGCAAAATTGATATACTTGCCAATGTTATGCATTGTCACAAGCGTGGACATTATTTTGCATGCATTGTACATCATGCATATCACACATGTTACATGCATCTCTATGAATGTCACACTATGATTATGAATTAAGATTATTTTGAGCATTACTATATTACGCCATTTAGGGGTGCATTATTGAGTGTTGGTAACGCCGTTTAGGGTAGGGTTTGTATGTGTTACGCCATTTAGGGGTATCAAAATAGTGTTCTGGTTTACGCCATTTAGGGTCCATTTCAGAGGTGCTTGGACATGCATGTGTACCCAATTGGTACGGTTCTCCAATATGACTGCCATTCTGATACTGATTAAGAAATGTGAACTGAAACAGATCTAATCAATTACCATCGGGCCAAGCATATCGGGCCAAGCATATTGTATATGTTCTGATAGCCAACTAATAATAAGGGAGCTTGGGCAACATATAGATCTGTCCATTAAGTCTCGAGACTTATATTCATCTGTGAATGGATGGGATTTGTTAAACAATAACCCAATTTCTCATCCATTTTACACCCTCACATGTTCATGTTATAGAGTTAATGGAAATCATTCAGTTGATGATGGCACACTGTATTATATTTCATCTGGTTCAGTGAGTACAGTGCACACACAAATGCATGAGATAGATTGTTGGGCCAAAATATGCAAATAAAAAATACTATTGCTGCCTTTTAATTGAAAAACTCATGGTTGTAACTGATGAGTCAACGTGATTGGTTGACCTTTAACCTTAAAGTGCATACAACATACCTGTATAAAAAGATCTAAATCCTTGGAATGAACACTGCCTCTGAGTTGAAAGGTCACTGTTGAAACTGATGGGTCAATGTGATGACTTGAACCTTGACCCTGACTGGAAGTCACATCAAGACCCCTTTCTTTTAGTTTCTGTATACCGCTGTAATAATAAAGAACAAATATCAGAAAAACAATTGAGTAGCATCGCTTGAATACGAAAATAGCAACAGAGAGACTTTGTTTAAATAGAGATTGTGATGGCATGTTTGATCAGCATCATCCATTTACCTCCCTCTATACGATAAGGTCAGTGTGTACCTGACTAGCGCAGCATTTATTCATTTAACAATGTATTATAACCATGCTCATGATAACAAGCTATTATCATTGCAATATGCTCTGATGTCACTACGCAGAGGATAGTAAATGGAGGATAGTTTAACAGTAAATTTACAAGCACACAACCTCATACATTGTTCTGTGACATCATCGATACAACCAATTATAGCGTTAGTTATCATAAAACTGAATATCTATGTGATATTCTGATATTATTATACAACAAGCCTCCGGTAACGCAACCTTTTTATTGCTGATTTTATTGTAACAAGTCATGTATCTAAATTCTTTAATAATAATTAATACCATTTCAACAAAGCAGAAGTCAAAGTAATAATAATAATAAAACTATGCTTATTGAGCGCACGCATAACACAATTAAGTCCCTATGTGCTATAACAAATAAAACAGAAGGCAGATAATACATAAAAGTAACAAAATACAAAACAAAAAGAAATTAAGCACTAACATTAGATACATTTGTAGGTGAGTTCATGCGATGATTTGAACTCTATGATATGGTAAATTGTTCCAAAGTTCAGCAGAAGCATCTTGAAAAGAATGGCGACCATATGAAGTAGGAGGTGAAGAACCAAGTGTAAGATAATATTTTGAGCCAGGACAAAGATTGCATGTGGGCTTGTATTGTTGAATATGATCTTGCAGATACATGTGCTAGACCTCCAGTACATTTAAAAGTTAATTAAAGAATTTTATACATAAGAAGGAAGGATGGGAGAAATGTGACAGCTAATGTTGGACAGAGTAACAAGTCGAGCAGCTGAGTTTTGAATCTGTTGAAGTTTTGAGATATGTGTTTCAGGGAGAGCATATATATAGTAAACTATTACAGTTATCAAGTCGACAGGTCACAAAATTCAGTTGTTGGCTGGTCAAGATATCGACAGATTTGACCTATCTTATAAAGAGCATGAGAAGCCGCACAACAATGAACATTCATAAGATCATATAGTCGTTCAATAAGGTGTCCCCTTTCAATTAAACATTATTAAACACCACATGTGTATTGCAATGGTACATAGCACATTTCCCATATCTTGTTCTGTATGGAAAAAAATAATCAATTTTTATCAATTTTAAAGTTTGGGTATGTTTTCCCTTCTGCTGATTCCCACCATAACCCATACGACCACCAGCTATACCACCACCACAACGCATACCTCCCCTCCCTTGGTTCCCACCACTACACATACGACCACCAGCTATACGACCACCACAATGCGTACCACCCTCCCTTGGTTCCCACCACTACACATACGACCACCAGCTATACCACCACCGCAACTAATACCACCCCTTCCCCTGGTTCCCACCACTACCCATACAACCACCAGCTATACCACCACCACAATGCATACCACACCTCCCCTGGTTCCCACCACTACCCATACAACCACCAGCTATACCACCACCACAATGCATACCACACTTCCCCTGGTTCCCACCACTACTAGGGTGCATCACCCCCCACCCCCTTTTGTCGACCAAATTTAATGTAGCTAGTCTTAAAATGTTCCAAATGTAGAAATAATAAGATTCCCAAAGTTAAAATTCATTCCGAGTTCGTCTTCTGGGTCCTCCGGGGCCCTAAAGTTTGAATGAATAACCAATAGGAACATTGCGCAATAGCAATATGGCAGCTATACATTTTCTACTGTATAATGGTATATACAATGGCTGCCATGTACTTAAAATTCATGAATAGGATGGTATGTGATTGGGGTTGGTTTTCAACCAAACTTGAAGTTAAAATTCAAATGAATATGGCATATACATCACAAAAATGAATAGCTGCCATGTGCTATTGCCAACTTGTTTAGCATAGTACTGCCATTTACAAGTAATGGCTGTATTTTAATTATATTTCAAAGCACACTTATGCTAAAATCTGACCCACAGTTCATGTGGGATGAAAGTCATACTTTCTCTTAGCACTCCTTTAATGTTTGTCTTCATAAAGTTTATGTTTACGCAGATTTGGCCTATTCTTCCTGTCCCGTTCAACAACTTGTAGAACATTTCGATATTAGTTCTCAGATTTTGCAGTGCTGAGGAAATCCGAGGCCAATTTCACTGCACGCTTGGCTGAATCGTTGACGACATTGATGGCACTGATGTTGCTTATAGAAGTCTGATAAGTAGCACACATGTCCCAGTTCTCAACTCTCTCTTCAAGAAATTGAAGATCAATTTGCAGTATCCTCATCATGAACCATGAGTTGGGTCCTACCAACAAGTCTGCGAGTGAAGTTGACTGTGTGATACAATTCTTCAGTATCTATCACAGAGTGCAATCAAGGCACTAAAATGGCATCTGTGGTACCTAACTGAAGAGATTATTCCTCTAGCCCTCTTCAGTGTTGTTGTGCCAAACACAGATAAGCAAGCAATCGCGGTGAAACTTTTAGCGGTAAAACCAGCAAAAGAGGTTATTTCTCCAAGTAACCCATTTGGCGTGGGGTTTGGTAAACCAACCTTCCCAGACAACATCACAGTCAACTTCACTCGCAGACTTGGTAGGACCCAATTTGTTGTTCAAGATGAGGATACTGCAGATCAATAACCAATTTCTTGAAGAGAGAATTGAGACTGGGACATGTGTGCTACTTATCAGACTTCTAAAAGCAACATCAGTGCCATCAATGTCGTCAACGATTCAGCCAAGCGTGCAGTGAAATTGGCCTCGGATTTCCTCAGCACTTCAAAATCTGAGAGCCATTATTGAAATGGTTTACTGGTTGTTGAACGGGACAGGAAGAATAGGCCAAATCTGCGTAAACATAAACTTTATGAAGACAAACATTAAAGGAGTGCTAAGAGAAAGTATGACTTTCATCCCACATGAACTGTGGGTAAGTTTTTAGCATAAGTGTGCTTTGAAATATAGTTAAAATACAGCTATTATTGGTAAATGGCAGCACTATGCTAAATAAGCATGTCATAGCACATGGCAGCTATTCATTTTTGTGATGTATATGCCATATTCATTTGAATTTTAACTTCAAGTTTGGTTGAAAACCAACCCCAATCACATACCATCCTAATCATGAATTTTAAGTACATGGCAGCCATTGTATGTACCATTATACATTAGAAAATGTATAGCTGCCATATGGCTATTGCGCAATGTTCCTATTGGTTATGCATTCAAATTTTAGGGCCACGGAGGACCCAGAAGACGAAGTCAGAATGAATTTTAACTTTGGGAATCTTATTATTTCTACATTTGGAACATTTTAAGACTAGCTACATTAAATTTGGTTGACAAAAGGGGGGCATGATGCACCCTAACCACTACCCATACCACCACCAGCTATACCACCACCACAATGCATACCACACCTCCCCTGGTTCCCACCACTACACATACGACCACAAGCTATACCACCACCACAACGCACACCACCCCCTCCCCTGGTTCCCATCACTACCCATACAACTACCAGCTATACCACTACAACGCGTACCTGCGCGTACCACCGCTTTTCCATTTGTTGCTGTAGTGTGGATACCAACTCTTTTTGGTTGTGCAAAATGATACCTGCAAATAAACCAATTTGTCCAAAAAATGAGCGAAACCAATTTGATTGCAAGATGAAAATGTTTGGAGATAATCTTACCTTTTCTCAGAATTAGAATCATATGCATGTAAATCTAGTATGTGATTGAGGTCTAACCTGCAAAACAGACAGAGAACAAATAGTAATCTTCTTGTAGATGACATCAATTAACAGAGGGTTTTTTAAAATATACTTTTCTTAATTAGATTCCTGAAATAATAGTGAAACCTTAATGCTACTAGTTTGTATTATACAAGCTTACATTATGATATCATTGTGATCAATACAAGACAACTCATATCATCTGTGGAATAGACCCTCCCTGAGTCCATCTAACCACATCTTGCAAGCAAGTGGATAAATTTGGCCAAATCATCTGCTGATGAAGATCACAGAAACACTATTTGAACATCTCTTGTGCTGTGATCAAATGTGTAATCCTGTCTTTGCAGCATGGGAATCCGTGCCTGGTAGAGATAATAGTAGAGTTGGGACGGGGGTTCTTTTTCAGGAAAATGGACCCTTAGAATGTACACTTTCATAATAAATCTAGGTCTAAATTTACTTTGGGAAAAGAGACACTTTCATAATAAATCTAGGTCAAAATGTACTTTTTCTACATTTACTTTAAAAAAAAAAAAAATTAAAATGCCTGTCTGTGACGTCAACATTTTTGACCTGTTACCTGTTAATTTACAGAGTTCATACCTACCATTTACTTGTACGCTCAGAGCAGTAAGCAGTACATCAGATTCAAAATACCTGCTAACATATATACATGACAGCACAACAACATGTGATACAGGAGAAACACATCATTAATCATCCATTTGTTATGAAATTAGATGATCTGTCCATTATGCACAACTCAGGGTCCTATGTTTTGATCATCAGGTAAAACCTGTATCAGGAAGACGGATTTGACAATGTACAATTTCCTTTTTACATGATAAGCCATTGTTTCTAGTTTCCTGACAATCATCATTATTAGCATATTGGCTAATTAAAATATGTATCTTGTCTCTCTGGACCAAAATCACTAATATTTAGAAAAATGTGAATTACAAAGTTATCTCTCCAAAATCTGCAGTGTTATGGAAATCTTGTTAGGCCTAAAAAAAAAAAAGTTTGTTTGCCCAAACACGACCGACCCATAATATCTCAAAACCCCATGCCTTTTTTTTTTTTTTTTTTTTTCAGATTTTTTTAAATTTTAAATAATGTTTTATGTTGAAAAATATATGTATTAAATGATATTTTTATCTTAATTTGCCAACCTAATCAACAAAACTGTCCTTTAAAATACAAAGGAGATGCAAATCCAAGATCCTACCACTATCTAGTGAAAAACAGAACAAATGTCAGACCATCCAGCATGGTCTGACGGTTTGTACTACAGGCTGCCTGCTGCACTATTAAAACAAAATATATGTATTAGCCCTCAGTCAATAGTTAGGTCACCCAGCCCTATTATGAAAGCTATGAAGGTTGTTAAATGGGGTCAGTCGTCACAAACATGCACAAACACAATAGTCAAACAACCTTGCTATTGTCATGCTATTGTCAACACTCCCTACACAGAGGTCTGCTGTGCAAATCTGTACGATGATATTCGCATGTAATGTCTATGGCAGATTTCATTCCGTGGTATAAAGCTATGAGGTTTCCGTGGTCTTCGCTATCTCCAAGCAGATAGAGCAATACGTACACGGACCTTTTTGTAGACGAGGGTTCATTTCATGATTTGGTGAGGTTTAGAATGAGTTAGGATTCCTGTAATTTTGAAGACCACGGATTTTCAAAACGTGAATTGTCCAACATTTTACGACATAAATTTGGTCACCAAACGTATTTAAAACTATACATTTTACCATTCTGCAGATGTCATTGACCCTCCTCTATAATTCTATATGATTTTTAACTCGTTTCTCAGTTTTTGAGAAGCCTAAATAGACCATTTTCCGAAGCTATTTCTAGCAAATATTGCAGTCACTGATACTCCATTGTTTTCTTGCGCATAACAAAATATGACATGCAGCGTGACCTCCCTACTGGCTGCCCTAACCAGCCCGGCTATGTTTTTACTGTGTGGAAACTGGGGGAGGGGGACAAAGTCTGAATTTTTTAACCAAATAATCGCCGCGAAACCCCTGGGATTCGACCCCGCTGCAACGTTCACACGGGCAGCGATTTCGTACACACATATCAGCTTGGTTGATGACGTCATCGAATCGTATGCTGTAGCATGCGCGTGGACATCATTTTTTTGCCGTAGTGAATCGTAGGTTTGAAGGTTAGGGTTTTAAAGAACATTATAGTGTATTAAAATCAAATTGTATAGTATTTTTCTTCACTAAATGCGTCTATAACAACAACAACAACAACAAAAAACAAAAAAAGGTAATCGACCTACCGACCCACTTTTTTCAACTCTTGTTTGGGCAAACAAACCTTTTTTTTTTAGGCCTTATGGTTGTTCTGGCATCAACATACTGAATGGCTTTAGCTGTGCTAAAGTGCATCCAGTTACCTTACTTCTGTATGTAGAGCACGTGTGGTCCAGTGGAATAGTTGCCGGTCTCCTAATCATAAGGTTGTGAGTCCTAGCCCCACTGGTGCCAATGTGTTTGTGTCCTTGGGCAAGGCACTTTGTCTACATTGCCTATTAGGGGGTTACTATATAGGGGTTATTTATGTTTGTTCATGTTGGTTTATGTCGCAACTTGGAGCTGATTTAGCTGCTGCCTGGACGTTGCATTGCTTATTAATGTATTTGATTTGTAATGTTGTTACAATTCAGCCGGTTGGCTGCGATGACAATAAAGTTTAGACCTTTATTATAATGTGTATTTAATAACAAGCATAATCACATATATCATAATTGTTCATGCTGGCACACTGGAGCTTCTTTTCACACCATATTTTTCAGGCGCATCGTTTTAAAGATGCCATCTGCATTTGGTTTGGCTTAAGTTGGGTATTCCTAGGGTACATTATTTTAAATGATATATTGAATGATGCAATATACTTTGTATAGTCCAAAATATAAGGCAATTAGCAGGCTTAATTTGATTTCCAGATAATTCCAATATAAGATTTTGCTTGTTTGTATGTTATTTAATGTGGTTTTTTTTTATGGATATAAAGATTTGTTAAGCCACTGTTTTGAAAGCAACTAGTTGGGACAATAGCTTTCCTATTTTCTACAATCTTTTTTATAAAGCCAGCATGATATTAAACATAGACTAATTTTTAGCCTGGTTCAAGTATTTTACTTGAGACTGTTCCCATCAAGACCCAAGAGTCGCACATACATACATACATACATAATCTTTATTTATTCACGATACACAGATCAACATAATACAGCTGTTTTTCACTGAGGCCGTGATAAAGTCGATTTAACATATTACATACAATTAATACCAGACACAGACCAACCGCGTAAACAATATTAAAATACCAGAATCTGGTAACGAAGATATCAGGTCATTATTGGGAACTTATTGCCTAATATCACCAAACCATATTGACAATGATGTCTTGTTTTTACTTGATCTCATCTTGTTACTGTTGCAGGATATTTGCAAGATGAAACTGCAGGACATGTGTAGATCCAGGTATAGACCAAATGAAACAAATGGAGATGGATGGGCATCCTGGAAGAAGAAAGGATCATGCAACTATACTCTATTTACCTTCTTCTGTGCAGTTCTTTTGAAGCACATTCCAGTCACAGAGACTTTTGTCTTGAATGATGATGTGCTTTCCAAAAATGGCACTCAATGCTACTTCTTTACTGGAATATGGCATACTAATATTACTGCACAGAATGAGTCAAATGGACTATTAAAATAGTTGATAAATTGATGAAGACAATACTTATTGAAAATGAATACCTATGTCCCACTGGTCAGAATTTCAGAGGTACTAAAACATGATAGTCTAATCAAGAATATCACAACACTACTTTATTCAGATTTAGCTTATTAAATTAGTGCTCAATTATGTACATGTATGTTCGTTCTACCTGTGTTCAGCATACCGTATTATCCCTATTAAGCGCCCATGCCCTTATAAGCACCCACCCCCATTTTATCTCAATGACTACAAACAAACGATCCCTTATAAGCGCCCACCCTTTCAATTAACGTAGCACTGTACAACAATTTTCACCTGGCATCCTTCAGTAAAGCGCAGTACCAGTAAGTCTGACGTCATGTAATGTGGCCACAGTGAGACCACTGCGAGGCCACAATGTTGATTTTCCCCAAAAATTTTAAACAGTTTACTTTTCATATAATAATGTTTTATATCATATATATAATATAATATAAAGCAGTTTACCAACCCACGGTGTTTACAATAGACAATATAACAACAAATATTAACAACCACCGGCGAATGTCCCAACGAAAAATAAGCAAGGACATTCACCAGCGGTGAATTGAACCCCGGTCTCCTGATTACTAGACAGACGTCTACTTTTCGATCGCACATGGTTTTCCTCTAGTGCAACCTCGCCAAATTCGTCAGTGTTTACGATAAATGAGTTTAAAAAAGGTAACTTAATAAGCGCCCACCCAAAATGACTTTGCTAACAGCCCTGGGTGCTTAATAGGGATAATACTGTAATTACTTACTTTGATTTGTGAGTCTCTACCAATGTTGCAAGACTATTTATGGACCTGAAGAAAGAAAATATAGTCACATTTGATATCAGTTATCACAACAAATATTGACAATTCTTGTACATGGGTTCAAAAAAAGCTGATTTGATCATAACCTATTAATCTTGTGAACAACAGTATTATTTACTGGGCCAGTACTAGGGTTATATGGAAATGGTGGCAGCCATTTTTAATTATGAAACCCTATAAACCAGCTATGTTTAAAGAAGTGCTTCATTTTTCTGATTGTGAAAATAGCAGCTGATGCATATAAATTATTAAGGATTTTAGCCACATCGTATGTGACACTATTAAATCCACCTAACATATCAATGATACACTTAGGTCACATGAATGTATACAATAAATAAAAATTATAAAAGTCACTTTTTCCCTCTCAACCATTTTCATACAAATGAAAAGAAAACCCATACATATGGTCAAAAAATGCAATTCAAAAAATGAATGCAATCCGCAGATTGGACACATCTCACCACAACTACACCCGTGTTGCACGCCAGTGTTTTCACCTGGTGGTGAGGTAACTTGATTCAAGAATTTACTGTAAATAAATTGACATTTTTTGGCAAGAAGGTAAAACTATCTTTGGTTATGTGACATCATTTTAAGCAATCAATGATAACACATTGATGATGGATATAAACTGCTCAAAAAAAGTTTGGAAATTTTTTTCAATCACAATTTGTTCAAATATCTCAGGATATGTTCATTTAGTATAGTAAGATATCATTTAAAAGCTGATGTGTTCATCTTTACAATGATATCCGATTTGAAGCAATCCCTTGTTCCAGTGCTCAGCCACGTGCTTGAGAACATGGGGAGGTCGCAATCTGAAAGTGCCAAAATCAACACTATTTTGTGCTTAAAAATCAATAGATTATCACACTACACTGTTGGTCAATGTAACACTTCATTGAACAGACGACAAAGATGTTCTTTTGAGCACGAAATAGTGTTGATTTAGGCACATTCAGATTGTGACCTCCCCATGTTCTCAAGCCAGTAGCAGAGCACTGGAGCAAGAGATTGCTTCACATTTGGTATCATTATAAAGATGAACACATCAGCTTTTAAATGATATATTACACTAAATGAGCACATCCCGAGATATTTGAACAAATTGTGATTGAAAATAAAACCAAACTTTTTTTGAGCAGTTTAGATAAAGATGAACAATCTGGAGATTGAATACATATCAAGCAAATAGTAACAGATTAACAATATTCACTTTATAAACATTTTATAGTTGTGAAGTTTAGAGTTATCCTTGAAGGGTCTTTGAGTGATTCCAACTCAAAAGGACCTTCAAGGTATTTAGCTATTTTCATTCATTGCATAGTCCATCTTCATCAATGGGTGAAATACCTTCATCAAATCTTATTGAAATTTGATGGTTTTATGTGCAACATTTCAAGTTGTTACAGACAAGTTTATAATTTGATTTCACAATTACCTTAAATGATCTGTGACTTGCTGTAGATAAGCGTTCTCTACCAGGTCCACCTTATTCACCAGGATTAGATCTGCCAATGCAACTTGCCTATAAAATGTACATATACACAAAATGATTAGGATAGTATACATATTATCCATTAAACAGTTGTTGGTGGTTAATTTATATAGGCTTCATTACTGATTAGTATTTTTCAATAGTTTGATGTTTTCTTTGAACTCACATTATTTCCATATGTTTTGCTCCAAAAGATTCAGAGGCTACTCAATATATAGCAGTGGCGGATACAGGGGGGCGGAGTAGGCGGGCGCCCCCCGTAAAATTTGACAATACTCCTTTTTTGTGTACCACTCTACCTTTTTCAGAGGCATAGGTTTGTTCCGTAGGTACATTTGCAACTTGTACCATCCAATATTTTTTGCCGGTTTGGGAAGACCATATCGCTACCCCCCTCCCCCCCCCCCCCCACCCACCCACCACTTAGCAGAATTTCACAAGCTGACGGCAAAAAAATTGGGGACCGTTTACGATTTTTTTTGGGGGGGGGTACTAATTAAAAAAACCTTGGTCAGCCCCCCGTAAATTTTAATCCTGGATCCGCCACTGTATATCATGATTTATTTACATTATAACAGTCTATCATCATATGCAGCATTAACTCTGCAAAAAATTGCAAACAGAGACAACCAATCAAAAGGTTATACACTAGAGAAAAAGTTAAATGCCCATAGATGGATCTGCATAGTGAAAAAGTGGTATTCCACACTTTGGCTGAAAACCAATCAACGCGTCAAAGGTGTAGTTTGGTTTTCAAAACAATGTGAGATTAATTCAGTATTTTTGATCGAGGTTGAAAAAACTAAATAAAAATTGCCAATTGAAAAATCTTTATGCAAGGGCACAATTGTCAGCAAAAGATACATAAATCATAAAACCATCATTAACGCCGACAAGCGGTTTCTCCTTAACAAAAGATCGGAACTTGTATCTAAATGCCGTCATGAGAACAAATTTTATCTCTCAAACCACTCCTGACTAACATAACGCCTATGAATGAGCACTCCGCGCCAGGAGCGTAGAGCAAGGCGCGCGCATACTACCGCGATCTTTGCCGAACTTCCGACGCCCGTGTATTGTGTTTGTTTCTTCAGCACAGAATAACAAAAAATCAGTTACCTGATGAATGCAGTAGCATGAAACTCTGAGTAGTAACTCATCCATTTGACTTTAATTTATTCACGCTCTCCTGCATAGCATTGAGCACTCTTTTATTGCATGAAGATAGTCAGACTCAAATAGAGTCTTATCTACAAGTAAATCATAAAACCATGTATTTGCCAGCCATAATTGTCAATGGTATAGAGAATGTGTATGGAAGAATTACTTTATTTATTCTCTGCAATATAGACCTTCCATGTTTCAGATTAACGGCATTTTTAAGGGAACACTAAACTCTATTCAAGTAACTCTTGGCTAAAAGTACTTTTCTTTCAAGTTATATTTAGAGAATAAAGGTATTGTTTTTAGACCGTACCCGTGTTATATTGTCTGACATAAATGTGGACGATAGTATTATTTTAAGAAGAACTTTGGGGTTTTTTTGTCTGTCCCTTTTTATTTATTTTAGATGTTCGGGCATCCCTTTAATTTAGTGCTTCCCTTTTTATTTATTTTAGATGTTCGGGCATCCCTTTAATTTAGTGCTTGTCACTATTGGGTTTGTCCTGGCTATTCAGCCTATTGTTATAAATAAATAAATAAATAATCACCAGGTTGTATTGAATGAGGGTTATGGGTTGGTCCAAACTGTGTTGCAAACACTTTTGTGTTGGCATCTATTCCAAAACTTGGAAAGTCTCTATAACAAAACATTTTAAATTTGAGTTTACAATCTGACAATATAATTATACTATAGTTTACATTGATCTTTTGTGTATCCCCACAACTAACTATTTCATTAATCTTCAGGTTAATCCTTACCTAACAGCTTCATTGACCATACCATCTGGCTTTATCTCCTCCAGATGTCGTAGGCCATATTTGGCATCTACAACTGTCACAATACCTGTGTAGAATCAATATCAATGGAATAATTGGTTAAATTGGTTAAATTCAGCTTATAACATCCACGACTATATTTGGCATCTTTGTGGGTACAAATCCTACTGTGGTCAATGCGTTGCGCATTTGGGTAAGATGATTAACCTCAGCTACTCTTCTTTACCCAGGTTTGGCATTCTTCAATGTTGGACAAGTAAGACTTGCTGTAGGGGAGGTGTATCTATCCCAAGACAGCAACATTATAAAAAGGAATGAGTCTTACAAAATGACTTTGAAAGAGAGATGATCATTCCATTGTTTTGAACACAAGATCATTTTATTGAGAGAGTCAGAGCTTTTGCACACTCTACCTGTGGGGGTGAGGTTACCACCGCCCTTCTATTTTGGTAACATTTGAATGAAACACAAAACTGTGGTCTCTTTTTATACAAATATAAAATGTTTGCCTCTTTTCTTGGTAATGCAAACTATGAGCAGAGCCAGGGATCAGCTCCCTTCTAGAAACACTACTGCTTATTATCAAAGTTTTGAGGGCTTAATGCCACAAAGCCCTATCTGTAATAGCTGCCACTTGTTTATTATTTGCTGAGCAAATAAATGTACTAAATGTAACTCAGAGCAGCTATTGCAGATACCTAGTGGTGAGAAAAGTCATATGTAGGGTGCACACTACTAATTAGAGCTCCATATGGATGTACACAAATACTGATATAAAACTATGTTTTAGACCACTAAATTGCCAAATTGGACCTTGTAGAGTGATTTTTTCTTAAAGATAATCACTTGTTCTCACCAAAAAGTGCAGAAAATAGGTAGGTTAGCCTGCTCCATTTTCCAAAAAATGGTCATGGAGCAGACTACATCTCTGACGAGCTTGGAAATGTCACCGTAATCGCCAATGTTTCAAGTAAAAAACACAAATTTGAAAGATCTCTCAAAATTTACCTGGAAGATATTCACATTTTATAGTCAGTGTGCATGTAGATGATGTCCCATTAATCATAAGTAATCAAAATCCGAAGCATTTAAGCAATTGTATTGCTGTCAAGTCTTTTAAATTGAGGATTTTGCCATGCATACTTTCTGATTCTAGTTTTAAAGACCTCTTTTAAGGGTAAGGGATACCCCATTTAGTGTAATGCACCCTGTAATAGCTGCCATGTGTTATACACTTCTGGTAATAAAAGGAGGACCCTTGTGAAAATGCAATCTTACATATGGCATCCATTGTAGATGGGGCCTTGTAGCTACAAACCCTTGGTTTGTTTATGTGCCTTGAGCTTTCATTCTATGAATTGGTTATCAGATACAAGTTTGTAAGAGATTGTAAGGATTTCCTGAGGTGTTTCTTTCCATAATTATTTAAGAGGTAAATACTTACCATCCAGATATATTTCACTTCCTAACTCATCATCCATCCAAAAGATTGAAGCTATAGGACCTGTAACCAAGAAAATAGCAGAGTATTTTAACACTACAATTACTTAATCATGAAAAAAATATAAATCAGTATCGGTAGTTAATAAAATGACTCTGTAAACTGTATTAACATGAGACAATGTGGAAGACTATGAGTGACACGCCACTTAGGGATATTCTGATATTCAAAGTAAAATGTTAGAGCTTTTCGCAGCAAGCTTCACACCCAGGCTTTACAGACATTCAGAGTAGCCGCATTAAGATTCATCATTCATATCATTTTAGGCCAAAAAAAGAAGGTCTGTCTCAGAAACATTGTGCAAAAAAGCTAAGGGCTGATATCCAAACTCTCAGCGGTGTTACACCGAAGTTATACCGGTATTACACCGAAGTTATACCGGTATTACACCGATATTCTATACAAATATCGGTGTAATACCGGTATAACATCGGTGTAATACCGGTGTGTGTAACACCGCTGAGAGTTTGGATATCAGCCCTAAGTGCTGTGCGATTTTTTTTTTTTAGAAAATAGGCTATGAGGTATGCAAATTTATTTATTTTTGCAATTTTTTGTTGTTGCTTATCCAAGCTTACAGAGAACTTTCTTAAACTTTTTTTTAAAAATCTAAAAAATAAAAAAAAAATAAAAAAAAGTTGTTTAGCCCCCAGCGCATAGACCTAGCTCATTTCACATACCAATGCGGGCGGGCTTCTGAGACAGACCTGCTTCTTTGTTTGGCCTTAGTATACATTCTTTTTCACAGTTCTTGCTGCTTGACTCTTTCATATTTCGTCCTTAATAAAAAAATGGTTTATCTTCTTGAATTGACAGTATCATATAGGATTTTAATTACTCATTCAAAATCCTAGTGCACCAGTTCTACTTTTACTATGTATACATTTGTTGCTTGCTCTGCCCAATTCCAAAAGTATCTCGATAATTTCCTTAGGATTTTCACTTATTTTCAAGACAAATTTAGTGTTATAAATTGTATCGATTTTCAAGATATATGTTTTTGTATGGAAACAGTGTTCAATAGCTGGTTTGTTATTGTTCTTGCATCATTGTTCTTACCTGGATCAGCAAGACCGGTGGTCTCCAGTAGTATATAATCAAATTTGCCTTTTTTGGTCATGAGATTCTCTATAGCCTTCACTCCATTATCTCTGCATAAAAATAATAGTTATGATGTGTTTACAGTGTGATATAGAGAATAAAGTAACAAACTAACTAAACAAAAAAGTAAGACGTTCTATGTTCTGTTCTGCGCACCCTCTAAGTAATTCAAGCATACATGTATTATATACACATCACACATTATGCATGCGTAGTGTTTTTAAACATCTTAAAAGATGCACAGTTTGCTGGGTGTGAGCCTGGACCGTGCCCATGTTCTTCTGTATAAATTCGCTGCTGTAAAACGCATTCACAGATTCATTAACAAGGACACCTGCTATCACGCTGTATGCTCTTTCATTCTCTCCCGCCTTGACTTTTGCAATGGTCTCTTAATCTTGTCCACCAAAATCATACACTCTTCGTTTGCAGCATCTACAGAACTGGGCTACAAGACTTATTTTTACTGTAAACAGACAACATGATTCTGCACCTTTAATGAAATCTCTCCATTGGTTACCAGTTGAACAAAGGATCACTTTTAAATTGCTCTTGTACGTTTATAAGTCATTTTAATGACTAAAAGGACTTGCGCTCATTTATCTATCAAACTGTTTCGAATTGTGTGTTCCAAATAGACACTTTTTTCCACGCGGCAGGCAGCTGCAGACGACATTCCAAAATTTCACAAAATGTTTCAAAAAATGTCAAAATTGTTGAATGTCCTTACCATATTTGGAATCACCCTGAGAAATGCATTAACATAAGTACTAACATGCATAGTATTGGTCCAGTAATCCTTGAGATAGACCTTGAAAGTTAGGAAAGGTTTCTGAAAATTCTGGTTTGTATATATGATAAAACTTAGAGCCGCGTGGAAAGTGTTAAGATCATCCAAGGATTATCTTCGTCTTGAATATCCTATGACAAGAGTTAAAGCTAATGATAGGACTTTTACTGTTTGTGCATCCAAGTTTGGAATGATTTACCTAATTTATTTGGCAGTCTGTTTCTGTTATTGCCTTTAAGAAGGCACTCAAGACATATTTGTTCCTCATCTAATCTTGTTCTTTATATTATTACGTTAACTTATGTTTTTTTATAAGTGCTTTGAGCCTCCGGGAATAGCGTATCACAAATACTTGTTGTATGTGTGTTTGCCAATTCAGAACTGACTAGACTTTTAAAAGATACAAAACAGAAAAGTTCTGACGATAATAAACTATTTACTGAGGCAGTAATATCACCTAAAGAGAGCCAAACAGTACTGTGCAGCATGTACAAAAATACAAAAAACCTACACCCCTTAAAAAAATCACTTATCATATTAAACCCTTAGGTCCACTCTTACTAGCCATATCTCAATATCTCAATTCTCAAGGTTGAGATTTCTCAATCTTAACTCTATTTCATCTGTCACCAATTGAACAGGTGGAAGCTAGTTCACCCTGAACTAGCCAAGTTGGACCTATGCCTTTAAGGTGTAAACTCTATAAGAGCTATTTCAAAATTAAATGTATGTAATGTTCTGTTATAATGTAGAGTAATTAGTCTTGGCCATGTTTGAGAGTGGTTAACTCATTCACTGGATCTCACACAACTAGGCCTTTTCTTTTGAGGTTATCTTATGTTTATACTGTCCAAAGATTATCTGCGAGATCTAAGAGAACCTCGTTACCAATCTTATTTTGTAATGATTTGCATATAATAATATAACATGACTCTTGATGTTGGATCTAAAAGATGACTTGTATCATAACATCAGCATCAGCATCAGTCATTCTTGGATGTAAAAGTGGAAATGGCTGATACATTTTGCTACTATTTAGCTTCGTTCATAATGAGCTGTGGAATGCCATTGAGATCAACAATAACAAATGAATAAAAAAGCAACACATTGAGAGAAAACAATTCCACTCTTTCAATGGAGGTAATAAAACGACAGATATAAAGCCTGTTTCTATTCCATCACCACCTATCACCACCAAAAGGCGGCGATAGGTGGTGATGGTCATCACCACATATCACCCCCTTTTGCGTGTTTCTATTCAGCACCAAAAGGTGGTGATACAGCAAAAGGGGGTGATGCTGGAAGTTCACTAAAATACGCGCACGGCAAGCGTATCCAAGCAAACCGTCAAGCTACGCGCCCATCTTAGTAACCCGCATGTGGGCGCACCAGGAAAAATGTTTTCATGCATGGCGCGCAAGCATAACGCAGCGCGTGGAATCTCATCACCAATAAAATAATTGCCGCCTGTTTCTATTCTATTCAAGATCACCACCTCCATCACCACCAATAACTCAGAAATAGTGGGTTATTTTGGTGGTGACAAAGGTGGTGATTGCAAAATTATTGATTTCTTGGTAAATATTTTGCCAACATTGCTCAAATTTGGCAGACCTTTGACTGAACCCAAGACATCGCTCAAAATATTGCCTATACTTTTGGAAGAAAAGTGAAGCATCAGAGTTTTTTATAACACTGAATATTGTAGCATAAAGCTCTGTAAATAATCTAGGAATACATGCTTACTTGACAGAGCAACAGAGACAGCCATTTCGTAGTTCCAACCACTCTTCATACAGCTCGCCTGATTGGCCAACTGACATTGATTTCTCTATGGCACTACCTGTGTAAAATAAAATGATGCAAGTAACTTGATAAGTTTAATTAATGTAGGAATATGTAATGGGTTTAATACCACTTATAGTTTTGTACCGCATCATTAACATAATTTTTAGAGACTCACCTGAAAATGAGTACAAACCGTATTACACATAAAAGTAGGTGAGATTCAAAGCTATATCACTGTAGAGTTTTTTCACATGACCTGATATTTCTAAACATTATTAGGAATGTTACTCCCCTAAATGTGAATTATCTTATCATTTCTATTCCAAGTAGGTCTTCTGACACAAAGGTTCTATTCATTGGGGGAAATGGGGAACCTGGAAGCCAAATGCCCACTGATTATGTTTTGGGCTCTCGCTAAGCTACACAGTAATGCACTGGGTACAGGCCCTGAACCTGCTGCTGCCTATCTAAGCTACACAGTAATGCCCTTTAGCACTGGGTATAGGCCCTGAACCTGCTGCTGTGGACTCAAGTAAAATTGATTAGAACCCAAGTTCCACCCATATCTAAAGTGAGTCCCTGACATACATAAATCCACACTACCAACACTCTTTCTCCAAACCCACAGACTGTCAATAGTGTCAATAAAGTGGAATTTCATGTTTGGGTATTTTAAAATACCTCATAAAATCACAACCAATAATGTTGTTCCAGTGAAATGGTTACCGGCTCACCTGGGATTGTTTTCATTTTGAAAGAGTATATTGAAGAAAACATTAAACAGTCAATCTTGGTCTAAGCTACCCATGGGAAATAATCCTAAAATGTCTAAGTTAGAGCCCAAAGTATTCTGTTTTTTCTTTTAGAAGCGGAATTTCATGATTTGTTTCCAATATTTTCAATCTAAAAAAACGCAAGCAAATAGTTTTGCCTAATATTTCATGTAAATTAATGTTTGCCTTAGTCTAAATACTCAAAATATACAATAAAAGGAATGCTTATCCTGGGTGAAGGTGTGTGTAGCTCAAATTGAAAACTGAAGAAGGCACAAGTTAATTTACAAAGCAAAATTTGAACTTTACAAAGCAGAAAACTTTGGGCTCTAGTCTAAGTCAACTATAGAGTTATTCTTAAATATATTTAAGGATGTCCGGTCCATACCTTCTCCAAACTCATTGAGTATGACAGCAATCTTCTTGTTATGCTGCTCTGTCAAGATGTAGTTCAGCAATGTAGTTTTACCAGCACCTGTCAAATACAATATAATATACAAGGTGTAACATACAATACACAACAATATAAAGATGCCTTGTCTGATGAATATTGATCAAATGAAATGGTTGGAAATTTAGCCGTAGGTTCTCTCTTCTCTTAGAGTATATTTTAATTATACCTATTTCACTTGCTAAATGTTCATGCCTTGAATATGTTCAGTGTTGGCACAAGTGTATCATGCTTGATGAATGATCTCTATTGAAATGTTGTGTGAAACTGATACTATGTGCGTCTTGCTAACACCTGTATGACTAGCATGTTTGAAAAGCCCAGTAATAAATTTGGGTATTTGTAGTCGATTGCAGCAACAGCATATTGCATAGCAGCTGAGTGATGAGATATATAAAAAAGGTTTGAGAAAAGAAGCAAAAAATGTGAAAATTCAAATATTTCTAATATTATAAACATATAAAAATGAATACACACATTCACTGATGTGATCTACTTTAAATCTACTTCACCCAGTTTTTAAAACACCTAAACTCGAATCCATGAGTGCGATAGACAATAAGCACATCTTTTCAAATTAAAATCAATAATTATCACATGTGTGTACAAGAGAAGTTATTTCATGACAGTACGAAAGACTACACTGTCTTTTGTGTTGAGTGATCTTCATCCTAAGCAGGGCTTGAATTAATCGAAGGCATCGAAGGCAATTGCCTTCGATGCCCAAACTAGTAGCCTTGATGCCCTCAATTTCTGGCTGTTTTTACTCTATTCAAAAGTACATAAATTAATGGCCTTGGATAAAGTTGGTTGGTGCCCCTTTCAAATTGCCTTAAATTGCCTGCCCTTTTCATTTCTTATTTCAAGGCCTGATCCTGACACAAGCCTAGTTTCAAAGGAAAACACCCATTTCTCCATCATCCATATCTTCATAATCTATGTAAAAACCTACCTAAGAATCCTGTGATAATAGTAACTGGTATCTTCCTTGTTGTTACTGGAATCAGCTCTGGACATTCATCATCTGAGATATCTGATGACATCTTGATGGGATGATGCTATTGGATTGACCTATATAGTAATAGTATCATTGTATAATGGAATGGAACTATGTTAAATAAGTGTTCATGACATGATCACATGGTTTTCTTTACTTACATAAATGCATAACTGTATTTTATATCATATTCATATATTAAATAGTTACATTTTTGGTTACGGGAGTTCGGTGTTGGCGTCATACAGCTCGGACGTGTCTTAATTTTCCTCCCGCGATCTCCGATCATAAATCCATTTATTTTCATTTATTTTTCCCCATCCACTTCCAATTTTGTCTTACTTTGGTTGCCAAACATACCAACCAATACTGTGAGCAGTTATTTTGCCGATATTTGCATTTGTGGAGCAGTTGTGAAAGTTTTCAACTAGGTGATCTCTGCAGCGTAGCGGGACTTCCAAATTCTGCTACCCTTCTTTCCCGCCCTTGCCGGATTATCTACGGTGATCTCTGCAGCGTACGTGGCTTCCAAATTCTGCTTCACTTCACTCCCGCCTTAACTTCACCGGATTATTTACGGTAGGATCAATCCTTTATTTTCCTGCAAGCTGTACAGTTGATATATCCGTATGATGGCGTGTGATACAAACCACAAACGTACTTTATTATTAAATTTCATTATTTACTTGTCAACCGCATACCATGTTTACAACTCTGTGGTGTACGCGGACCAAAGTCACACACACAGGGGAGGGTTTTCCCAAATTTACTTTAAAGTATCTCAAAGTCAAACAGGAGAAAATCTCAACCCAAATCAAAGTACTCACACAGGTGCTTACCCCATACCCTATAGTCCTATTTGGTTAGGTCCTGATATTTCTGAACTTGTAGTATGTGCAAAGGGTTGGAGCCTTCCCATCTCCATCCGTGAAACACAAAAATCATCCTGCTCTACTAGCGTTTGGAAATTCAATCCACACAACAACCATCACCTTTTGCTTGTCATTCTCTTGAGCGGCCAAGTTGAAACAAATCCTGGCCCCGCCACCAACTACCCCTGCGGTATTTGTAAAAACCAAGTCAAGGATAACGACCACGCCCTCCTTTGTGATTCCTGTGATTTCTGGTGTCACATAAACTGCTGTGAGGTGCCAAGTGATTATTATGATCAATTGTGTGATAAGTCAAGCTTTTCATGGGTATGTTACAGATGCGGCCTTCCTAACTTTAATAGCTCGTTTTTCAATACAGCCTCCATAGAGAGCTCAAACCCTTTCTCATTACTTGAAGATAGTTTGGACTCAAACATGGAGAACCAACAAACAAATCACCAACCCAAAACATCCACACCAACCCGCCCCGCATTAAACAAGACTCCATTTAAACCACCTCAAAATCGCAAATTTGGCGTAAGGGCTATGATTATCAATTGTAATGGCATCAAAAGCACAGCCAAACAAGCAGCCTTTCGTGCTACAGTATCCCACCATAACCCTGACGTCATATTTGGATGCGAGTCAAAAATTGACGACTCAATGTCTACATTTTCAATTTTCCCAGACAACTACACTGTCTATCGCAAAGACAGAAATGCAAATGGGGGAGGGGTCTTTATTGCAACCAAAGATTGCATCATATCTGTGGATATGCCAAACATGAACTCAAACTGTGAGATTATCTGGGCCAAACTACATTTTGTAGGCACAAAGCCACTCTTCATTGCCAGCTTCTATGGTCCACAAAACAACAAAGGAAAAACAGTGGATGAACTGGCTGCCTCCATAAATGACCTAATGAACTCACACAGGAGGAAATACCCCAATATCCTTATTGGTGGAGATTTCAATTTCCCTGATATTGATTGGTCAACATGGTCCACCACAAACAACAGGACCAAATCAGATCATGGCAAATTCATCAATTTCTTGTTGGAAAACTCCTTGGCACAGCTTGTCACTAAAATCACACGTCCTGCTTCCAATAGCGTCCTTGATCTAATAGCAACAAGCTGTCCCCAATTAGTAGATAATATTGATGTTTTCCCAGGCATTTCAGACCATCTTATCCGTCTTATTTAACATCAACATAAAACCAAAAACCCAAGCCAAACCACAACGGAAAATATACAATTTCCAGAAAGGTAACACCGAGGAGTTAAAACAAAATACTAAGTCATTCACTGAAACCTTCCTTGGTTCTGACCCACTCAGCAAATCTGTGGACACAAACTGGGAGCTTATTAGAGGAGAGCTCACAAAGTTAATGGACACACACATCCCGTCTAAATTGAGTAGAGGTAGAAATAGACTGCCCTGGGTCTCAACTGAAATCAAGAAACAAATGAGGAAGCGTGACAGATTGTATTGTAAAGCCAGGAAATCTGGTATTTCTCCTGACTGGAATTCCTTCCGCAAACACAGAAACAAAGTGGCAAAAGCAGTCAAAAATGCCCACTTAAACTACGTCAACAATGTTGTTGGAAACTCACTTCAAACTAAACCAAAAACATTCTGGTCATATGTCAAACTGATGAGGACTGAGAACCTTGGCATCCCAACGCTTCGTACCGCCAACAAATTATGTACATCGGCTGTTGACAAAGCAAATGCCCTCAACCAGCAGTTCCAGTCTGTTTTTAACAAGTCAACTGATATTGATAAGACCACCATCAATGATACTTCCCCGTATCCTAGCATTGGCCAACTCTCTGTCCACTGTGAAGGTGTGCGTAGCCAACTCCTGAAATTAAATCCATCCAAAGCAAGTGGCCCCGACGAGATCCCGCCTCGCTTACTCAAGACCGTAGCAGATGAAATTGCCCCAGCTCTTACCCTACTGTTTCAACAATCCATCAACAGAGGTGTTATTCCTGACCAATGGAAAAGAGCACTTGTCACAAGCATCCACAAGAAAGGCCCAAAATCGGATCCGGCAAACTACAGACCCATATCACTCACCTGCCTGTGCTGTAAAATCCTTGAGCACATCGTCCTTAGTCACATGTCGAAACATCTCAGCCTTCATAACATCCTACTAGACTCACAACATGGCTTTCGTGAGCGGCTCTCCACGGTCACCCAATTACTGTCATCTATCCATGACTGGGCAGCCAACCTTGAGGCACGTGGACAAACAGATGTTATTCTTTTGGACTTTAGCAAGGCATTTGACAAGGTTTCACATCGTCATCTATCCCATAAACTGGATCATTATGGAATCAGAGGGTCCACGCTTCACTGGGTTAATGCATTCCTCGCCAACCGAAAACAAGCAGTGGTAGTCAACGGCAAACACTCATCATGGGCACCAGTTACTTCTGGGGTTCCCCAAGGCTCAGTCCTAGGCCCTGCATTGTTCTTGCTATACATCAACGACATCCAAGACAACACAAAGTCAACCCTTCGTCTCTTCGCTGATGAAAGCATCATTTACAGAGAGATCATCACTCCAGATGATCACAACATCCTACAGCAGGACCTACAGGAGCTCGCAGATTGGTCTAGCAACTGGCTCATGGAGTTCAACATAGCAAAGTGTGCAGTACTTTACATAACCCGGAAAAGGAATAAAAGCCACTTCCAGTACAGCATCTTTGGCAAGCCTCTTAACACTGTTGATCACCATGAGTACCTAGGCGTTACCATCTCAAACGACCTACGTTGGAATACTCACTGCGAGAAGACTGTCAAGAAAGCGAACAGAACCCTAGGTCTGCTACGACGCACACTAACACCATGCACAAAGGAAGTTAAAACCAAAGCCTATGAGTCACTAGTGCGCCCTCGGTTGGAGTATGCGTCTGAGGCGTGGAATCCACATGCAACATCAACAGTAGAAAGCCTCGAGCGAGTACAACGTGCGGCAGCCCGCTTCATACATCGTGATTATAGAAGAGAGACCCACGTGACACCCTTAATAACATCTTTAGGATGGGACTCGCTCCACCATCGCAGACTGCTTGCCCAATCAGTGATGTTTTTCAAGATCCACCACGGCCTGGTCAACATCAAATTTCCACCGTGTGTTTCACCTGCCACCTTCTTTGGAAGACATGATCACCAACTCAAATTCAGCGTCATCCAATGCACAATCGACCCCTTCAAATTCTCATTCTATCCGCGATCCATCCGCATCTGGAACAGCCTACTAGCCACTACAGTCTCGGCCCCATCCATTCTGGTCTTCAGGAAAGCCGCTATGCCATCCATCCGGGCGATGCTTCCCCCAGTTGGATCCAGACTCCTGTAAGCTGTCAAACCCCTGTATATAGTGCACCCTGAGTTTATTTCGTCTTTTTCGTCCAGTCATCACCATTATTTGTTCCGGAGATCGTCTTATTCTCTCTCCATTGTCCACCTTTTTACTTGCACAAACTTGCTGTATGACGTCATCACTGCACCACATCCAAGTTTAGCTTTACAGCTGTATATGGATTACACTACCAAGTACCAAGTACATGGGAGATTTCCTGTGTGTTTCTATGTTTCTATTAACAGGTTTCTTGTACATTGTAAGTATGATAATAGAAATTCTTACACAGCTAGGAAAGTTTAAACAATTTCATATGACTTGACGTGCAGACCAACTCGACGTACAAACCAACTCGACGGTTCACCAATTTGACTTCTATTGCACAAACTTGACCATATGTTTGAATGCATGCCAATGCGGCATTAAATTTGTGGCTAGGGAGGTGGTAAAAACTAAAACTAACTATAGGCAATTCACTGATCATTGGACTTCCCACAAACTGTAAAGGCAGGCAGGGTGAGCTTAAAGGCAGGCAGGGTGAGCTTGGAGACATCCCACTATCTAAAAAAGTGGATGTGCGGACAGTTTTCGATGACGTAATCAACCGAGCGGGTGGGATGACATACCGATGTTTGGAGGTTCCCCCCGGCGATTTAGTTGGTGTTTTCTCTTCAAAGTTGTGATCCCAGTTAAAAACCCTAAACCGGGGTTATGCTCATATAATCATATGTTTATCAAAAAGCTTCAACCGCCAATAATAAAAAAATCTGTACTGATTTGCTGGATAACCCACCCTACTTACGACCGCCACCAACCACCAAAACAACCTGTTACAAAGAAGTATAGGCGAAGTTTTAGTCAGGCCTGACAATTTTTTGGACCCAAGCGGGTGTTCGAATGGACCGACCGTAAACAAACAAACAAATACATAGTCATAGTGGACGAGCCCAAAAATGCAAAATTTGGAAGTCATGTCATTTGTTGTAAACAGCGTCAACAAAAGAATGACTGTTGTCGATGATTTAAGGCCTCTGTAAAAGATCTGGAAAAAGTGTAATCATCGTCTCAAAGCATCATCATTAGTATTCATTACTATACGAACCTTAGAACGGCACAAATGCTGTATCGTACAGACAATTAATTTGTGTTGATTGGATTTCAACTTTGATTGGGATTTTCTGGTATAGAAAGCCTGTCGTCCAGGACGCCCTCATTTCCAGAACGTAGAAGGGGAGTGGACCGAACCAGGTTATTCAAACAAAACTGTAGGTGAAATAAGGTAGTTTCTGTCGGAGTGGGCAGTGGCGTACCCAGCTTTTGGAAACTGGGGGCCATCACATAGTTGTACCGACGAAAGGCATGATGTACCGACAACATTTTTTTACAGACTCCAAAAAATCGTAAAAGTTGCCCAATTTTATTCTCCGTCAGCAGCTGAAATATTGATAAGTGGGGTGGGGTGGAAGGGGGGGGGGGGGGGGGGGTGGAAGGTGGGGGGAGGGGGGGGGGGGGGTAAGGTGATGTTGTCCTCAAAATCGGCAGAAAAAAACTCATGGTCAAAATCAAAAAATGTAAAACTTCTTTTTAACTCGTACTGTAAAACTATTATTTGTACAAAACAGAATGTTGATTAGTAGTTTATAGGCTATGTAGTATGTTTAGTCGGGACGGTACAGGCCTACTGATTTAAAACAAATTTAATTCGGGGGGTTGGAGTGAAAATTTAGGGTTTTCTTAGAAGTAGCCTACACAGTGGCGTAACTACCCAGACAACATACATATATGATATATTGGCCCTATATTGGCCCAATATTGGCAATATTGGCAATATTGGCATTGGCATTATCTTATTGGACCAATATTGGCTTTACATTGGCGCTCGTTAAATTGGCATCATGTTGGCAACCAATATTGAACCAATATTGGTGACCAATTGAGTGCCAATTGCCATTGGCACTCTCTTGGTCACCAATATTGGACCAATATTGGTTTTACATTGGCGCTCGTCAATTGGCATCATGTTGGTAATCAATATTGGACCAATATTGGTGACCAATTGAGTGCCAATGCCATTGGCACTCTCTTGGTCACCAATATTGGACCAATATTGGATTTACATTGGCGCTCTTCAATTGGCATCATGTTGGCAACCAATATTGGTCCAATAATGGGCGCAATATACCAGGGGCAGGAAATAACACCATTGATTTGATATTCAAATTATGACGTGGTCTAAAAAAGGCGGCCGCTGTTAAGAGTTATGGCTTCCCGGCCTTTGGGCTAGGATCTTGTGCCTTGTCCTATCCCTTGAAGATTTGTTCCCTTGTCCTAGGCTTGCCCTTGGCCAAATTGGTCCTGGCCACCTGGCTTCCTACCTAACATTTCTCCAAGATCGCCCAATATTGGCCCAATATTGGCCCTCATTGGCGAGTGCCTATATTGGGCCAAGCTTGGGCCAATGGCCAAATAATATTATGCCAATATTGTCATCTCGTCATCTGTAAATTATCTCGCAATTATGTAGTCAATTATCACGTCATCTGTAAATTATCTCGTCATCTCGACAATTATCACGTCATCTGTAAATTATCTCGCAATTATGTAGTCAATTATCACGTCATCTGTAAATTATCTCGCAATTATGTAGTCAATTATCACGTCATCTGTAAATTATCTCGCAATTATGTAGTCAATTATCACGTCATCTGTAAATTATCTCGTCATCTCGACAATTATCACGTCATCTGTAAATTATCTCGCAATTATGTAGTCAATTATCACGTCATCTGTAAATTATCTCGCAATTATGTAGTCAATTATCACGTCATCTGTAAATTATCTCGTCATCTCGACAATTATCACGTCATCTGTAAATTATCTCGCAATTATGTAGTCAATTATCACGTCATCTGTAAATTATCTCGTCATCTCGACAATTATCACGTCATCTGTAAATTATCTCGCAATTATGTAGTCAATTATCACGTCATCTGTAAATTATCTCGTCATCTCGTCAATTATCACGTCATCTGTAAATTATCTCGCAATTATCTCGTCAATTATCACGTCATCTGTAAATTATCTCGCAATTATCTCGTCAGTTATCACGTCATCTGTAAATTATCTCGCAATTATCTCGTCAACTATCACGTCATCTGTAAATTATCTCGTCATCTCGTCAATTATCACGTCATCTGTAAATTATCTCGCAATTATCTCGTCAATTATCACGTCATCTGTAAATTATCTCGCAATTATCTCGTCAGTTATCACGTCATCTGTAAATTATCTCGCAATTATCTCGTCAACTATCACGTCATCTGTAAATTATCTCGTCATCTCGTCAATTATCACGTCATCTGTAAATTATCTCGCAATTATCTCATCAATTATCACGTCATCTGTAAATTATCTCGCAATTATCTCGTCAGTTATCACGTCATCTGTAAATTATCTCGCAATTATCTCGTCAACTATCACGTCATCTGTAAATTATCTCGTCATCTCGTCAATTATCACGTCATCTGTAAATTTTCTCGCAATTATCTCATCAATTATCACGTCATCTGTAAATTATCTCGCAATTATCACGTCATCTGTAATTTATCTCGTCATCTCGTCAATTATCACGTCATCTGTAAATTATCTCGCAATTATCTCGTCAATTATCACGTCATCTGTAAATTATCTCGCAATTATCTCGTCATTTATCTCGTCATGTCATCATCTGGTTAACTCGTCATGACCCTTCAGGGCCACCGTAGCATTACCATATTTAATTCAATTTGTTAACACAATAAACACAACAAAGAAAGTTGGATTCGCCTGAAGTGCATTTTAAAATTCCTATCAGACATGTGTGAATATTATATTTCCATGACGGAAAATGTGAACGCATTAGGATTCTTTTGCCATACACACTAATAAGAGTCTGTAGTCACACGGGACCGTTACAAACCCATTAATGGCAAAACGTAATATCATCACCAATACATTATATCATTCATAACATACAACAGCACTTTTTACGTTATATAATAGTCAAGAGTTTAAGTAATATAACTTGCGTCAAAATACAGATCGAGTAATTTAATATTAAAATGGTAAAATGCAAACATTGTTCTTTTGATAAAACATTTTTGATGGGTTTGGATTTCATACAACGCGTATTACCTCGAGGCGGTATTGAAATACCGTATGGTTCTGGTTGGGTTTACAAGATAATGAGAGCAGCTCTTAAAATAAAACAAGCGAATGATTATGGCTTTATGTAAGGATTTCCTATAAAATGTTATCGTTAAACCTGTTTGAATAAAAAGAGTAAAAAGCTATGGATCAAATTGATTTCAAATCAATTAAGCCCTTTTTTCGAATTTCGGTTATTTTATCGCCAAACTGTCCGCAGAAACACAAACATGGAACGCATCATAGCTTAGGCCCATAATACATAATATAATACGTTCTTATATTTTCATTACGTTTGCTCTAAGATTATATTTATCGAACAGACGGATAGAGATTCTATAATGATTTAAATGAAGTGCAAAACAGAGGCCTAAAGGAAACATTGGTGGGTTATGTTACTCTTCAATATATTCATTGATAGCGATGTTTCATCATATTGATATCAGTAACTGTATGTGCTGTGTTAAAGTAATGCAAACTGGTAACACAATATTAACACCATCCAGCCCCAGACAGACCATACAAGTGTTAACCTTTGAATAATACAGTGTATCTTGTATAACTTATTACACCTTTGACTGTGCTGTTTATCTACCTTAGGAAAACCACGGTGGCGTGTGGAATACGTTATTAAAGACAGTCGTAAAGTGAACTTGAACCGCGCCCTAGTTTCGTTAGATATAGGTCATTTTGATGTTAAAAAACTCAATCGATGATTAAATATATTAAAAAGATATATATAGAGGCCTATGCCACGATTTGGACATATAAAAAGTCTCATACATCGGCAATTTGTCGACAAAAAAGTATTTAAAAACTTGGTTAAACAGTGTGGTATAATTAATGAATAGAGTAATTATCTACTGCTGATTGCTATAATTATGAAGAAGTAAGCGATGTGACCATTTATAAAGTAGTAAGCTACTGCTGATATGCCTATTGATGAAGTTAGTAAGCTACTGCTGATATGGGTATTGATGAAGCTACTGCTGATATGGGTATTGATGAAGTTAGTAAGCTACTGCTGATATGACTATGCGCCAGAAGGCCGTAACTTAACTTTTGGGCAAATTGATATTTTGGTTCAAAAATAATCCATAACCTAGATTTTCAGAACCATAAAGACATGAAAGAGATAACTCATAAACACTCTGAATTTGACTAAGATTAGAGTTATAAGTTGGGAGCTACAGTGTATTGTACGCATGGTTTACTCATCGCATGGGATATATTGGATGGAATGTTTGTGGGTTCTTATAATATTAGATCCTAGCAGGGGTAAAAGTTGTCAAATGTGGACAATAAAATGTACTTATTTCTTTGATATGTCTTAAGTATGATTGCGGCGTCGTTGTTCTACTTAAAATAATACTATCGTCCGCATTTATGTCAGACAATATAACACGGGTACGGTCTAAAAACAATACCTTTATTCTCTAATTAATACCATCAGTATCAGTAGTAACGCTACGCTAGTCATCTTTCTTTCATCTACCTTACGAACAAAATCTCATCTATCACCTTCGAATATCGCATCTTTTATGAATATTCAAACTTTATTGGAAGGCGTTTGGTTTGTAATCATGATGGATGAAGAATACAATAATTTCCCGGATGGGTCATGATAGAGACATCCAGGGCACTCGGCAACCGGTTTTACATACCGCGTTTTGAATACGGTTTAATTAGTTGTTCGGAAAAGATATTGGTCATTTCTAGTGTCATCTGAAAACAAGCCAGGCTATTATAATTATATACAAAAATCCAACTACAAATAGCAATTATCTTATAGGCCACACTTAATTAAATCTTGTTCAATGTTCTGCAAATATTTCCTCTGTGTTTTGATTGACAGATTGGTAGGCTATTCTCCTGAAGGTCCGTTTGTATGAAGACACAATGACGATTTATTTGATCAAATTGGTAACATTTATTTGCTATGTTGAATGAAATTGATCTGTCAGTAGTAGGACCAACGTTGTTTGATAATTAATAAACGGGTTTATTCAAATTTCAATGGATAGATTAAATCTATAGCAACAATTGGCTTTCAAATACACCATGGGAGACTATTAGGATAAGATCAACACTTTAGGCTAAATCTTTGATTCATGTGATTAATTTCGAAATCCTTTTGGGGAACATTAATGAAAGTATTCTAAAATGTTAAGGCATTGGTTCGTGGAAAAAAATATCCTTCTTCTCTGGTAACGAATTGATTTGTAAACTTCTTTTACACCGAATTAAAGGCATATTATGTGATCTTTTCCAGAGAGCGCCCTCTATTCATAATTTTTTTTAGAGAGTAGATTTTTTTGCAGATTTACATTTCTGATCATAAATCGTACATACATTCCAAGTTACAGAGCGATACGATTCCTAATTACCTCAAAATCATGGTTTTAGAGTGAAAATATAAACTGTCGTGTTATCCCGACAGTTTATTTTCACTCTTAAACTATGATTTTGAAGTAATTAAGAATCGTATCGCCCTGTAACTTGGAATGTATGTACGATTTATGATCAGAAATGTAAATCTGCAAGAAAATCTGCTTTCAATTTTTTTCGATGTTGAGGGCGTTCCCTGGAAAGATCAAATAATATACCTTTAAAGCATTAATGGGGTGTGGACACTCAGGTAGGGGAAGGTGGGGGTAATGGCGGACACATTTTGTCAGAGAGGTATAACACACATATAATACGTCATATAACAATAAAAATCATGTAAACACAAAGCACTGTGAAGGTTCTACCTTTTATCAAGTTTTTATCAACTCATCATTTTGAAATTCGAAGCTACGACGCAATTAAAAAAATGGCGTCGTCCGGCATTACCCCACACTCTGGGGGTAATCCCGGACGTTATTTTCAATGGCAGTCCTCTTTTTATTGGAATATAGCATTTCAATGGGAGTTAAAAAATACCCTTTTTAAAAGTGTAGCAGAAATCAAAGAACAATGTCACATATTTATATGGTCAACAACTATTACCGATTTATGATGTTAAATTGACCACGCCCATATTGGTTACCATGGAAACGGTACATGTCCGGGATTACCCCAATCCATGTACAATGTATGGGCACATCCTCTCTTATTATTATGCTCATCATTGTGACTCCGAATTCATTTCTTTTTTATCAGAAGGTATCATACATTACATAAAAAATAATAAGACTTTGTTTTCCTTGATGTAGAAATACCAGTTTCAAAGAGAAATTAATGCACTAAAATATCAACTTGCCCAAAAAGCGATTTTTGTAATTCTCGCGAGAATTTGCGAGACAACCATCCCATTTAGGTTTTGTGTGATTTCAATGGAGAGGCACCTAACATCATAGGGTGGCAAAATACCACCTTCTTTCACCTGCCTTTAGATAGCTAGCCCTGTCCGCGATTACCCCGCGTCCGCCATCACCCCACCTTCCCCTACAGCCTCCGTAAAACTGCCGTAACTTCTTCAATATCATTTAATCTTTATATAAGAATACAGTTTTTTGCAGAAAAGGGTTCAATGAATCCAACCATGATAATGAAATAGACCATTTTGGAGAAAATATATTAAAAAACACCTTTTTGACCCATTTTAGGTTCTGCAAAGATAACTCAAAATATATGTTATCTCATTTTGTCATACTAGTTTTCTAGTTTTATGATAATCCGGATAACATTCCCCAGGGTGCTTTGTTGTTGTATTGAATATCTTATTTATTTTTTGAGTTATAGACCCAAAAGTGCCAAAAAATGTGATTTTCATGATCTTGGAGGTAACAAAGCACATTTTTGGCACATTTTGGTCTATTACCAAATTGGCTTGTTGTCTTCTTTCTGAAAATCTCGAACACGGTTTTTATTATTCCCGACAAGATGGGAGTTAATCCAAAACACGGATAACCACTATTGTATGAAATCTGTCTTTTATTTTTTTTTTTTTCAAATATGATTTTATTTACAGAAATATGTCAAATAACAAGTTATATTGGGGTATATCGAGGGAGTGTAATTTGAAATGACACGTACCAGTATACGTGATAATATGATAAACAAACAAAAAAACAATTTTATTGTTAATACATCCTCCGTTTAGGCAATCTTACAATTTAAACACTCTGCCTCAAATATCAATACAAGATATGCCTTGATTACCCTGATCTTGAAATCTTACATAAATCTTACAAATTGAACCATCGTATACAACTCATTTTGTATAGAATACTTACGTCGTCAAAACTTCATGGTATATACCTCCCGTTTGCTGTTAAAACCGTTCTGAAGATATTTTTGTATAATATTACAATGACCATGTTGGCATTCATTTAAATGGTATTTATAATGCTGACATTTTTGTCCCAACAATTTAAACATGGGATTATTTTGATGGCATTTCTGCATAAAAGAAATGAGCGTCCGAAATGAACCGGATGCACAAAGCTCTCGGGGCGATGGTGTGGAAACCCTTCTCGGAGGGGATTCATCCTCTTTATTTATCAACGGGTTGATATGAAACTCACAAGTTGGTCCGGGAATAGTTGTTTCCCATTAGAGCTGCTCCACGGGCATAAAGGAACAACACATAGGCATACTTTTATTTGCCTCTGATTTCGAATGCGACCGAATACAAAGCGTAACAATATTAATGGGAACCAGTGTCATGTTTATTTTTTTAAATTTTAATTAATTTATTTCAGAATTCAAGAGGAACATTAAAAATTGCCATTATTGTTGTTTCTACTAATAAAAAAAAGTTCATACATGCAATATAATTGTAAAAATGTACAAATCCCAGTTTTTATCATATATTTTTGTAATTGAGGGCGCTGCCTCCACCACATCTCTTAATGCCCCTTTAATATAACTTGTTTGCATAATATCGAAAAACAGTTAATTCACGATGGGAACCCATAAGTAGAAAAGTTTAAACGAGTACATTGTCGGATGACTTGATTGTTGAAGAGATGCGTTGGAGGCTGCGCCCTCAATTATGATACTGGGATTTGTATATTTTTACAATTGTATTACATATGAACTTACACCTATAAAGATTAAGAAAAACCAGCCCTCTTTGTACAACAAAACGTCGATTCAAAAATGCTGGTTGGGCGTAGCCAGCATTTTACGTCAAACAGTATCCCCTGCAGCACGTGTGTAAAATAACGCGAACCATATTTACATAGAGGGCGTTTTTAAGAAAAGGTTTAATACAGACGACGCTGGACATAGGCGTATTCACGAGTATTCAGGTTAAAATATGCGAACGAGGTTACCTGATCAAGTGAATGGGACGACCGCTTAACAACGGTTTAAATTCAAAAAATAGCATTTACAATTGGGATGATTAGCCATCCCGAACGGTTTTGGATTGGAAAAATTTTCTTCTAACCTATGATGAATTTTATGGGGTCATATAATCAAAATCCATTGTTACATTGAAACCAACGGAAATTCAAAATTAACGGCCGTTCGTAGCCACCGTCGTCTGGTTTAATACACACTGCTTATCTGCAATTATTTGAATGCAAACTTATCCTTGTCTCAAGGATCTATGCTGAAATTAATCATGTGAATGTTGTGATGTAATCACTGTTTTATTGATCAGGCTAAAGAGGTAAATTATTGCTATTGCTAATGCTAGTCTGATAAAAGCCAAGATATAATTCAATATTCTTTGTATTTCAATGTTTTTTAAAAAGCAATACCAGGCTTTCAAGCAGACCCAGGTGAAAAAGTAGGAGAAAAGTAGGACCAAAATAGTTTATAAAGTAGGAGAAAAGTAGGATATGCATGAGAGGCTAAAACTAGGATAAAGTAGGACATAGTGCAGTCTTTAGGAGTAGCTTTCGTCATCGCTTACCCGTGCTCCTCATCATATACCACAATTTATGTGTTAAAATAGATGGGTTGGAACCTTCTTTCAATCTCAAAAGAAAGATCAATGTTGTGTTATGTTCACTTAAGATTCTCAATGGTGGCTCTGAAAAGAGCCTTTGGATTTTGAAGATATACTGTTATATTATAAAAAGAGATAGGTAAGGGAATGGTATTTATGGTGGAGGGGAGGGGAGGGGCGGGATCTGAGAAAATTTTTCAGACTTGTATATCAAGACTATATACACCGTATCCCCCTACAGATGCAATCAAAATATACCCCCTGCTAACCGTGCAGAAGCCTTTTTCATAGACCCCCCACTAACTCCTTGTTCCACTTGACATCTTAATGCTGTCCCAACAAATTATAGATAGACATGGGTGACTGTTTTGTGCGGACCTCCTATCTGATAGCATGACCCCTCCTTTCATCATGTCAAATTATGTAATGGCGAGCTAGCTGAGCGAGGTGGAACATTAGGCATATTTAGACTTTTTTTTGTGTGATTTGTGACCATTTTTACCTCATTATTAGAATTGTTTATTAGAAATGTCTCATAGCCTAAAAATGTGCTCGATGGGCAGAAAGAAATGGCATGACACTCCAAAATAGCCTTTGAAATCACCATAATCTCCACCATATCAATAGTTTAATTTACATCTAAGCTTCCTATTTTATTATTTGAAAGTTACATGACCCCTATGTCCCCCCCCCCCCCCCCCCCCCCCCCCCCACACACACACACCATAAATAATGAACGCTCCCTAAATCGGACCTTTTTTCAATCTCATAAAGAAAGATAAATGTTCTCATTGGTGGCTCTGAAAAGAGCCTTTGGTCTTGATATAAACTCCCTTTTTTATGTTTCACTTTCAGAAATGAGCATAACATAGCATTGATCTTTCTTTTGAGATTGAAAGAAGATAACCACCTATTTACCCATCTCATATTTTTAACAAATCTGTTTTTGAAACATGAAAAATTAAGGTGATTTCAAGATCCAAAGGCTCTTTTCAGAGCCACTGTTGAATCTAAAGTGAACATAACACAACATTTATCTTTCTTTTGAGATTGAAAGAAGATTACCACTTATTTATCTATCTTTTTTATAACATCCATTTTTTTGAAACATGAAAAATGAAGGTGATTTCATATTAATACAAAGGCTCTTTTCTGGTAAATTAATGAAAATAAAACACCCAATTTTGCCGGGCTCGATGAGGACTCGAAGAGTCCCGAGTCCTACAACACTGGAGCTTTCGTCAGAAATAGCTCTGACGTCATGAGGACTGATGTCCCGATTACCTTCAGTCCTGATAAAGTATATCACTTGGATTGCTGAGTAGTTCTTAGCTGATTCTCCATTTGATCTTTTTGTCAAAATACAGACATTTGTAATGATTGGTAGCCATCTTTCATACAAATTCAACACATTTATACAGTTAAAAACCTTTTTAAAAATGTAAACATTTACATCGTGTACAACAGGAATGTGGATATTTTACGATGTGACTTCCTCAACAATAGTGGCCGTGGTCAAAAGGTTCCTTCTGCTTTGTTGCCGGGTTTTAGTTAAAAGCTTTCTTTTATCATGATTTACAGTGGTGCTGCTTGCGCTATTATCAGTCCTGGGCGATAGTTTGTTTCCATCAGTAGCAGTAACGGCGTCCTGCGGGCGTCTTCGACTGCTGAGCGATTTCAACATCTTACTGGCAGCGTTCTCAACTGTTGTTTTGTTACCCTGTTCTACTTTTAGACCTATAAACGACTCAGCTATGGCTTCACTACCGCTTCTTTTGGACATGTCGGCGCTTTGTTCTGCGGTAGAGACATCGCTTTTCGTTTCGCCGATTGGAAATTTCTTGCCAACATCTGAAGGTCTGCGAAGAAGTCGACTGCTACTTACTGAACGCTGGTTGTCATTGTCAATGATGGGTGGACGTTGAATATGGCTTTCACTGACAGTTCTGTGATTGTGGATGGAATTGGAGTGGTGCTGATTATGACGATGATCAGCGGCTCCGTGGCCATGGCTGTGGCTACCATGGCCGTGGCTAACATGGCCGTGGCTACCATGACCGTGGCTAACATGGCTGTGGCTACCATTGCCGTGGCCAGCATGGCCGTGGCTACCATGGCCGTTAAGTGCATGACCATGATTGTGATGATGAACTGTTGTGCCGTTGCGACTAGCATGAATCAAAATCTCACGGTGGTGAGGTTGCTGAGGAAGAGTTTTTGCTTTCTTTCGGTAGGATTTTGTCACTTTAATCTCAAAGCGTCTATAAAGCTGGCGAAATTCTTCTTGCCATTCTTCTTCATTTTCACCTAAAGATGGTCTTACAGATTTGCGTCGTTGAGATTTGGTCTTAAATCTCCATGGCTGACTTGTGGTCGGTCTGCTCTCGTCCAAATGATAATCATGTGAGAAGGGGGCCGGGGAAGGATAAAAGTTGGTGGTTATCGGCTTCGATTGACGATCTTCAATCTTCCAAGATCTATTGACAAGATTTAGTTTTGTCTTATAAGAAGGAGCCAAGAGTGTCTCGGAATCACTGTTGGAGCCTCTTCTAACTGGAGAAACAGAGTTTCTTTCACCCACTGGCGTCACATAAGACGCCGAGGACGATCCTGATGTACTCACTGTATCCGCTTCTGATTGACGTCTCGTCAATACAGAACTTTTAGTTTTAGTACCCGCATCACATTTTAACCAAGGTTTATCATAGGTCCTACAACGTATCAAACCTGTTTTGTCATTGTTCTTGTCATATTCCGCTGTCCATTGCTGGGCATTCCATTTACGGATATTGTCCCGGTGTTCTTCCGACGCGGCGCCTTCTTCGATCAAGATATTGGCGCTTGCTATGTGCCCAAGTCGACAAGCTTCCAATAAAGGCGTCATGCCCCACTTATTAGGAAGGTCTGTCTTATGTTTATATCTAACAAGTGTTCCAACAAGGTCTTTTACAATCTCCTCATGTCCAGTAGATGCTGCATAAAACAACGCAGTGTTTCCATGTCTATCTGTATGATTGAGATCAAAATCAACAGCGCTGAGAAAGACTCCAACCAACTGCCGGCGTCGTTGAAGACACGCATGAATTAAGGCGTTTCTGCCCAATGAATCCTTGTAACCAACCATGGCTCCATGCTCTAGTAACATACGGGCAATACCAACTGCCCACGTTTCTTGTTCAATAAGGGTACATAGTATCAATGGTGTGCGATTATCAGCGTCTCTCCCATTGACATCTTCACCAGCCGATATTAACAGCCGAATATCGTGAAATTGTCCACGGTGAATAGCACTGTGAATATCAGGCATCATGATCAGGTCTTGTCTCGACAACATAACGCTCTTAAAATGATTCACTCCAGGAAGAGTATCAGATATTGCTGAGATTGGAACAATCAAAGACAATGGCAATTGTAATTTCTTCAAGAGTTCATGCATTTAGCTGTATGTTGTTAATACACAAAGTATTTCCACACTCATATGTCATTAATCGGTTGATGGAGCCGTTGCCATGCTATGAGCTGCTGTGCAACGTATACACACTTCGTTATCCGGGGGTTGTTAGACCTAATCTTTAAGACTGATAAATTTATAGATAATAATAATGTCAAAAGCTGTAAAAGAGCAACAGGGGCCTCACAACTTGTACAACACACGCGATTGGATAGATAGGCCTATATATGATGGTAGGGTTGAGGAATAATTCACAAATTGTCATATTTATTCAACAAAATGAACTTCTTTACACCAGCTGCAGAGTTCTTTATGGCTTTAAACTCCTAAATCACGTAAAATGTTTAAAGCCAAGCAACACCCAGCAAAAGAGTCATAAGACTATATCAATCGGCCGCTGTTAAACTGTTCAAATCCTTTCCCCATGAAATCCAAGTCAAGTCGGTTGTTGGGATCATAATCGATGATGACTATATGCAAGTGAACATAATTTACGGACCTGGACCTAACGGGGTGCAAATTGTAAGGAGGCAAATGAAGGGACTTTTTTGTACACACCTTTAGTTTAAAGTGGTTCCCCCGGTATATCGTAAATTCATTAGGCAAACACCTCGAGAATTGGCCCAGTGGTACAATATGGTGGAATGGGGTCCTTGAGCAAACGCATTGGCTTGATCTTTGAGCAAACACCATCAGGCGCCAGTCAAATAAGAAAAGTACACATAAACCTGATTGGAGTACACAATAATGAAATAGCAATAATTATGAGATCCAGATATTATTATGTCAATCAAATTAAAAAATGGCCTACAACGTGATTTGAAAGTTGGTTTGCACTTTTAGATTTAATCGTAACCCACTGCATTGCGTCACCGTTATGGGATTAAAGGGACATTAAGTGGTGTTGAACATTTTAAATGTTTAAAAATTTACTTCAGAATTCAAGATGAACATTAAAAATTGCCATTATTGTTGTTTCTACTAACAAAAACACAGCAAAACTTGATTAAAACAATATCATCGCTATTTATTGAAAAACGCCCTCTATGCAGATATGATTCGCGTTATGTCATGCGTACTGCAGGGGGATACTGTCGGACGTAAAATGCTCGTTGCGGCTCTACGAGCATTTTTGAATCGACGTTTTGTAGTACAAAGAGGGAGGGCTGATGTTTCTTAATCCTTATAGGTGTAAGTTCATACATGTAATACAATTGTAAAAATATACAAATCCCAGTTTTTATCATATATTTTTGTAATTGAGGGCGCTGTCTCCACCACATCTCTTAATGCCCCTTTAAGTTTTTCAGGAAAAGGCACGAAATCTTTGACATTTGACTCAGTGTGTGACACATGAAATGAATGGTTCCTGTGAAAAAATGCCGTTTGTCACAAGCTATTTTATCTTCAACAAGAGGAATAATATAGTGTAAGTGTAAGAATTCTTTTTGTATCTCGCATTTCGTCTCTCCTCTCCTCTCCACCCAGACCAGGCTGGCCGTGCATCCGCCATCCATAAACCATTCCTGAAGCGGTGGTATAAGAACTCTCGAAAATACTTCTCAAAAGAAAACCCTGAACCCGTTAGTGGGCCTGTTAGCTCTGGTTAGGGACCTGGCTCCTTTTATTTAATTGAAGCCCTAGACACAATAGTTAAGGCTGGGGTTAATGTATTTATGTTTACAAAACGCACTAGCGCCCGAAGGAAACAAATAACTTGATGGATTCTAAGCAAAATAACACCATTAGCTCGGTTAGATCAAGGCTTTCCTTGGTATATAAAGTGTTTGATAAATCATTTAATGTAACGTTTAACAGAATGGCTCAAGGATTAGATAACATTCGGAACTATTCATAATGGCGCTACATTATTACGCTGTATTTTCATAAATACTGGATTTATGGTATTTTATAGGACTGAGTAGATGTATGGAATGATTGGTCACGCAATGTTTCCATCAATAACTGTGATAACTGCAAAAAGTTTATTTTCCACCATTATTGTTTACAGAAGAGGGAAAGCGTTTCGAGTCGACAATCTCAACAAAGAAAGTGCAAAACACTGATTTAGTGCATCATTGTCAAGATTGGAGACCAAATCCACTTGCATTTCAGATCTATCGCATAGTCTAGGCCCTACCCAGGCCTACCCTATAGAGACCTGTATACGATTGCTGCTGTAGAGAATTTGAATGTTGATTTGAGTAAAATATACATATAGCTTTAAAATGGCAAACTCTGGGTACGGCCATTACATTCAAGATAGCCGCAAGTGGCCATTTTGAAAAATATAATTATAATGTTCTATCTCTGCACTTGATAAGCTAAGGTGTCATTCTCCACTAATCTCGGCATTTCAAATCCAATGGAATTTAGGAGCACCAAGTGAGCTAGAATGATGAATGAGGTGGCATTCTCCACGAATTCTGGTATTACAAATCCAATGGAGGAGTCATTGTGGTGCTTAGGGGTGATTCGGACTTCTTAATTTAAGATGGCCACTTAAAAAATGCTATACCGTTCTTAGTACCAAATAGAGAGTATCCTATCCTCTACTGCAAGCGTGTGCAACCTGCGGCCCGCCGGCCTCTAATCTGATCTGCGGCCCGCGCAGCAATCCCAAAAATTCCCATTGATGCGGTCCGTTTTACATGTTTTAAGGAACTCCCTAGATTTACACAAAGGCGCTTGCAGCAGCAACAGCGAGTAAAAAGAGGATTTACACAAACAGAAGCGGGTATTCAATGAGCAATGGACTGAGAATTTTTCTTCCTAAGCTTCCCCTCTCCCTATTACTCCTCATCTGGACGTGTTTTGGAATATTGACAATCACTGCGGCCCGTGAATGGATCTCAAAATCACAATGAGGCCCGGGTGGTAGAAAAGGTTGCACATGCTTGCTCTACTGCATGAGTAGAAACCTGTTTAATGGTAGCATATTAATTGTTTTCAGGTTCACTGCTTGAATTGGGATTTAAAATGGAGATCAATTAATTGGAACACCAAAAGACACTGTTGACCTGTTTGACTTAAACATATTTATGACAAATGATGATCATTTAAAGACCCGAGTGGTCATTTAATTACTCCGAGTCCGAGTCCTTCAAAACTTGAATTAAGGACTCGAGTCCGAGTCCTTGCCAATTTCTGATGTCCGAGTCTGAGTTCTCAGTATCCGAGTCCTTATGTATCTAATTCAAGCCGCAGTTCACCAATACTATATCAACGTTTTCTTAATCAGAATTTCAGTTCTATACTGTTTTGAGAACGTTAAGTGAACATAACACAAAATGTCTCTTTCGGTTAAAATTGAAAGAAGGTTCCAACCTTTTTGCCCTTTCCTTTTTTTACATTTTATAATAGCCTTGCATTATTGATTTTTCTTCCGGAGTTATGGTACAAAAAAGTTGGTTAAAGTAGGAGATTCAGACAAAAAAGTAGGATAAGTAGGAGCAAGGGTCAAAAAGAAGGAGAAGTAGAAAAAGTAGGAGCGCTTGAAAGCCTGCAATACTAATATGACAATATCTTTGTATCACACCTCGACAGGCAAAATAACTGATTTATTTGGTGGGCATTTGGCTCGGTTCGGTCAATGATCATTGATCAATATATCGGCAAGTTATTTATGCTAGCGGCGGACTGCGGAATACGGTCCCACAGCAAAACTAAATTTTACTCACCAACTAACGTTTCTTCTGACTAGTTCAGTCAGATTTCATCAGAGTTGTGATCCACTGTTGGAACCGCGGGAACTGGTGTTGCCAGATACGCGGGAATCAAAGTTGCCTGATTCTTTCTTCAACAGCGGATTGTAGAGATTACTGAGCATGTAGGTCCCCTCGTCCCGTTTCATCAAGTTGCGCTTGCCCCTCTTCTTAATCCAAATCGTTTCCTTGATCCACCGTTTTATACGTTCCTCCTCTTTGTCTACTATCCTAGCCTCCTCCCAGTCTATTATGTGATTGTTTCTCGCGCTCGCCGCATGATCCGCGATGGCCGACTTATTCTGTTCGCTTTCCGACACTTTCCTTTCAGCTCTGGTGTATTTCTTTTTACATGCCTTTTCAACGTCCTTTTTGTGCTCCGACATTCTTGTGCCAAATAAACGGCCCAGTTCCCGCGGTTCCAATAGTGGATCACAACTCTGATGAAATCTGACTGAACTAGTCAGAAGAAACGTTAGTTGGTGAGTAAATATTTATATTTATTCACCTCAATCACTGGTTTTGATAAACATAATGTTTAATCTAATTATTTACCTCAACAAACCTGATGAACTTATACAATAATGCTGGAGATCATTTAATAAACCATGCGACTATTTATTGACCCCAAGTGATGTTATGACTGAATGACTATTGAATGATTCAAAGTGATGGTGTAATGACTCCACAAGTGATCATTTGATGATCACAAGTGACCATTTAATCACCACAAGTGACCATTTAATCACCATAAGTTATTATTAAATGACCACAAGTGATCACTAAATGACCACAAGTGATCATTAAATGACCTTAAAAAGATACCCAAAAGTTGCAATTGTTGGAGCTGTAAATGGTGAAAGGCCTAGAGGTAGACCAGCTAGCTAAGAGGTGGATGGATGGTATTTGGTCAGACTGCAACAGACTCTGTCTGACATCCTTATCACAAGCAAGCAGAAAGGCTCAAGACAGAAGCGAATGGCGCAAAATCTTGCGAAGGATGGCATCACGCAACCAAGTTGGAGTGGATGCCAAAAAGTTAAGTAAAAGTAAGATCATTAAATGACCACAAGTGATCATTTAATAACCACAAATGACTATTTATTGACCGAAAGTGATAATTTGATTACCCTCAGTGATCATTTAATTAACCCTAATGATCCTTTAATTACCACAAGTGATAGCGCAACAATCCCAGGTCATCATTTAAGATCCAACCGGTCGGTTTATAACCCCAGGTGATAATTTAATGAACACAGGTGACTATTTTTTTACCCCATACAATTATTTAATGACCCAGGGTGGTCATTTAACAACCCTGAGTGATCATTTACTGACTCCATGTGACTATTTATTTACCTCAAATGATATTATAATGACCCAAGTGATACTTTAATAAGCGGTTGGGTAGTCAGTCAACTACCCCAGGTGATCATTTGATGACTCCAAGCAATCATGTAGCTGAAAGCAATATCTGAATGACCCCACATGATAATTTCATGATACCAATGGACGTTAATTACCCTCAAAAGAGATCATCTAATAACTTGATATTAATAACCCTGTGATCAATAAATAATCCTGGGGGGGGGGGGAGGGGGGGGGGGGACTCGAATTTGAAGAGGGTAGGGGTGTGTAACTGGGCATTCTCAAAACAGGGGCTTGTGGAACGACATATCATGCAGTGAAATGAGATGTTTTATGAGCTGCGACACGTCGTGAAAAGGGGGTCTTTGTCCCCGAACATACCCACCCATATGGCCAATATACCTGAGTACCCACCCCCGGTTAATAATACAACCGGTAAAATAATGACTCAAATTAATTATTTAATGACACCATGTGATAGTTAAATTTCGCCTAATCAATGGTGGACCATGGCTGCCTATGATTTCTAAGGCTATATCAACCATTCCACTGCAAATTGTAAAGCTAGAATCAATGACAAACTACACCTCAAACATCCTTAATCGGTTGCTACAGATAATATATTAAAATTTTATGTTTTTCAAGATGGTTGACAGCAGCCATCTTGGATTTAGGGGTAATCTGACCCCTAAAACTGGCTTTGTAATGCAAGAATCAATGGAAAATTACACCTTTTTTCATCATTCTAGCTCACCTGGTGCCAGAGATAACATTTAATGATATTCAAGATGGCCCACAGTGGCCATCTGGGATTTAGGGGTCATATAATCCCTAAAACTCTATACAATGACCATTCCATCTGATTTGTACTGCCAAAATTAGTGGGAAATGATACCTCATTCATCATTCTAATGCATCTGGTGCCAGACATAGAACCTTTTATGTTTTTCAAAATGGCCGCTGGCAACCGGCAAGTCTTAACGTTAAAATGATCTGAATCAATCACTGCTTGCTCACTAATAAGTGATTCAGTTTTATGGGCCTAACATACTTTCAATTTATAGTCTCAGTTGTTCCTGTGAAGTATGGAATCCGGGGTATGGAAGAGAATGGTTCCTGTGAAGTATGGAATCTGGGGTATGGAAGAGAATGGTTCCTGTGAAGTATGGAATCCGGGGTATGGAAGAGAATGGTTCCTGTGAAGTATGGAATCCGGGGTATAGAAGAGAATGGTTCCTGTGAAGTATGGAATCCATGGTATAGAAGAGAATGGTTCCTGTGTAGTATGGAATCCGGGGTATGGAAGAGAATGGTTCCTGTGAAGTATGGAATCTGGGGTATGGAAGAGAATGGTTCCTGTGAAGTATGGAATCGGGGGTATGGAAGAGAATGGTTCCTGTGAAGTATGGAATCCGGGGTATGGAAGAGAATGGTTCCTGTGAAGTATGGAATCCGGGGTATGGAAGAGAATGGTTCCTGTGAAGTATGGAATCGGGGGTATGGAAGAGAATGGTTTCTGTGAAGTATGGAATCCGGGGTATGGAAGAGAATGGTTCCTGTGAAGTATGGAATCCGGGGTATGGAAGAGAATGGTGCCTGTAAAGTATGGAATCTGGGGTATGGAAGAGAATGGTTCCTGTGAAGTATGGAATCCGGGGTATGGAAGAGAATGGTTCCTGTGAAGTATGGAATCCGGGGTATGGAAGAGAATGGTTCCTGTGAAGTATGGAATCCGGGGTATGGAAGAGAATGGTTCCTGTGAAGTATGGAAGAGATATAATTGGCGTCAGCTACTTGACAGATTTCGATGACGAGTCGTTCTCGGGTTGGATTAATGTCGACTAGCTATTCTAATTTGTGGTCAAGTGACCAGCACCTTGGCGCTTTTGGATCCACTTTGAGATGGTAATTTGAAATATGAATAATATGTTTTGTACCCAGGGTTTTGTATAATGTCATTGTTGTCAGCTCAATACTATGTGTGATTCATTGTTGTCAAACGGTGGCACAGAAACATAGGTTCACCCCATCTCCACACAATTGGTTAACTACATCATCTGTGGCAAGTTCTATCACTTTATGAATGCCGGGTATATACACAGTTATATAAGTTCCCCTTTAGATATTATGCCTGATATTTTTTTAATGAGATACTCCATCGAAACGAGTTTTGGCACACATCATTTATGAGTGCACAGCAACACTAGAACGGGCTACAACTACGCAGGTGTTGCAATGCTTGAATGAGCATACATTGAATGGAAGAATACCTCAATTCAAAAGTTGCTAAATCATGTATTGAAGGAGGGTGGTTAAGCAGCTTGAACCACGGTCTTGAACCAGAATCTTTGCTTGAACACCGCATTTTTCACCTTTTGAAATGAGTATTCCTCCAGTCAATGTGTGCTCATTCAAGCAGTACAACAACTGTGCTGCAAAGACCCTGGTTCAAGTTGCTTAACCATCCTCCTTCAATACATAATTTGGCAACTTTTGAATTGAGGTTCTCCTCCATTCAATCAATGTGTGCTCATTCAAGCATTACAACACCTGCGTAGCTATAGGCCCGCTCTAGCGATGGTGTGCACACGTGCATTATGTGTGCCAAAACTTGTTTTGATGGAGTAACTCATTTTAAAAATATCAGGCATAATCTGATGGGGAACTAATTTTTTGTTGAACTGTGTATTATGTCAGCACATAAACACAACACCAAAAGTAAGTCCCCCCCTAAACAATTAGTCATAACATCGTAAGATAAAACATTTGTCCAATAAAATTTAGTTAGAAATAATCCTATGACTGTTTCCTAAGTGATGTTTGAAAATGAAAGATTTCCATTACTTCATGGCTGAATGAGCTCAAAAATAAGACAAAAACTGCCCTTCTCAAAAGTGTATGAATTGCTTCTCACTAATGGAAAAGTACCCGTGGCTGAGCAAAATTTACTGTAATGTTTAATCAATTCATGATCATTCAGCCATGTAAATCCCATTCTTGGCTCAGATATTAGCATAGTGAGTTGTGACTTTTGAGAAGGGCAGTTTTTGTCTTATTTTTGAGCTTATTCAGCCATGAAGTCATGGACATCTTTCATTTTCAAACACCACTTAGGAAACAGTCATAGGATTATTTCTAACTAAGTTTTATTGGTAAAATGTTTTATCTTACGATGTTATGACAAATTGTTTAGGGGGGACTTACTTTTGGTGTTGTGTTTAGTTTCTTCTCCATTATTAAATAGCATTTTCCCATTTACTTCCTTTTCATCCAGCTTCTTTTGGCCTTTTCTCAATCCTCCCCCTTTTTTTATCACTATTTTCTTCTTTCTCTCATCACTTTTTCTCGCTTTCTTTCTTATATTTGTTCTCCAAAAGTGTTTTCCTATCCTTAACCCTAACCAGTAAAGCTAGTTTTTTGTGCGTATCGGGGGGAGGGGGGAAAAAGTATTATTTTTGACCCGAAAAATCACCCAGCACCCCCCCGGGATTCGATCGCGGGACCATCCGCACCCAAGTCTGTCCCTCTACCAACTGAGCTAACTCCCAAGCGCATATGCGGGCACAAACTCCGTGCCCACATATGCCTGCGGTAGGTGACGTCATCGAGTCAATACAGCAGCATGTGCGTGGAGATAGTTTCTGGCAGTGAGATTTAGTGAGATTCAGTGCGGTTAGGGTTATAGCAGCACATTTTCAAGTATATACTCTTGTGCTGTACAATGATAGCACTTGTAATAAATTATTTGTACACATGATCTGTTTTAAGATGCCAATCAAAGCAGACCTTTATTAACAATTAAAACCACTAGATATGTCATAATTTTATACAGTCTTATGCAATGTATACTCACTGCAATTTAAAACCACTACCCTTCCTGGATATCGACATCATACAATTCTTAATTACAAATCCTATATTTATTTAACTGAAAGAAAACTGAAAACATTCTTATAATTTTAAATTCAGCTTTTTCTCAGATATATACCAAGAAGGCAGCAATATGTTTATATAATTACATTATTGCAAAACTACCTTACATTCACAGCACAGGCTGAATGGCAAACAGGTGTTCTGTCTGTCCTCGAAATGCCCACATTGTATTTACTGAACATGGCGTGTTTTCTTCATTTAGCTTAGGCAAATTGTTTTTCATCATAAATTGACTCCATACTAATTCAAAACACTTGTTTTATGAGACCATTTACAATGTCTACAAAAAAAATTCTATTTCCATTCTGACATGAAACTACATGTATTGTATGTATCCTAAATCTTCCAAGAGCATCTCAAAATTGGAACTATAAACCGCCTTTCTTAAGTCACTTCAACAAGTTAACTACCCAATCCCAGGGTATCCATGGTTATATGAAAGTAACCCGTCGTAAAATGGATACATCTACAATCAATCAATAGAAAAAACACTATTTTTAACTTAAATATAAACTTAAATATCAACAAACTGGACATGGCCTATTTAAAATTGGTTTTGAACCGTATTTGGATTCGACCAACAAAGAAATGAACGGGAGTTTACAAACAAGATAATATACTAACATTTATAGACTGGATATAGTATTCATTCATTTCTTGACAATAATCATGGCACTCAATATACTCAATGAATTGATACAACACATTGGATCTTTCTCTCATAATCAGGAAAGTAACCCACAACACTGTTTATAAAGATTCGTTTAAGTTATACAGAATTATATTGACTGTGTGTGTTAGGTATACAGTCATGTTATTAGTATTTTTAATACATATTTCCCATCTCTTATATCCTACACTTGCATACCATACCAAAGAGCACCACTAGTTTAATATTTCCAATAATATCCAGATTTTAAAACGGCAACAAAATAAGTGTTTCTTATTTCAGCAACTTTTGTGCACTTATATGTTGGCGACTCAATTTTGTCCAGCGGAACAACGAAGGACTCATGATCATAGGGTTGTGAGTTCTAGCCCGCTGTGACCAACGTGTTTGTATCCTTGGGCAAGATACTTAGTCTCAATTGCCTCATGGTTCGGACAGTCACATAAAGCCGTTGGTCTTGTGTATTCAGACGCTTCACCCTGAACACGTAAAAAGTCACAGACCTTATCGTTAAGAGTAGGGGATCATCCCGAGTCTGTTACCTATTCATATAAACCATGTTGACCAAAGCGAGATTAGGGAGCTGTTTAATCTAAGTGCTGATATATGGTGCGCCTAGCCAGTAGCCATGTATATGAAGCGAAATGATTCTGACGATTTCCCAATGACAACGAAATATTGACAATAGCGCTTTGAGAACTTGTTGTAAGGCGCTCTATAAGTATTAAGTATTATGTATTATTCCACATGAAGATACATCATATACTGTAAAACCAGAAATGTTCGCGAGTTTAGAATTTCACAAATCAGCAATACTGGCCTAATTCACGGCATGAAAATTTAGCGAATGTAAACTTTGGTGTTATATTGTGTAACTATAGAATGCACTGCTACAAGGTAGATTGGATATATTCGCAGCATGACATTTTCGTGAGGAATTTAAATGCACACAAACATTTCTGGTTTCATTGCTCCAGTATTTTTTTATGAAAGAAGCAAATATTCACTTTATATTTTCCTATATAACTATACACGAAAGGCATGGTAACCCACTTCTGAAGGCCATTCACTACCTGTTCACTTAAAACTTTGTACAGAAACATCTTGGGCTTAAATATTGCTGGGGTAACGAGAATAATATGGTCTTTCTTCTGATACCAAAATCTCAATTTTGATGGAAAAACTGATTCTGATGATCGGATCAGCCACCTGTAACAGCATTAAAAATAAACCAATCCCAAGCATTGTTGAATATAGATGAGGTGACCTATGATGTCATGTATTTACAAATGGGACACCCTCTGTTGTTTCCCTCCAGGCAGAATATACAGTAAAGTTAATGAAGACAACATGAAATTTCTTTCTAATGAATTGTAAAACTCATTTAGTTTTAGTTTTTTTGTGAAATGTGATAGCTTATAGCATTCCAAAGCAAGTTTAAAGACAGTTTTGATAACAATTTGCTGTGACACCACAATCTAGTTAGAAAACCTGATCTGGCCTATGTAAACTATAGGAACTCTTGCCCGGTGTGTTTTGTCTCAAACCAACAGAGGGCGTCCTAAATGTCAACAAATGTCACCTCATCTATATTGATCCCGATTAGTGTAACGAGCTCAGCCTGGCTCAGCATCATCATTTGACGTGTTTGACGTCATAAATGCAACAGCACCACTTTATGCTCACATAAAAAATAAAGTCACGTCAACAAAAATATACAAGGAATTTAAGTAGACTTGCATCAAGTCCGTATGACAAAAACAATCACAGTATGATGTTAAGTGAGAAAATGAATTCAAATGTATAAAATAACGTGAAGTATATAACGTGAAACGTGAAGTATCATATTTCAGGCTTGTAAAAACTGCCCAGCACGTAAGTTTTATCATAACTTTCAAAACCGCACAAATTTGTTTGGAAACTTCAATTAAGTCTATACCTAAAGCAGACAACAAACAGTGCCCACAGCGCCACCAAAGATATGCTCACAGAAAAGTTAAAGCTCCCGGATGAAGTAGCTTCCGATTGGCAATTTGAGTCGCACACTCCTGATATTACCCAATGCAGAATAGGAACAACCGAGTCAGAGGAGAAATATGAACAGAAAGTGACAATGCGTTTCAATACAATAGTAAGTGGTTTGCTATGTTAACCTCCTTTCAGCGCATCAAGAGGCTTTCACTTTTAACGCAATGAGAAGATGAGATTTGACTTTATCATTATTAGCGCACAAAGAAGCTTGCATACAGTTAACAACCAAGCAATACTGCAATGTTAAAGTCCGCATTATATGCACTGAAAGGCCTCATGCACCGTGAATTTTGCGCAATATTTCAAACGTCAAATACAGAAAAGTAAGTGCAACAAGAATACACTTCTATACAAAAAGCGCAGTTTCACCAATACACTCAATTTGGTTTAGCAATGGTAACAAACACATTGACGGTGCAAATATTTGCCACTTTTCAAAATAATTATTCAGTTTGATCAGAACAAAATAGAGAATTAATGAACCAATGATTGAATGATTCCCTTTTATCAAGAAATATACATGTGAAGTGACATTTCTACCATGTGCAGAGAAAAAAACCCATCTCTGGTTTATTTAATGTTATTCAAAAATTACGAGGTAGTTGCCTTTATTTATTATAAATATGAAATTCCTTGGTCAGAACTCCAATATATTATCATTCATGTGTGGCATCAGACTTTACACATACAATACTTAGGTCGATGTGATCATATTCTTAACTAATAAAATAATATTAAGTCTGTTACTAACCTAAGTAACAAGAATATTAACCCTACAAAAATAAAATCTACACTCAATGGGAATTTTGTTTTGTTTATCTATTTGTCCAAAATACATTTGCTGTTCGAATCTTAATTTTGTATTATACTGATGAACTCGAGAGAACCATAAAACTTTCCAAAGTGTTTTAAGGACTTCTACTCTTTTGTTAGTTTGTTAAGTATGTACATATTGTCAATTTCAATGGTTAACATTTATCTAAACCATATCAATGAAATAAAAACACATTTTCCATATCCCTGGTTTATTGTGTACTGTAAAAGTGAAAAATGTTGCGCTACATTTATTTTTGTGGACTTTTCGCAATAATGTTAGCAAGCGCGAAAATCAAAATCAAAAAAACAAAACCAAGCAAAAGTGTTACACGTGCACAAATTTCCACTTTTACAGTATAAACACATTTGAGTTTATGATCAATTAGAGCTAGAACTAATAAGACATGTAAAGTGCACATCTTACACTCGTATATATACAAATTACTTGAAACCAGGCAAACCTGAAAAGTTGCCAAAATTGCTTATTGCTTGCTTGTTTTTCATAGCATACAATTAAGTCCAAATGATGTGTTCATACAATAATTTTTCTTAAAATGGTGCAAGTGCACAAATCAGTATAGGTACATATCTTTTGCTCAAATGAATGTCTTACTCTTGTTTCAAGTCTATCATCATTTCCAAGGAAGTGTTGCATCCATCAAGCTTACACTCATTAAAAATAATGATATAAATGGCATTCTTATCTGAGCCCACTTTATCATAAGGCCACTTTTACACCATTGAGCAAGTAAATGGCACCAACATCATTAATGGTGAAAAATGGTTCATGAAATGGTCAAGGAGCAAGAAGGTCATGACCCCTGTAAGCTAAACGTAATATGGTCATTATACAGGTGTATTTCCTTATTCATGATCATACACGGGATAACTAATATTTACACATACTTACTCAATTAGGTAAATGAATAGAAATAGTTATTATATAAGTGTATGGTGGGACTGATCATTGTACAAGTTTCAAAATAAACCATGTCTTTATCTTTTTTCTGTTTGTAGAATTGTTACAAATGTCATGAAATGAACTGACACATTTCAGGTTGAACCAAATAGTTCAGTATTATATATAAAATGAGTTATGCTGAATGGACTGGCCAATTAGTACCATCCATAACCATGGAAAACTGACCAGTCAGGAACTCAACTCCAGAAAATCAGGAATACAGCTTTGGATCACTGACCAATACGAAAGCCCTGGCTGATTAGAAACGAGTAATGATGGAATCCCGACTCGGACCAACACCGACCCATTTTACTGCAATAAAAGAAAACAATATTGGTTTAGTAAAGATTCCATATACCTAACGATTTTACGATTCCTATTTTTATTTATTTCAACAGCATCTTTGAACCATACCATCTCTCTGTTGATCCCCAATATTGCATTAAAGGCATAGTATGCAATCTCTTTCATGGAACACCCTTTTCTTTGACTTTATAAGTTTCCTAATTACTTCAAAATCATTGGTTGAATAGGTTGAAATAAACTGTAGGAGTTTATAACTCTAACAACTTATTTTCTGAGTGTTTTTTGTTTGTAAATAGAATTCCATGGTTTGACATTGTTAACGCCGTTTATAGTGTTTCCAGCTACAATCACAACTGTGCATAAGTGAACACAATTAATGCTTTATGATGATTTTTTTTTTAAATCCTAAATTGGGAGCAGATTTCCATTGTGATTTAGTAAAGTTCTGTGATGGTTTTTTACAGAGATCGATTTATGAGTCCATGAATGTCTTCAGGATTGTCTTTCCTGATCGTCGAACTTCAATATAAGAGAACAAAAATGTGTAAAAGTTTGAAAAGATCACATAATATTGCTTTAACCCTAACCACCCTAAATCCAACAAAAGCATGTGGTGAACCCACATTGCGCAATCAGGCAAAGGTACATATGAAGAACTTAGTTTCAAAAAAAGCTAACTCACCTTTTTGAAAAAAATGAGTTAGGTGCAGAACATGAAAGAGAGTTACAAAATACAACTTTTAAACTTTGTTCTACATCTGTAGCATGTTCGGGTCCAAAGTTATGGCCCTCGGTAATTTCCGGAAATTCCCAATAATTTGAATATAATTCACTATTTTTTAAGCCAAAATAGTGGAAATATGGTTCTTTTATTATGGTAAAACATTGATAGGAATGTCCTTAATAAAATGTAATGAAGAAAACGTAAAATGTATGGGATTATTGTTTTGAAAATTGCACACAAACAAAATTGTTGTTATTTCAAAAAAATTGCCAAAATGTCCAAATTTTCAGTTTTCTCACAAAATATAAAAACATCATAATTAAAAAAGTTGAAAAGGTATTTTAATGCGGTTTTCTGTTTTCAATGTGATTTGATATTGTCTTTCAGGTGTACATTATTTGGAAATAAAAATTGTTTGGTAAAGAGGTTTTTGAAAATTGGTCGAAACATTTTTGTTCCAAAAGGAGCTAACTCCACTGATATCCGAAAATAAAGAAAGACATAGGAAATACAGTGAAAATCAAAAAATGAAATCAAACAGTTTTTAAGCTTCCACGTATGATATCTTTCATATGGCAGAAAATTGGCATAATCAAAGAAGTGCAACATCCTCATTTTAAAAAACGTTGCTTTTCTCCTATTTCACTTTTAGTGAGTTAGCTCCTTTTGGAACTAAACTCTTCATATAGGTTCCGAAAAGTAAATTTGTGAGCGCAACCCCCATAGTGTGACGACGATCACCTGGACTCTGGCTGGTGGCAGGGGTGGCATACCCCATTTTTGTGTCATTATTTGTCTCTATGTTGCCCACCTGTTAGCTTTATTACTACAACCCCCTGATTAGGTTTGGGTTATGGTGCAGTATCATTAAAGTATTAAAAGGTGACTTGCACTTGACTCAGTTACGATAAATAAAACATTTTAATCAACTGTATCTAGCATACCCTACCACTAATGCTATCAGAACCACTATCAACACAATTTTGATGAACAGGGCGTCACATGTTCTTTTTAAGTGGAGATTTCAGATACTTTTTGTGTGTCAATAAAATGGTATAATAACATCTTTTAGTTGGCATTGTTCTTTGAGGTTTGCCCTATAGTAGTAGTAGTCAGATAAATTCAGACATCAAACAAATAATCCAACTTGGTTTTGATACCTGGATAATTCTGCACATTGTTTTCAACAATATTACTTGTAAAAGTAAAAGTAGAAATTTGGCACAAGATAAGCTTATTCAATTTTATATTCTTGCAAGATTCTTTATTAACTGAAAGTATCAAAATGCAGAGAAGAAGAGAGGAAAATAAGCACTTTTAAATAAGTTTTAGAGCAACAACTTACTGGGTGCACCAATGAGTTCTTCGCATTTCAAGACGTATTCCTGAGCCTTTGGAGGTAGTTCATCAAATTTCCTGCACTTGGATGTGTCTGACCTCCAACCTGGTAATGTGATGTACTCAATCTCAACGTTCTGTAGTGCATCTTGATTGGCTGGTAAAATAAGATGAAATGCATTTAATAATTTATCATAATTAAATTCAACCAGGTAATACCTGAAGACTCCACTCCTCCACTTTTGACAAAGGGAGTTAATAGTCGAAACATTTTAAAATGTACTTTATGATTTGAAATGCATAATCACCTGATTTATAAATGTGTCTATATTAACAGTTCATGGTGACACATATAATTGACAAGTGAAAACCAGACCATAATTGGTTAGTTGATAGTTGCACATTTTAAAATGTACTTTGTGATTTAAACCATTAAATCATAACTCGAACTTTAAAGGTCACTCCATTCTATTGCGTCTGTAATTTTCAGTTCATAATGACATATATAATAATATTGTGAAAAATCAGACGACACTTGGTCGTTTACGCTCAATTGTTATCCGTAGATAAACAATTATAAAAATTCATTGCATGACATCCAAATTAAAACCATTTAATATATGTCCAAGAAAAGTTTAGGGCAATTGAATTTGACCAGGTAGTACCTGAGGAGGTTACAACCGAACATACTTTTCCAACCGCAATGGTACCAAGATAAACAAAAAATCATTGCATGACATCCAAAATCAAATCAAATAATGTCCAATGTCCAAGAAAAATTTAGGGCGATTTAATTTAACCAGGTAGTAATTTTTCCAACCGCAATGGTATCCAAGATAAACTGTTTACTAAAAAAGCCAGGGCAAGTATCACGGAACCGTACCCCTCTCCTAGGTTTCCTCGGAAGAGGTTATTAATAAACATCCATTTATCCAATATATATATTGTTCTCTGAAAAGTAAATATGATATTGACCTAAAACAATTATGAAGTGACTCGGGTGATCAAAAAGTGTATACCAAACTGCCCTGTGAGTAAAAAACAACGACCTCTTGTAACGAGGGTGGGTGGGTGGGTGGGGAATTTTTATTTGATCCTTCTGGTTTGCAATCAGAATACGATATGACCCGCCGAGGAAACAAGGGAAAAGGGGCCAAACCGGACGAGATATGCTTGACTGAACAACAAAGCAAATTTAGCGGGCTGGCGAATCCCGACTCGGGATTGGTATAAAAACGTGAACCACGCCCGACTGCAAAGGCAGGAAAACAAATACGTGCCGGCAACCCTAATAATAAATACAATTTATCAAGCGCCTTATGTTGTAAACAACCTCAAGGCGCCTTACAAAAATGTGATATATAAAACTTAAATTACAATGCATACAAACTAATTAAAATCAATTAATATATGATAAAACACAATAGTTATTATACAAATATAAAAAGTACAACAACAACAAAATCCGGATACAAAGATCAAGCATTATACATATGAAATTGAAATTTGTAGTGCATGAGCAATTCAGAATTATTTAGACAAGCAAAACAATTCGTTTATTATGTTATTTCCAATAACGGAATGTGAGATGTAACTAAGTCCTGCTAGGTTAGGGCTTTCAATTTTAAACATGCCATGTCCTTGTGATCAATGTTTACTCTTGCAGGTTTTCTCCAGGATTTCTGTCTTGCTGTTTTTATGTTGCAGTGTTTCACCTAAGGGTTATTGAGGAGCTGATATCTTATAAGCGGGTTTTATCATATGAATGAATGATGATTAGCAAGTGAAGCTTAGAAATGGGTCTGTATTCTGAATCCTAAGAACTGTGTTTAACATACACTGAAGTTATCATGAAAATCTAACAAGAGATTTCAGGCCACTGCTTTGGAAGGTCTTATGAATCGGTTTAATGAATCTATCTAAGACCAGCCATTATCTATATTGAATGTCTCAAAGCATTATTGAAAGTCAGGAAGATCAAGACCCCATGGAATACCGATACTAAGGCCACTATGGTTCAGACTCAAGTCAAGCTCATAGGATTGCTGTGCTTAACATACTGAATTGAAGCAAACAATTATTGATCAATTTGCCATACACTCATGCGTGCTTGCTTGCAATGAACACGATCTATACATATTTGATTGCGTTGTACCTATGCGTTGTACCTATGCATGTTTCTTAGAAATCATTAAAAATCATTAAAAATCATTAAAAATCATTTGCTGATCATGAATTATGTTTTGATTATACTAGCCTGGAAAGAGTGGCATGATTCACAAGTACACCATATTTAATAGTACCAAATTGTGAGGCTCATATTTTTCAGCAAACAAAAAGAATCCTGACTTTTGTGCATAACTTTTGATGTGAGTGTGATTAGCATATTTTACAAGCAGTTGTGCGAAAGAATAATGTGCATAATGAAGCCAGTATAAGCGTGTCAGTACCAATTCCTTTTCCGGCCACACACATAGAAACCTCATAATTTTCAGTATTACTGTATGTGTAGTCTTTTTCCTTGAATCCTTACCTGGGAAAGATGAAAGAGTCTTGCCATCATGGTTGTAAGCCACACCTATCTTGATTTCATCAAACACATCTAGGATGTCCAACTTGGTTAATACCAATCTGCAAAATACACAAATAAACACATTTGTGATAGGAAATCAACCACATGACCTTGTGATTTGTCCTAATCTATCTTGGAAGATGTCCACATTTTTTAACATCAATCTGCAAAATAGCACAAATGTTTGTAATATTGAAATATAACAGACCATATCGAGGGTTGAGCGGAAGAAGGCCGTAACTCAAAAAATGCTATTTTGAGATAATCGACTTATAAATATTTGGGACTCATTACAATACAATGTAGCACCCAACTTATAACTCTAATTTTAGTCGAGAGTGTTTATGAGTTATCTCTTCATGGTTCTGAAAATCTAGGTTAATTATATGTATAATTTTTGTTCTAAAAATATAAATTTGCCCAACAATTGAGTTACGGCCTTCTGGCGCTCAACCCTCGATAATATGATTATGTACCTTATAAATTGGTATAAATCAAGTTTGCTTTTCACTGATGTTTGAAAATAGCAGTAGAAAATGTGTTTTTAAAATCAACCTGGCTGGCTAGTGCAGACCTATTCTTGTATTTTGACGTAAATTTCAAATTCAGGAATATACCTGTGGTGATGTCTTTTAATTTAAAGTAATAACAAACACATTTTCTAATTGAAAGACTTACGCAGTAAATCCATTGATCATATGGGTGTATCTAAGGAGGACTGTATCCAACCAACCGCATCTACGAGGACGTCCTGTTGTGACCCCGTACTCATGACCTCTATCAAGCATGATCTTTCCAACTTCCTGTAAAAAATATTTTATTAGAATTACACAGTTTGATAAAATGATACACAGTATATAAATGACATGAGTTACCTAATTTTCTAACTATAAAAGCCAATATATTTTTGCTGCATCCAATCTTTGTGAAATTTGCATGGATTACTTAATCCACAGAACAGGTACAAAGTCTCATGTTACTATACTACAAAATAAATGTTTCATTATATTTGCAGTTAACACGATACAAAAATGCCACAAAAATAAATCTCCCACAAAAAAATGTTTAGGCATTTACAGTATGTCATCACTAATGTATTATCCTAGTTGTTTTCATATTAGTTCAATCTTGTGTTAGAAGCTTTTGCAGATGCCATCGACAACAAAACATCCTAAAATACATACAGGGGCAACAGACTAAACAGCAGCTAACCATTTTAATTTTTAATTTAATACCCATGGTGACCAAAGAGGTAACACTTACATTAAGCTGTTCTGTGGGGAATCCACCTGTACCGACTCTCGTTGTGTAAGCCTTCACGACACCGTATACCTCACCGATATTATGCGCAGGGATTCCAAGACCTGTACATACGCCCCCTATCGAGCAATTTGACGAGGTAACGAAAGGATATGTACCTACAGGAAGAACAATCACAAATGTATTAATATAATATCAGATATCCTGATATATGCAATTTCATTGGTTAACAAGTATGAAATCTGATCCACACCACTTTGAAGTAACAATATATTTATCATGATGGGTTTATGACCACATAACTTGGCCAGTGTAGAAGCTGCTTAAAATCATGCCATCAGCATCCATCTGGCAAGCCATCACTTACGATTGTGTAACTATAAAACATTTACCAAAATAAAGCTATTTTTTGGAAAAATACTATTTAATAATAATAATAATATAATAATAATTAGTATTTATATAGCGCCTTTCCAAAGTGATCAAAGCGCTGAAATTTCGCTGCTGGTGAATAATCAGAATCAGGTCGCATCAACTAGGGTGCTGCCAATTTTTAGCGCAAACCTATCCGCACTTAGATTGTAACATCCACCATTTTTCAATGCAGCTCCCCAAATACCATTGGGTCAAGGAAGTTTTTGATAACCGAAACAACTAATCACAGATTTTGAAAGCAGGAGGAAACCGGAGATCCCGGAGAAAACCAGCGAGAGCGTGTATGGATCGTGATAAACCAAATGCACATAAAGCCCGACCGAGCACAGATTTCGAACCCGGGATTCATTGGTGCAAAGCGAGGGTATCTACAGCTGCGCCAACACGCTCTCCCCCACTATTTGCGGACAACAACAAAAATCGGGTAAGTGTTTTCTTCATAAAGGAGCTGAATGAAGACTATAAAAAGCATTCTGGATGGGTTTTGTGAATTTGGCGCACACGCATAGTTATTAACTCACACCCCACCCAACTCACCAAATGTGGATCATTATTAATTATTATAATTATTTAAATTTCAACATTCACCCATGAAATGTATGTATCATATGACAAAATGCAAATGTGCCATGAAATCAAATATCTCTCTTTTTGGACCCACTCCTCAAACGGACCATCTGGCATTGCAGACGTTTGTTGTTGGCATAGAGAAGTCCATAGTGGAAGGTGAAAACCAACAACCCCACAACACATCCCAATTCCCAACACATGTATCCATAACATATGTAGTATGATGATACAACATCTGGTTCAGTAATATAATATTGATCAAATAAACATTAACATTACCAAGGTGTAAATATTCACAGTATAAATTTGCAATATGTCAATTTTACATTTTATGTTGAGGCTTAAGTGAATTTTTACCAGGGAATCAGCCCTGTAAGACTAAAGGTATATTATTTATATAATTTCATATTCCAACTTTTTCATTATGTGAATTTTGTAAAATATTAAAAATTATTTCACTGCAAAGAAAGGTATATAAAATGATACAATATTTACACTGAACCGTACCAGCTGTATATGTCATTTTCAAATTCAATAACATAGCGCCTATATACACCAGGGAAAGAAAAAAACTATACATAACCTGATATAATTTGTGGATGTAAATGTTTAAACTTGAGAATATATCAAAATGTGACATTTGTTCAAGAAATTTAAAACCCAACAGAAAGTTTTTTGGTTTTGTGCATTGCCTAAGAGTATGTACATGTATAGAGAAACACTTTCATTGAACAAGAATATCCTTGAATAAATATATACATTTGTATATTGGATACATCAAAAAATCCATCTGAATCTGAACAGAGATGAGGACCTATTTCCTTAGTCACATCTATGACCCTGTCCTTGTCGATGTGCTATCAACCAGACAGCATTTTATTGGAAAACAAATCCTTTCTATTATGTTTTCTTGGATTTGGAATCAAAGTTACCATTTTGAAATTATGCATGGAAATACAATCAGAAATCCGTATAGCGAGGACTCCTTCCTGAACAACTATTTCACTGTTTTATCAAAATCCCTACACCACTCACCGAAGTCAATATCCAACATGGTTGCATTAGCACCCTCTACGATGATATTTTTGGAAGGGTCCTGGAGCGCTTTATGCATGAAGCAAATAGTATCACACACCATAGGTCGTATGCTCTCTGCATAGTTCTGTAAAATAGATGCAGACACAATTGGTTTAGCTATGTCACAACTATATATCTCTAATAACTTTGAAAACCAAACACCTGAGAGTTTATGTGAGTCTGGGAAAGTTTAGGTTACTTTTTATGTCAAAAACAAAACCAAAACCCCTTTTTATGCCTTACCTGGTATTTCTGTAGTTCTTCTTCAAGGCCATTAGGTTTGTGTGTGCGTGCATGCGTGCGTTTATATATATGCGACCCTGGTCGAAAATGAGTTTTTAATACAGTTTTAAAGAAGACACCTAGAGCTTTCAGAAACTGAAAACCCCATGTCGATACGACTTTTTGTTCCAAAGTTTGTCAAATTGTATACATGAATTTCCATCAAAACTTATGTAAGCCGCCATTTTGAATTGGCCATATCTCAATTTGGGATTCCCCGACATCCGACTCATTCCTCTTGATCGCGTCACATATTTGGTAAAGTTGTGAACAAAACCAAAACTGTTTAGATGCCTTACCTTGTATCTCTGTAGTTCTTCTTCTACATTAACTTCAAGGCTTGAGTGTGTCCTCTTAAATATATTTGTTAAAGTTCTGAACCTAGGTTTGGAAGCAAGAGAAATATAATTGTATTAAATTAAATTCAATTGATACAGTTACTCCTTCGCCATTTGAATTTAGGTCACATATCCACTCGAATAAAACTGCTTAATGCACATTTATATTAAAGGTGTATGTTCCGATCACTTAAGATAATTACATCAACATATTTTGATATCAAAAGAAAACCAATATTTTTCTCATTATTTCTGAAAATTCTTAGGCGCAAGATATGCTTCATTTATACGTTATAGGCCAAAATGCAGTGAATACAGCCAAAGGTGGTTAACCACCTTGGCTAGTTTGTGTACTACTCAATGGGCAAATTTCATATCAACTTATGCTTCTAAAATAAGAACTATTGGAGTTATGCAACTCAAACTTTGGAGCAAACTTTAGAGCACCTACCTTTAACCAAACAAAAAAAGTACACGATTGAAAAACTAAATCCTTAATAGTGTGACAATTGTGCTTTTAAGTCTTTGGGTCAAATTAATCAATTTACTTCAAACATTTATTACATGTATATGAACAAAAAGAGCTCAATATGTAATTATATTGCCAACCCAGGTATTTAAATTTACCATTAAGCCTAGCATTATCAAGAACAAAAATGAGGGTAATCTTAGCAGGAATAAGCATTTATTAAACCCAAAGTGTCTACTTTTTAAAGCAAAACGAGAAAGAAAGTAAGTATCTAAGACGTAGGAAATGACTCTAACCATGCGTTTCCATGATGCAAATAAATATTACAAATTATATTAGGGCAGTTCCGTAATTAGGTAACCCAAATTGAAGAAATTGAAAAAATTGAAAATCGTCGATATAACCTAATTTATGTATCATATCAAAGGTTATGGGTTGTAGTTTCATGATATAATTTGGAATTTGATCTAACATTCTCGGTTTGGCTGATTTTGAGGTTGTCGCGGACGTACAGGGCATTTTTTAGTAGAAATCGCACCATGGAAGTGCAATTATTTCCATGAATGAACTAAGGCAAGTATTACAAATTGATACAATCAATACAACAATGAACATGTGTTATGTATCATATAAAAAAGTTACTTAAAATGACCAAAATATTTAAGAATTATGCTTTTTGGATTAAATTTGGTACCTTCTGTTGCGGACGTACACTTCCCAAAAGCTGCTACTTTTAAACACTCTGTTCAATACTTTGGTAATGTTGGAAACCAATGAAGTAAGTATTTTTCTAAAGCTGATGATTCATACTTAATGTTTAAAACTTATTTTGTTCTGTATCTGTTTACATATTTAATACATGGTCTCTTGAAGTGTCGCGGACGTACATCTGTGAATTATTTCACAGATGTACGTCCGACACACTAATATGTACGTCCGCGACGGATGAACATCAGTCAATTTTAACTTAAAGATAAAGGTTCTGATAATTTTCTCTGTTTGTTTTCTTTAGGTTTGTCCCTCTTACAAACAAAACAATATTAGTTTTCATTACAGACCTGAACACTTCAGAGAACTTTTGATAGGAATACAGGTGTACTGAAAAAATCACTTTCTCTGCGTACGTCCGCGACGGAGGGTTTTCACGCCATATCTCATTAACCGAAAATGGTACAGCAAAGGAATTTTCAGGTTTTATACTCCTACTAGAGATACTTGAAACCCAGGTGTTAATAATCAAGCAACTGGTATAGTTTAGATTTTGCAAGCCCTCAAAGTGTCTGAATTCTCTGAAATGTACGTCCGTAACTACGGAACTGCCCATTATGTAAAAGTTGTTTGAAGAAAAATACTTACTTTTCTGCAAATACTTCAAAGTCTCCCATAAGATCACATATTCTGATACCTAACCGGCTAGCTTTTGAGGAATAACATGGACCGACACCCTTCTTTGTAGTACCAAGACTGTATAAGAAAGAGGGGTAAGAAGTCTGGTGAGTTCATTAAATTAATATCACTGTCTCTTGCTATGATTCTGACACTGTCTGTTATTTTTGAGAAAGATGACATCTAAAATGCGTAACATTTAGATAAAATTACCAGTAAGATATTATAGCATCTTGTAATTATTGTCAAGGGTCAGGGGAGTTTTCATTGATCCTGGTATGTCCATCAATTAAACGGCTAGATAATTTTGTCAGTCAACAAGTAAAATGCCACAACATGGGATGAGAGGCAGATCGTTAAGACACTGATTGCTGTTTTAAAAGATAATGCTCTTTCCATACTGATAGACCTGGGTATGTACATTGTAATTTCAAATATAAATGTACCATAAGGTCAACTACTCATGGATGTAACAATTTACTATAAAGGTACACAATGCCTACCTTTTCTTTCCTTTTTCCTGCTCCTGAAGACCGTCCACAAATTGATGCATATCAAACACTGAGTATAAGGGAATAATACAAATGTTATGTAATGATTTGCCATATCATGTATCCCATCCAGGTAATATATCACTCAGTACATAGAGTCCTGCATAGAATGGGATTTTATAACCTGGGACAAGAACAAGATGAACAATATATGGTGCACTTCATATCACTTTTGGAATTGTTTTATTCACATTTTATACTTTGTGGGTTCTTTATAAACTTCAGATAAGACCCTGCCTTCAAACATACAACCTGAGAATTTCCATTAAAATGGTCACACATATCTTGTGACATGGTACAATGTAGGTACCTATATGATTAAAATCATGCAAATACAAATGACTAGGTAGATAAAGGTACCTCACTCCAAAAACACATTTTTGAAGGAAGTGCTATTCTCAATTTGAGTGACTTTGGATAGGTCATTTCCCTATAGAAGGTTCATCTTTGACTACCCATTTACTAAGATGAGTTTTCTCATTCCAGCATTGACCCTCACTTACCAAGATGAGCCTAGCTGATATTTCAGTCTACTTTTCCTGTTACTTACCTAAATGAGCCCTATCAGAGATTATTAGTCTATCTTTCCAGTCACTTAGTCCCTTTTTGCTGACAGCCTGTGCTTCTTCAAACAGTCCTGGTATATGAACCACCACACCATTACCTGGATAATAAAATATAAAATAATTTAGAGTATTAATTACAATATATACTATATACCATAAACCTAACCGAGTTTTTAACTAGGATAACAATTTTGGAAGAGAAATCAACAAATCTATCGCCACTCTCGACCGGGGATTGAACCAGGGACCCAAAACTCTGGCCAGTGATATATGAACAAAGTTTACATTAATTCAACTCAATTTGAAGGGTATCTGGTGCTCTTAAACACAAGTAGCAATGCAACACGTCAACTGACAGTGTTGCTTTTCGTCAATGGCAGTGTTGCATTTATCTGTACACTAATCATTACTTCCATGCTATTAAACACACAGGCATCCATGCAACAAGTCTACCAGCAGTATTGCCACAGTATCTAGCTGCTCACACATAAGAAGCCCAACCATTGTCTTAACCATTGATCAGAAAAATGAGCCCAAATCTCTAATAATGACGCCTCATAGCCCAATAAGGTGCTAAACTTCAAAACACTGCATTGGATAAACACTGTACTGTGTATTTAAAATGCATTTAATTTAAGAGTTCAGCATAATGCACCAATAAATTGTCAAATGACTATAAGGGTTATTTATTGTGGATCTATCTTTCGCGCTCATTTTACCCATGAAAATCAGGTTGAAAATCACGCTGGTTTCCCCTTGAAATGCTGATTTTACTTTAGTGCAGACATGACCCTGCAGATTTGAATCATAGGTGAAAGGGGACACTTAATTATTTGGTAAATCAGCTATTTACAGACAAGTTTATACATACGGATACATACATAAGGTTTATTTAACGTGCAATTTCAAAAGATCACAGCACGGTATAAATAAAAAAACATACATAATACATACTGAATGCAATTGATAAACAAAAAAAGAGATGGAAAACTAGGGAAATTATGTATCTAAAGCTGACATAATTTATTAGAATGTTTATCAATTCTCTTTGGTAAATGGGTCATACATAATTAATGGGTACTCAGATCCTTTTTGGTAAGGATATCCCATATGAAAACACATCACGAGAGGATTCCATCACAATCCGCATTTTCTCTAATTTTGAACAGATTTTGTCATTGGTTTTTTTCCTTCAAAAAGGCACATTTAAGGATATAAGACCCATTGATTTTCCAATAGCTAAAATAGTATGAAAAGGGTCATTTGTTTACCAGACTGGTGAAAACAGAACGCTATTTGGCAGCTATTCCTGTGACGTCATATCCATTATGTACACCCCCCCCCCCCCCCCCCCCCCCCCCCGGTCACCAAAAATCCTGTTGAGATCAACTGATTTGTCAGACAGACCTATCAAGCATCCATCGACAAATATCAAGAATACAATGTAGACTAGAACTATCCTAAGCTTGGTTGATTACTATCAGGGACAGGTTGTTATCACCCCTGAATTGCCTATCAACTCACATTGCTTTTGTGTACTAGAGCGTGTTTCCACTGATGTTTAGTGCTGTTTAGCATTATAACCCAGCTTTTGGTTTCAGTGGAAAGAGCTGTTATAACCTATTCGTTGAAACCTCTATTGCTATTTCATGGGAATCCTCAAAATGCAAGTTGTAGGTTTTGGTGATCATTGCGATGATATTTCCCAATGGAAACAGACTTATGTTTATTAATCGCTATTTGTGGATTAACTAGTCGTATGTCACCTTTGCTATAAAGCAAAAGTAGTATTTCACCAAATCATTAAAATGACCAATAATAAGCTAATAATTCAATACGACGATGACAGACATACCCTGTTCTACAGGCAAACGGACCTCTCAGGCAAGGTCGGTCGGTCACAAGGAGTTTTTTTTCTTGAAATCAAATATTTCACGAAATATTGTTGAATTTTCAGCTATTTTCCAACAAAATTCAACAATAACAAAATTCAATTAATTAAAAAAGATTTGGTTTTTTCAAAAGGCCCCTTTTTTATGGGCTTGTATTTGCCGCCTAATCTTCATTAATTTTAACATCACTATAATACAGGATACACAAATTGTCTAAAATGCAGGCAAAAAGCCAAGTAACGTTTATAAATATATTATTTTGTGTAGCATCAGCAAACACCAAATAGCACTAAAACAGATTAGCATTTTGCTTTATCATAGTAAGTGCAAATTAGCTCAGTAGTTTTTAGATGATCGATGGATGCATGGCAACACATTGATATTGTATCACATTCACAAAGCCCGTCTGGTGGTCAGTAAACCCAACAGATTGAGCCTGTAGGCAGTGCTATAGATTTAGAATCTGTCTAGAACTTGACAAAAACAGAGTGTCACAACTGAAGTAAAATTACACTTCAGATTTTATTTTTGTATTTCCATGGTAACTGACTGACCGCTGACAAAATGGAACATATTTGTCTGTTCATATATGATTTTTCAAATAATAATATGATAGGATATATTATTCACATTTTGTTGAATCATAATGAAAACTATTCAAAGTAAATTTCAATTAAATGTTCATAACATCATTCTTATTTCTCATTTGATTAGCACCAATACTGTAAAAGCCAATATTTTCGCGTAAAGATATTTTCGCGCATTTTGATATCATAGACATTTCGCGAATTTTCTTTTCACAGGGGACCTTCTGGATGCACTGCATGATTGTTGAAAACACTATTTTCACGTGTTATAATTTTCGCGGGAAGAAAAAAAAGTGAAAATAAAACCTCTGCGAAAATTTCAGCTTTTACAGTATTGTGATTTCACATTGAAGCTGGGTGCAGTACCAATTAATTTGAATTGCTGTCATGCACTATCTTCTGTAACGTTTTAAAAGTTGATTGGAACATTTGTTATAAGTGTATATCATTTTACATAACAAAACATTGTATCTATCTCAAAAACATGGGAGCAATGATGAGGCTAGATGATCATGATTACATTTTTATGTATTTTAAAACTTTATCCATAAATGGTCGTGAAAATAGATAGCCTGAAGATTTCTTAGATTTCTAACACTTTGTAATTTTCTATGAAGACTAACTACCTACCTACCAGCTTATACTGAAATGATAACATGGGAAAGAATTCAGGACATGCTCAATGATGTGTGCACTTGAAACAACACACCCGATTATTTATCAGAATGCATTTCTAAATGATGCTTCTACCTTACATTCAAAAATGATTCCGTTCAACTTGATATTTTTAGTATTTGATATTTGATAGTATATTAGTAACTGGTATAATTTTGTAAATACAATTATCAAACATGAAATTAAGAATTATGCTGAAACTTACACTACCATAAAAATGAAATTTAAATTTTAAATGATAGCAAATTTAAAAAAAAATCCCACTAGACAATAGACATGGACAAACAAGATTTAATATATGTTAGGCCTTGGTACATATAGGTGAATGACACTCTGATCAAAATGAATGCGTGATAAGAATCCTCATGAAACAAAATATACAGTACAAAAGTGTATATTTTCATGGTACATTCATTTTCATGTACAACCAAAGAAGTACAAAAAGATGTATAATATGAAAGGTCAATTTGCAAATAGTTAGTTTACGTCAGAAAAATAAATAAAAATAAATAAATAACCAAGTCAATAGCATAAGAAAGTAATGAAATTTGCAACGCACAAAATAATCTATTTGAAAATAATGTGCTTTAGAGACTGTACTACCATGCTACCTGTTGAGTGGGTGTGGCTGTTGTTATGTCAGATTAACCAAATTGCAATGTTTTATTTCATTTTTTCTGTAAAAGTGACTTGTCACTTTTAATGATTTTCATACAACTAGACCATTGTGTTAACTGAGGGTGGGGGGGGGGGGGGGGGGGGGTGGGGAGGACTTGGGACTATTATTCCTATTAATGCTGGCATGGGTTTATATTATGTCCCGGGATAATCATATTGCACTTATTTACTGATACTAATATAACATGAATGGAGTCATGTGGTAGTACATACATGTATGTATGCTATGAAATATCACAGATAAAAAATCAATGAGACATCTCAATTAGACATTCAAATGTTATCAATGTATTCCTAGCACAACAGGGTATAATTAATTCATATTTTTATGACAAATAAACAGTTGGGGTCAACTGACAATATTCAAAATAAATTTGAGGAAAAGACAAACGGGCCTATTGTGATTATTAATTGTACACACAGGAATCCATACTAAAGCCCACATTCCTCCGTGTTCTAAAACCGAAATTCTGTGATCTAAAAATGTTTTCCGTGATTTTCCGTTTTCTCAATATCAGGCATAAAACATACACAACATATGAAGTTAGGGGGTATTCTGCCTAGAATCGTCATAATAAACAGTCTCTGTATCGATATTTTCAATCGAAACCGGGTATTTCATCATGTAGAAACGACCGAGATAGGCATGCAAAAGAGATGATTTTCCAGACCTTTCATCGATTGATCGATAAACAGACATGCGCGGTACGTGTTGTGGCAATGGCAACACATTGAGTGTCGCAATAGAGTTAAAATAGTTTGGGATATGGCATATATACCTAACTATCTTCCCCCTCCCACTTCCAAAAACACAATCCAACTTATTTCGTTCGTCAATATTGAGAACACAGCATGAAGACATATGACAGAGTTGTGTTATCCATGTCTTCAAAGTTTGCTGTGACATATGACTAGACCTTTTGTAAATGTCAAGAGTGTCACATGACCTATGAGAGTGAGACTATCACATGACACTTCTATATAGGCTGATTTTACCGTGGTTTAATTTTGTGCATCTTACAGGTTACTTCTTCCAACCAATCTTACATAATGAGAAATAAAACTGCATTGAAGGTTGGAGTATTAATTCACAAAATATTCATGTGTAAAAAATAATTAACAATTATGTGCACAAACAGTATGAGTATAATGACATAACTTGGCACGCAGATACCAAGTCAAAACATTTGCGGCGAGGGTTGTTATATAATGTTTGTCTTCATTGTCTTTCCTGTCTATATGGATGGGTCATGGAACCTTTGCAATGCGAATATGTACGCCCACGTAAAGAATACAAAATCATAAATTGATCAACACTGAAATACCAAATTGTTGGAACTTGGCTCTAACGTAACATGATCGATTATGCCTACAAAATAACCACCCTTATCATAAACCTTATTCTCCATCTCTATCACATTTCATGGGCCATAGATATCAAGACTAGTGGAAACGAATCAAAAATCATACCCAAACATCAATGGGCCAAATTCTCTCTGATGGAATGCTCATGTGTTATTGAACTTTGTGTTTATAATGAGTCTGTAGCAGGTGCAGCATCAGGATGTGCTCTCAGCATTACCGTGGCAACATGTTTAGTAGCCCAATTGGGATGGATGATTTCAGAAAATACCACATTATTCTGGAAATGAAATGTTTTCAAATTGTGAATACCAAGTATGAGACCCTGCTTATCAATCATATGCAAGTTTGGTACTATGGAATGAATGCTATTGCTATACTATGGATGCTATACTCTGTATTGGGAGGCGATGTCAGTGTGTAATCTATACTAGGCAGGCGCAGCATTTTTTGAGCCAAGACCGACATTCGTCTTTGATCGTGCAAATGCCATCGCGATGTGATTATGTGTGCGATATCATGATGCGTTCAGTAGAATATAAACTGATGTCATTTCCCAACTTGAGGTTAAGAGTATAAATGCCTATACATTCAGGGAGCATATTACATAACACCCTTATGTTCTGACAATCCCTGAGATAGATGGTCAATGTTTCTTGAATTTAGAGGTTAGAGGAATTGGGCTACTATCTTCTCACTTTGGGCATATCAACTGGCAACACTGGTGAGAGCTTCTTTTCCCATCATATCTCATCACCTTGCCATTGTTATCCACAGATTCAATTTCCCTAAAGTTAAATGGCTAATCAACAAATCCATTATTATTGAAAAATTGAGAGTAAATGATGTAATTGAGTTTTTATTTATGATTGAGTGCTTCAGGAACAAGGATATGAAATGATATTCCTTTTCCTCCATTGTCTGAATACTGTCTGGAATGATGATTGGGATAGCTAAGGCATTTAGAGGCTTTGCTACGAGTAATTGAAATTGGAAATATGCAATATCTTCAACAGAATTTATCTTATATTTTCAATTTTCAATCTTATGCAATAATTCCACATGCTTACATTGTATGGATGTACAGCCTTGTTTGTTTTGATGTTTTCTTTATTAAATCAAATTATATTGATGAATCGGGTCCATCAAGATTTAATTGGCCAATTCTTAGTGGCATCACACATACATTTGGGAAAATAGCTACATGTATGCTGTATGCTTTTGTTTTTAAAAAAACAAATAGCTATGCTTTATGTGATATTTTTTTTTAGTGAATGGTCTTGTCACAGAATGGCAAGTTTGTATTATTTATTGTGTTTTGGCCCACTTTTCTTCTCATTTTGCCGCTTCGTAGGCATTTTTTTCTGACGACTAAAAAGCTCAAAATATTTGCATACATGTACATGTAGGGCTATGCGGCAAAAGTGAATCCAAATATGCGCAGGTATGAGACATAGACCTTTTTTCCTTCTTGGCCTTAATCCAAATTGCATTGTTCTGCATTGTTAGGTCTACTTACCCTTATGTAACATTACATGATTAACAAATGCAAACTGATATTAAATTCAAGCTAGCTTGATATAATCACTGGAGGTTTCATTACAGGTTTGTTTGATTGTCCTTGGATCTATAGATGGATCGCTTGGGGATCACTTGGATTTACAAGACTTTAACTACTTACCACTGATGGCCTGAGCCTTTGGATTAATAATACAGCTTGGAAAATGGAATTCATTTGTGGTCCTTGACCCAGTATAATATTAATCTTATGTTTTGAGGTGTCCAAAAGTTGTGGATAATACTGGATCCAAAACATAATAATGATGATGCCCAATATGTATTGGTCTTGCTGTGAGTTTTACAATATTTTTAAAAACTCATAGCTCGACCAATACATATGGGCTCAATCTATCCAATTTTATATCACACTTGGTTGTTAAAGACCAAACAACTTACCAATGACGGCCTGAGCCTTTGGATTGATACCGCTTGGAAGAATACGGATTTCATTCTTGAGCATTTGGAATACCCCTGTGAAGAATATGGATCTCATTATAAGTCTCTCTACAGGTTTCCCTGTCAACACAGATACCTGTGTTATTCAGTAAGACGTAACTACTTACCAATGACGGCCTGAGCCTTTGGATTGATGATACCGCTTGGAAGAAGATGGAATTCATACTTGGTCCCTTCCACCACAACAGTGTGACCAGCATTATTGCCACCCTGTAACAAGAATAGCAAATAACATAAGAAAAAACTTGTTTAATTAATGACATAATTACATTATGGTTAATGAAAATAGGCCACTTGCTGTTTCTTGGACATTTATACTCGTTACTTCATCTACTTTTCAGATTCCTATAAAATGTCTCTTTTTCAATCAATATTTGCAATAATTCAAAATGGGTGTCAAACTTTTCAGAACCCATATATGTACATGTACATTTTTGGTTACCTTGTTCGTTGTGAAAATATGTCTGACTTTAATTCATTTAATTCCTTTTTTGCTTGTTCGCCAAGGCGAACAAGTATATAGGCTTGGAATTGGTACGCGTTATTTATGGCTCCGTTCCGAGTGTCACTTTGCACAGAAACCTAATTGGTATAATAAGCCAAACGATACTTTCATAGGCTCATATTGAAAGGACGAGAAGTGTGCCATCCGTGTCGATGGCTTTGATTGGACGAGAGATTGATATATCATCGCCAGTGAATGTGTGTGTCATCGTATAGTGAATTTGAGCAGTTGAGTGGGTGATAGTTCGTAGTTGTCTTCAGTACTATGGAAAGGGGCCGTGTAAATTTTTATAACACGTCCACGCATGGACTTATCAGACTGATAAGTCCATGGTCCACGTAACAGCTCGGCCGTGGTGCATTTTTGAGTTTTGTAGACGGAAGGTTTATTTTGTAATTGTATGCTTTGGCTTTTCGCCATATATGAAAAATACGTTGATTTTCGTCTTTACTCTTTGTTTGGAAAATTATTATGTAATAAATGTTTTTAGAAATAGTTTTCCAAATTGATCAATCAGGACCACAAATTTGATGGGCTCATATCCTGTCCGGAGTTAACTCTAAAACAGGTCTGCACCTGATTTTTGTCTGTATTATTATTTTTGAGTGATTTTTGGCTAGTTATAGTTTAACCAATGCATGAATTTGTAGTAAGCTTACTTACCATTTTAAGCTTACAACTTCTGACTTTGATATTTCTACTCCGAGATGTAACCACCCAAAATCATGTTTATGGTGCTAGAGCATCTAGTACAACAAATGTCTTTTGATCACAAATCTGTTACTGATTATACGTAGCTCAAATTCGTATCATAAAAAGCAAATAAAGCCCGGTTTAATAAAGGCACATTATATGATATTTGCCTATTTTTTCGGAATTGGTTGAAAAAAACCCCACATATTTCCTTGAGATTTCTACACGAATGTCATTTATGTTCTCAAATTGGTTGCGGATTGACCGTGCAGTGATACTGATATATGATACGTAGCTCAAACTGTGATATCGTCCTTTAAAAAGTAAATCAGGGCACATTATATGAAGATACTTTAGCATATGGCTAGTTTGTCCACAATTGAATTGGTCGGTAAAAAAACTGTTTTTCCTTGCGATTTCATAGGGAATGTCATTTATGACATCAAATTGGTTGCGGATTGACCGATCAGTGACACAGATATTATACGTAACTCAAAATGTGATATCGTATCCTAAAAAGCAAATCAGGGCACATATGATAGTTTGTCTATTTAGTCCCTAATTGGTAGAAGAAGAAAAAAGTGTTTCCTTGTGTGATGTCAACGGCAACGCTATTTGTCGTCAAATTGGTTGCTGATTGACCGATCAGTGACACCGATATCATACATTTTTTTGTACGTAGCTCAAAATGTGATATCATATCCTGAAAAGCAATTCAGGGCACATTATATGATATTTAGCCTATTTTGTCCGGAATTGGTTGGAGAAGAAAAAAACACGATTAGGTTTTGCGATTTCAATGTGAACGTCATTGTCGTCAAATTGGTTGCGGATTGACCGATCAGTAACACCGATATCATACGTAACTCAAAATGTGATATCGTATCCTAAAAAGCAAATCAGGGCACATTATATGATAGTTTGTCTATTTAGTCCCTAATTGGTAGAAGAAGAAAAAAAGTTTTTCCTTGTGTGATGTCAACGGCAACGCTATTTGTCGTCAAATTGGTTGCTGATTGACCGATCAGTGACACCGATATCATACGTAGCTCAAAATGTGATATCATATCCTGAAAAGCAAATCAGGGCACATTATATGATATTTAGCCTATTTTGTCCGGAATTGGTTGGAGAAAAAAAATCATTGCGATTTCAACGCGAACATCCTTTATGTTGTCAAGTTGGTTGCGGATTGACCGATCAGTATAACACCGATATCATACGTAACTCAAAATGTGATACGTATCCTAAAAAGCAAATCAGGGCACATGATATGATAGTTTGTCTATTTTGTCCGGAATTGGTTGAAGAAAAAAAAATCACGATTTGGATTTGCGATTTCAATGTGAACGTCATTGTCGTCAAATTGGTTGCGGATTGACCGATTTGTGACACCGATATCATATGTGGCTAAAATGTGATATCGTATCCTAAAAAGCAAATCAAGGCACATCATATGAAATTTTGTTTATTTTGTCCGCAATTGCTAGGAAAAAAACCTGTTTTCCCCGGCGATTTCAACGTGAACGTCATTTATGTCGTCAAATTGGTCGCGGATTGACCGATTAGTGACACAGATATCATACACAGCTCAAAATGTGATATCATATCCTGAAAAGCAAATCAGGGCACATAATATGATATTTAGCCTATTTTTCCGGAATTGGTTGAAGAAAAACCACAATTTTTGCGATTTCAATGTGAACATCATTTATGTCGTCAAATTGGTTGCGGATTGACCGATTAGTGACACTGATATCATACGTAGCTACAAATGTGATATATCGTATCCTAAAAAGCAAATCAGGGCACATCATATGAAATTTTGATTATTTTGTCCGCAATTGCTAGGAAAAAACCCTGTTTTTCCCGGCGATTTCAACGTGAACGTCATTTATGTCGTCAAATTGGTCGCGGATTGACCGATTAGTGACACAGATATCATACGCAGCTCAAAATGTGATATCATATCCTGAAATGCAAATCAGGGCACATTATATGATAATTAGCCTATTTTTTCCGGAATTGGTTGAAGAAAAACCACAATTTTTGCGATTTCAATGTGAACGTCATTTATGTCGTCAAATTGGTTGCGGATTGATCGATTAGTGACACTGATATTATACGTAGCTACAAATGTGATATCGTATCCTAAAAAGCAAATCTGGGCACATTATATGATATTTTCTGGATGCATGATATGGGAATTGCTCACATAAAACTCTAATATGTTTCACACTTGTTACAAGCATTTCCCTTTTTAAAGGGTTTTTTATTTTATTTTCCTCAAAGGAAGCCAAGATCGATTTATTACAAAAGAGTCAAAGTTTCCTTAACAAATCTGTTATATTAAAAATCAACATTTATGAAGGACATTCTTGAACAAATGCACAAAAAGTCAGAGATAATTACAGACTTTTATCCTTATCAGAATTATCTTGTTATTAGTCAACATCAATTCATTATTTGACCTTTATCTTGTTACGGTCAAGTTTAAATGGGTTCGTAATTTTCATTTCATGGCTGCAGCTGGTAAAATTTATTAAAGAATAATAACAAAGCACACACATTGAACAAATCACTATTGGCAGAACATTCAAAATATCTACTAATTGTTTTTGAAGTGAGTAGGAGTGAAAGACTAAGACAATCCAAACAAAAGCCATATCAATTCATTAGCCTCTAATGGCATATGTCACAAAGATAATCACCCAGATAATGGATGATAACAACAAGGACGCGTGTCTGTAATCAAGCTGACTGTGTTGACTTCCAAGTGTGGATTTCTCTTACTAGTGTCATGCTAACACATGAGATGAAAGTTTATACCTGGGATTGTATGGAATCATTGAATATAGTGACTATATTGATTGTAATGATAGGGCATGAATTACTTTCATGGATAGGGTAAGAGTACAATATTTACACCATTTACCACATCATGGTATAAGAGAATGGTTCAGGACCTAATGGTTGCTTCATTTTCAAGCAAGTACATTTTTTTGATTTTTTTTCTTCTACTCCAGAAACACAATGAACAGTATACATACAGTACATACTGCACTGTAACCACCAAGTCGGTGTGTCATTATAGTGTCAAACAGGAAGATTATTCCCATGAACAATTTGATTCGGGTCCAAACAGGACTCCTCAACCAAGTAAACAAACAATTACACACACAAACAAATTAAACAACAATTAAACCAAATCTATTTGAATTACAGATTCGCAATTTGCTTTTATAAACATTATCAATATAAATGTGCTGTTTGTGTGGAATCAGCAACATTTCAATGCCATTCTACATTCTGTGATAAAACGTAGAATCGTACAAATACAATCGCAGAATAACGCAAGTCCGTACGCCTTTAATCTAAATCAGCTGTTTTATAGCGTTGTGGTATGGGGAAACCCCGCAAAGACGTCAATCAAAGTTGTTATCGTGTTTTGCGTAATATGGACCATTCAGGCTACGGTGTATGTCGTAAGGTAGTCGTGATGACGGGCTGTGAGAATTGGCCAATCACAGTGCAGATAATAAGATTTGGGCATGACTTACAACAAAATGCATTTTATGAATGAAAGATTTAAAATCAGTTATTCTTAAACTCTGTGATAGATCGGCACTTTAAACCGACACGTTAACAATCAAGATTCATCGTTGTTTGTTGTAATAGTTTCTTATAAATATAATCATATGGAACTGTCTCCGTAATTAACTTTAGAGTTTTAATCGCAATTTAATGAGTTAAAAGCACCTCTCATCATACATTCTTATTGAAATCTTTAAACTAAATCTCTCTATCTAACATTTCAACCTATCTATGTTATGACAAGGTCACTGGTTCCCAATGCCCACATTTAACCTTTCATATTCAATGCCTGTGTCACTGTATTATGAATTTAATCAAATAAATAAAACTTGGTGATGATATGAAAAGGTTAAATGTGGGCAATGGGCTGTAATTTAAATTTCACACACCTGGGCCTGAATGTGGAGGATTAATTTATTAAGTGACATTTAATTCCTTGAAACTGCATGCATTCCCATTTAAATGTCAACATGTATTTGTTCATGGGAAATGGCCATGACAAATTGATTAGTTTAAGGGAATGTGCTGTGTATTTTTCTTCTTTGATCATATTTCATTTTTCTATATTTTGTTTTGTCTACAGTTTGTGTTTCGATCTAAATCAAGATTACCACATTCAGCAGCAATGATGACGTAACGTACACAAAACAACTTCAGTCATAGGACTAATAAACTGCATCATGAAAGTAACAGACCTGTTACTTTCATGACTGCATGTAATGTTTAAGAAACTGCTGCCTCCTTGGGGCATTTTTGTAATTGGTCCCCTAAAGTTGTTATTTTAGAATCGATCAACTAAAATTATATTAAATGTGTGAGAGAAACTTTTTTCCTGTGAAAATGAGCTAAAAGATTTGATTTAAATCTGTGATTTTTATTACAAAAAATCATTTGATTATTCAATGGCAACCCTGCTCTTATTTCTAATATACACTGAGCCAAAAAAGAAACTTATAAAATTTTAACAGATCACCATAGGGGCAGTGCACATTTACATTTCTCTTGTGTCATTGAAGCAAACAATTGGTTATTCACTGCCATTTGAAGCGATACATTGCAGTAATATTGTATCCAAATTTGGTGCATTTTCATGCACAGAATATTATTTGGTGATCTGTTAAAATTGTATAAGTTTCTTTTTTTATAAGTTTCTTTTTTGGCTCAGTGTATTAACCTAAACCTTCTTCGTACAGTGTTCCTACAAGCCACTACACTGCTAGCAAATGGAACCTTATACTTGAGTGTATCTTATGGCTCACTCCAGCAGGCAGCAAATGGAACCTTAATACTTCAGTGTATCGTGTGGCTCACTCCAGCAGGCTATCAAATGGTCTTGTTGCAATCAGTATAAGGTGCCAGACTTCCTCACTGGCAGCACAGGTTCGATTCCTGTCGCTGGTGAAGGCTTATAATCTATTATTTTCCCTTAAATTTGACGCATTCCCCCCCACCCCCCGATAGTTTAATTGTCAAAACATGTCGGGTAGTTACGGTTAAAACAGTGTAAATGGTTTGCCTAAAGTACTTATGGCAAAAACAGGCAAACTATTGCAGTGTATATAATCAATTGAAATAATATACCATTCGTAATCACAATATTTGTCAACATGTTTATTTGCACCCCAGTACATATTGAAGTCTGCTTTATCACACTCCCTGAGCCAAGCACAGCAGTACACCTGGATTATGTATGCGTGCATGATCCATCCATCCATCATGATAATCTATTATCTCTTACCATAGACCCTGAAATTAAAATGGCTGCCATAAATACCCAGACCTAAAATTTGTCCTTAGGCCAAAAAAAAAGGTGTTTGCTTGTCCTCGTCCGACCAACCGTCTCCTACGGTCCCGACCGTGATGTTTTTAACTTTTTTTCCACTTTTTTTCACGAAAAAAAACAACAACAAAAAATTACCTTTTTTCATTGGTGAAAAAAAGAAATATCATAAAAATGGAAGAAAAATATGTTTTGAAACACCTCTTTTTTTATCATTGAGATATTTATTTGTCTTTTGCATGTATTGTTATTTGTGAGTGTTCATATTGATACTTGATACAGGATTTAAAAATAATAATTAAACAATGTTAAAAAAACCCTGACCTACCGACCCAATTTTTTTCTTCTTTCAGTTTTGGAGAAGCAAACCATTTATTTTTTGGGGCCTTATCATATCACAACGTCTTTTGCTATACAACTTTTAAAGTCTGGTGCAAAATTGTGATATATACAAGTTTTGCACTTTTTAAGTTAAAACTGAATACAAATTGCACCCATGAAAAGATTGCACGGTGAGGTGCAATTTTGTACCGTATGGGAACACAGCAATTTTGAAACCCTGATACTTTGAAAAATAAGATTTATCATATTTCAATTATCAGTTCTACACATGGCGACCAATTGTAATGATTTATTTTAAATTTCACTGATATATGATATATCAGTTTTATACTGTGATTTGAATCAGGAATTAGAATCAAGGCAGCTATCGGCATGTTCCCACCCATACTGGCTTCAGTGGAATGCTGATAATTAACAAACATGACCTGTATAGTTGTTAACAGTATGACATGTAATACATCCTATACTAGACGATGGGACGGTGAACGGACTCATTGCCACTGATGGTAAATTAAAAAGCAACAACAACGTGGTGTTAGTTAGAACGATGGCTGGGGAAAGAAAATCAAAATACCAATTGTATGTTTTAACCAATTGTATGTTTTATTAACCAAGTTTAAATAGTATATATTTTTCAAAGGGCAAAGTTAGATTAAGATTTGGTTCTTTAGTTATTATTGGAACTAATATAAAGACATAAATATTATAAATATATAAAAGGCTAATCTATATAATTCACAAAGATGAATTGTATTATGGTGGGTTTTGGGCTCAAATAGTTCTAAGTTCTATTTAAATTTACGAAAAATCCATTACCAGTAACTAACAAAATAATATGAAATGGTTGTTTAAAAAAATGAGATTAGAGAGTACAAGTAGGCCTACCATAAGGCCAAGGGGGAACCGTTCTACAGGCCTGTCCAGTCTGTCCGGCCCTTTATTCTATCGTTTTTTGAGATTTTTTATATGCACATTTTTTGAAAAATCCTGAATGGTTTAATCCCTACCCAAGAAAAATACAACCGTGAGTTACCAGTGACCGACCATACTAGACAGGGCTGAAAATCCATGATACACCAGCGACCAGCGTGATTTTTTTCATTGTCTAATAAATAATAATAATAATAATATTACCGTTCTTCTATAGCGCTTTCCACAATGCAAGCACAGTCCCAAAGCGCTTTTCAAATCAAATATTATCGCTGCCAGTTTAAATATCAGAATCCTTTTGTCGCTACACTGGCGGCTACCAGTCAACAAGTGCACAAGCCTATCAGCACTACTAAGATTTTAATATCCTAACAGCTCCCCAAATATCGCTTGGGTCGACGAAGCAATTGAGACTAAGTACCTTGCCCAAGGATACAAACATGTTGGCTATAGCGGGGCTAGAACTCACAACCTTTGTATCGTGAACCCTGCATGCTATCCACTAGACCACACATGACCACAAAGTATGGTAAAGTGTGATTTGTGGTGGGTTTTTTATTTGGGGGGGGGGGGGGGCGGCGGGAGAGAATCTGGGCAGGTGTGCCTCTCAGCTTGCCGATCGGAGTTCACTTTTAAATTAAAATTTAATCAGCATAGAATTGGTGGCGCTATACTGATAAGGCGTGATTGTAGCAGACGATGGTAGACACGAACGGCCGTCAATTTTGAATTTCCATTGCTTTCAATGTAACAATGGATTTTGCCCGGGATTTTGATTATATGACCCCATTAAATTCATCACACGTTGGAACTAAATTATTATTATTATTTCATCCAAAAACCGCTGGAGTTGGATAACCAACTCCAGTGTCAGTATCATTTTTTGACAGCAAGCTGTGTGTAAATCTACCGCGTGAATAGCGCCACCAATTCTATGCCGACTAAATAATGACGTCAAACGCATCATACGCCTGTCACCGACGCATTCCAGACGATTACCATAATTTATTCAAATATGCAAAAGGGACCATTTTCGCTACGTACGTTAGTATAGGACTGACTTTCCTATCCCAAAATTAATAGTATCCCTGATCTGGGGTAAAATGAAAAATGTTTATTTGCTAAAATGGAGAAGGTTAAGAATTTATGCCAAAACGTATTTTCTGCTTGATTATCACCTTCTTGTACTTGTGTATTATTTTATCATGGTTTTATCACATCCCATTGATATAAAGTAGACAAACTGTAATCCATAATGCAAATGACCAGCATGTTGATATCGTCCTCTCCAACAATTAGACCATTAAGTACATCTTGTATGAGCTATACTTTATTGATTAGACCAACACTATAGAATTGGAATCACATTACGCCCGATGGACATTTACAATAAGGCTAAAATGAATCCCTATTACATTTTTGAAATCCACAAGATTTTCTGTAAAAACAAGTTACATGTAAGCTTGATCATATATTTTGTGTTCATTCGATGGCCATATCATTGTGTCATTTCATCGTGTTTAAGGACTAATAAATCCTTTGAACGTTAATTTGACGCAGGAGTTAATTTACTTTCTCAAAATGTAGGGCCTAGCAGCCTTATCCATGGGTAGGTTGCTTCTTCGTCAGCTGTTCGATCAAAACAACCAGCTGGGTTTGGGCGTATATGGCCAAACAGCTGACAAAGAAGCAACACCCGAGCGTGCGAAATGTTCACAAAGCAAATGCTCAAGGTACAGCGAATGCTCAAGGTATACATAGCGAATCGATCACTATGTTGTCACAAAATGTTGAACATGTCCAAAGATTTTCCAGACCCCAAGCTAGGGTTGGGAGCAAGTCCCACCCAAAATTTGGAACCCGGATACCTGAAGAAGAAAAAAAAGATTTAAATTTCTTTTCTACTCCAAGTCAAAAACAAGACCTTAGAAGTTAGATGACTCGTATTTGACCCTATAACCCACATAATACCCCTTGACCCACACCATTAGCCCCCCCCCCCCCAAAAAAAAAGTTATTTGTTTGCCTTCGTCAGACCGACCGTGTAAAACAGTCCCGAACGTGTCACTTTTTATCTTTTTCATAAAAAAAAGGAAGGTTATTTTTTGTTTAAATTTGTTTTAGACCTGGAGTGAGATACAGGAAAATGAAAGTGCACATTACATACAGTTTGTCCTACGGTATGACCAAGGGAATGGAAAATAGACATTAATAAAAAAAAATGTGTGTGTGTGTGGGTGTGGGGGGGGATTACCCTCCCAAAAAATATTTTGGATACCCGGGTACACAATTACCCCAAATTCCCACCCTTAACCCCAGTATACCTCTGCGAACCACATGAACCGCTAACGAATACAACTAATGCCAAACAACGTGTCATAAACGACCTACAACTTCCACGAACGTGCCCCGCTAAATGGGCTGTGAAAATTATAAATATTTTGAATTTTGTCATCGTTTATATTAACATGAAATAACTCGACAACTCAACACATATATGTATTTAAACTCACCACCTATGGTATGTACATGTAGGTAAACTCACCACCTACATGTATACAATTAATTGTCTTGGAGATAGCGAAGACCATAATCCTGCAACTACTTGACTTTGCTTACCACGATAAACACCCATACTTCATAGAAAGCTATAGGTCTTTAGAGCAATTATTTTCTGACCATGAATATTGAATAAAAATATCTATCTTTTTTTTTAAATCTAGGTCCAGCTACTGGCTGATTTGACTACATTTATGTAAAGTGCTCAACAAAAGAAAGTCATACACTTTGTTTAGGGCAATTAAAGTAACTTTTGATTGTTTTTTTACCAAACAGGCTAGATAGACATGTGGATGATCTTTTAGGCACATTTTGATACCAAACATAACACCTAGCAACAAAGATAAACCATGATTAGCGCCATTTAAAGAAAATTAGTCACTTTTCTAAAGTCACATTTTCAATTACTATACGGGAGGAAAATGGGTGTGTGCAAGATTCACCCCGTGTGTGACACTGTTATTAACCAGGATTGACCGGCGGGCAATCGATCACACTGTGCAGCAGTGTACACTACTCTGCGCTGGGCGTACACTTAGTGAGCGGGATGTTTGATTCCGAACATAAAGGGTATTATGTGCTTGTTAACAATTGGTGTTTTCTTCCGCGTAGTGTATTGAAAATGTGACTTTTGAAAAGTGACTAATTTTCTATAAATGGTGCTAATTATGGTTTATCTTTGTTGTTAGGTGTTATGTTTGGTATCAAAATGTGCCTAAAAGATTCATCCAAATGTCTATCTAGCCTGTTTGGTAAAAAAATAATCGAAAGTTACTTTAATTGACCTAAACAAAGTGTACGACTTTCTTTTGTTGAGCACTTTACATGTAAGAATATAACTCAGTTATTCACAAAAATCTAAACATCTAGGTTAATGGGGCACTACACTAAATCCTTGCGGAGAAATAGTACCTATATCAATTTGATCATCATCCCAGGGGAAGCAAAGAGGAGTACGATACGACTCAGTATGAGAGCTATGAAATGAAAGCATATGTTCGGACGTCGGCGATTTTCGTTTCTAGTTTGCCTATTTTTAGAACATTTGAATACACTTACCTGGGTTATACATGTGGCATGTGCTATGTACTGTTATTGCATCCTAGATAAATTTTCAGCTCCATAAATGCTACTCAAAATGAAATATTAATGATATAAAATCGGCCCTAATCACAGCGAAAATCAAGAACTCGTAGCAGAAGGAGGTTCCGATATGATGTCAATTCGCGGTAATTTACGATCGGCTCCGAATAGTTTCAATTAGTCTCGTTCCTCATTTTACTCCTCATGGGTGTACGCGTGTGTGTAAACATAGTAAATCACTAGGCGGACAACCAATAGGCCTACTATGAATGCGATCAACTGTTAACAACAGCCTGGTTCCAAATTGTTGGCACCAGGCTGCTTTTAGTGAGATTCCGAAGAACGCACGTGACCTGTTTTCCGAAGATTTCTGATCTCAATTTTAAATGGTCTACATGTATTACCAAACTATGCAATGTTCTAACATATTTGACATTTAAAACCACCCAATACGACAAATTATGTACAATTAGGGTCCTGGGTATGCAGTTTTCATTACGTAAATAATAGACAGGGAATTAATGCGCTGTGCAAACGGAATAACTCTATTTGATATGAACTCTCCGCATCGACCCTAGGCTACATCCCCAAGTCTTCAATATTAGTATATTACCGTACAAAAGCTGTACAAATATAGCCTGCAAGATAGCGACGTAAGAGGGCGACTAAGAGTGCGACTAAGAGTTAGTCTAATTGACCCTGAATTGACCCCTATTTCTTTGGCTGATTCCCGGTACCCAGAATCCCTTTTGGATGAGTTGTGTGGAGCCCATTGATGCAGGGACCACGCAAACTCGACGGCATTGAAGAAAGGTAATCATTTAGTCGTTAAAAAACCTCTAAAATCTCCAGAATTCGTGAGCGTAGAATAACATCGATGGTATCAAAATAATACGTAAGTATAGTTCTATAAGTAAGGATAACTTAAATTTAACTACCAGTAAATTTATTTTTTGTTATGAAACAAATACGACGTAGGAAGTCAATGCTTGTTTTTGTAGCTAGACGTTTGTCACGTCCCAACTGCAGCAGTTGGGACGTGAAGTTAGGTCTACTTCTACAGCTGCAATGGGAAGTAGGTTCCAGTTGTCGACGACTCTGTGTGTGAAGCTACCCTTCCTTATATCCAGTCGTGCCCTTGGCTTCTGTATCTGTACGAGATGTGTACCATTTATTTCCAGAGATACAGCGAGCTGAAATCATGCCCCGTAAAAACGCGTGCACTTGGGGAATTTGACAATAATTTTGTTATTCTTTAGACTTTACTTTACTGTGTGGGGAATCGTGAAATAATAGGATGGCAAAAGTAAAATATTAAATGATGCGGGCATATATTTTATAGCTGTATGTGGACACTGGTATGGCATTCATGCGTTATACACAGCTCAAGTTAGCTCAGTAGACACACAGTTGGTTGAGATGCGTCCTATACCAGGTCACAGGACAGCATATATTTGGATGTGTATTTGCGTGTGGTTTCACTGTACGAAAAGTGACCCCATGAATTCAATATGAGTCAGGCAGGTAGCAAGTAAAAGTTACCAGCCCGAATGCAAACTTACCAGCCCAACAAGTACATGTAATCATAAGATGAATTTGAAAATAAAAGCATTAAAACTCTTGAATTAGTGTTTCGTTATTTGTCTGAAGACTGAATTGCTTCAAATTCTAATTAGGCCTACAGTACACACATATTCCTAGGTTACAGGCATGACAGGGATACTCCTGTTAGTGTTAGAACTCTCTTGAGGAGTATTAATTAGAATTATCCTGATTATGGAGGAAACCAAACCAAGAAACCAAGATTCAAGAAGGAAGAGTCTATTCGTACAACTGTTGTACGAATTAGCGCGGTATCGCTGTAATTCGCACAACTGTTGTACGAATAAGCGAGGTATCGCTGTAATTCGCACAACTGTTGTACGAATAAGCGTGGTATCGCTGTAATTCGTACAACTGTTGTACGAATTAGACGAGAGTCTCTGTTATTCGTACAACTATTGTTAAAATAAGAGGGGAGTCCCTGTTATTCGTACAACTATTGTAAGCAGATGTGAGTCCCTCCCTGATATTCGTACAACTATTTGTACATTATAATTGGGAGGAGTATCTTATGGTATATATGCTGTTGTAAAAAATGAGGGAGTCTCTGTAATTCGTACAACTATTGTAAAGAGGGGGTGGGGGGTCAGTCCCTTCTCATTCATTTTAAAAATAAGAGGGAGTCCCTGTAATTCGTGCACTGTTGAAGAGGGGTCCCCTGTGGGGAGTCCCTGTAATTTGTACAATTAAGTTGAAGACGGAAGAGGGGGTCCTCTGTGGGGGAGTCACTGTAAATTCGTACAACTATTGAAGAGGAGAGGGGGTCTAGTCCCGGGTCTAGTGTGAGTCCCTGTAATTCGTACAACTATTGTAATAAGACATGGGAGGCTCTCGAGTGGGGGAACTTATTTTATAAAAGGGAGTCCCTAGTATACACTCGGCGGAAATCCCCCCACACTTTTTGACCGGGGTGGTCAACGTATCCCCCTGATTTTTCATATAGGCCTAGATGGCCAAGGCAAAATGAAATATTGCTCAAGTCAATAAAATATTGATTATTGGTCAAAAGTACACACCACATCGCACCAAATGGGTTCGAAAATTAAAAAAAAAAATCCAATTATGAGGGGGGGCATCACCCATCAGACTCCCCCTGTTCGAGCTTTTAAACAATCTACGGTACCTACTTAAATCAAAAAAATGCTCAACTTCTTTCTTGCATTGATAAAAAACAAAATATTGGAAATGAAGGTGACTTTTGGGTAAATGTTGGTCATAAGTAGGCCTATACACCAGATCGCACCAAATGAGTTCGAAAATTGTTCATTCCCCCCTCAGGCTCAGACGCCCCCTGTTTGAGCTTTTTCTTCTTCTTCTTCTTCCTGTAAAGTGCTGCCTTCAAATGGTTGAAGATAAACGCACTGTAACTCTCTGAAGCCTAGAGAGAAGATTTTTGTGTACAGGTTAACAGACCCGGGATGATCCCCTACTCTTTACGATGAGGTCTGCAACTATTTAACGTGTTCAGGGTGAACGTCTGAATACACGGGACCAACGGCTTAACGTGAATCTCCGAATCACGGCGAACTGACACTCACTGTATAGACCTGCACGTTATACACAGCGAATGGGGTAGAGGAGAAATTCTACAATTAAATAGATCATCAGCTAACCACGGAAAGAATATCCGATAACTAAACCTAACTGAATTAAGACTTGATTGTAGAATTTCCGACCTAGATAGGAACTTTTTGGGATGTACAAAGAATCCTGGTTTCAAGGCGACTTGAACCCACGATCCTGTGATTTGTGGGGCACATCCCTCAGACGGCCCCCTGTTCGAGATTTTAAACCATTGAGGCTGATGTCGAACCTCATTGGTCCAGAGTCGTTGTGCGAATTACAGAAATCTTCGTGCAATTCGTACAACAGTTGTACGAATAGCCATTTCCATTCAAGAAACCAAGAAAAAAACGTATAATTCAATCACTTCACTCAGACCAGTCATCACTCATGAATTTGACTTTTGGCGGTATGTACAGTCAATTCATGAAATATACGGTTTATTCCGTCAGATCAATTTAACCCCTAAAAAACAGGATTGCCAAATCATGTACATGTAACCATGGACTTTATAAGTCCATGATACTAAAATAAATAATAAGCTTACCGCGCATCTGCACACGATATCAGCCTCCGTCGCCAACAGATCAACGAGTTTTCCTTTCCCCTCGTCACCCCACTGTGCTCCCAATATCACGGACACCTTGTTGACCGGTTCCGTACAACGTCTTTTTGGACTGAAATTATTAGAATTTGTTGACGACATGATTGAATCGATGGAATGACTATTGTTATTTTTCGACTTCGACACATCAGCCATGATTGCATGGATTGTAGAGGTTTCGCGGGGTTTCTTATCACCGATCACGTTCGTGGATGATTATATTAACCTCGTCGTTAGAGTTCACCCGCTGGGCCCCATATGTATTATATGTGCGTCAGTGATCTCTTATGGGATTGGGATGGCGCGTATGTCAATTAGGGGGTTTCCGGTTCCGCATTGAGGGTGACGTATTCAAAACAAGCATATCTTTACACACCAGACGGTGCAAGACAACTTGATTCGATCTTGAGCTTTATCTTTATCTACAATCTTGGAAAAGTCCTTGGAACGCTTTATACACGTTTTTGACATTATAAGCAGATTTGTTTGGTTAACCGTTAAGAACTGATCTGAATAGGACACAATTTTCCCCACACCCCACCAATCAATGACATGTTGGGACACTTGCTGAAGACATTTTCCATTTCTTCAACATTGCACGGGGGAGAGGGGATGTTTTCCGTTATTTATGTAATAATAATAATAATAATAATAATGGCAGCTTTAATGCGTCAACAAAATTGTTGCTCCAGGCGCATCGACACAACATTGCAAAACAAAATTAGTACAAAAATCTGAATGAAGGAAAACCGTCATCACTTCAACACAACAACAAAAATGGTAGCAAGTTGACATGGTTGAACTAATGACAATCCCCACTCACAATGTGAACAACGCCACAAATAATAACATACACATCAAGAACATAAAAAATTCACAAAAATATTAATCAAAGAAATCGCTCTCAGATTTCATCATTAAAGTCTTTAACAATGTTTTGAATGAATCCACAGATTTTGCAGTTTTTACATACTCCGGAAGCTTAGGTTCCATAAGCGAGGTGCAGCACATAAAAGAGAACGTGATCCACTGCAGGATTTTGCAAATCGCGGTTCAGTGAAAAGTATTTTGCTGTTCGAACGCAATTGTCTATCTTGCTTGTATGGAGTTAGAAGATTTGAGATATACAATGGTGACATATTAATAGTTGATTTATAAACATAAATAAGTATTATGATATAATGTAGCGTTCCAAGCCTATTTTCCAGGATTGTAGATGCCAAAGTGTGTGCCTAAAATGTAAACAAACTAAATTGGGCGTCAACAGCCTCAGTCATGCTATACCGAAGAGTTGGCCTAATACATAACGATTCAATTTACAACACGTTCTGACACTAGGCTAATGTATATCCACGAAACACGTCGTGTAAATAACTGTAAATAAATACAGAAAATCATTTTCTTAAAAGTACTTCCTTAAACAATTCAAACAAAACCTCATATCAAATAACAATAAGTTTTTTTGTTTTTTTAGCACTGTCCTTCAAAACTATTATCTCAATCAAAACTGATCTCGGAGCCTTTTAAGATTCTGTTCGAGCAATGTCCTTCGTCTTGTTTGTTAGTCTTTGTTATGTTGTAACATGTTCCCCAAAGGGATAGGCAACTTTCAGGCCTTATTGACATGCCTATATTCCCATTGATGGTTGTATTTTATTTTTGTCTGATTGATTTGCTTTGATATTATTATTGATGTTTGTATAATATGATGTGATATTAGTCTTTTAGCTTCATGATCAAGCAAAATGATTCCGAAGTCGGAAATATATGTTTTGCTTAATTTGTCACGTTATCTTCAGTAGGCCTATATAGCACGACTCTTTAATGCTTAATGTGACTCTTGAACGCTTAATTAGTCACATTATCTTCAATAGATAGCACGACTCTTGAATGCTTAATTAGTCACGTTATCTTCAGTAGATAGCACGACTCTTGAATGCTTAATTAGTCATGTTATCTTCAGTAGATAGCACAACTCTTGAATGCTTAATTAGTCATGTTATCTTCAGTAGATAGCACAACTCTTGAATTCTTAATTAGTCACGTTATCTTCAGTATATAGCACAACTCTTGAATGCTTAATTAGTCACGTTATCTTCAGTAGATAGCACGACTCTTGAATGCTTAATTAGTCATGTTATCTTCAGTAGATAGCAGCACGACTCTTGAATGCCTATAATTAGTCGTGTTATCTTCAGAAGATAGCACGACTCTTGAATGCTTAATTAGTCACGTTATTTTCAGTAGATAGCACGACTCTTGAATGCTTAATTAGTCGCGTTATCTTCAGTAGATAGCACAACTCTTGAATGCTTAATTTGTCACATTATCTTCAGTAGATAGCACGACTCTCGAATTTCATAATTAGTCACGTTATCTTCAGTAGATAGCACGACTCTTGAATTCTTAATTAGTCACATTATCATCAGTAGATAGCACGACTCTTGAATTCTTAATTAGTCACATTATCATCAGTTGATAGCACGGCTCTTGAATGTTTAATTAGTCATGTTATCTTCAGTAGATAGCAGCACGATTCTTGAATGCCTAATTAGTCGTGTTATCTTCAGTAGATAGCATGACTCTTGAATGCTTAATTAGTCACGTTACCTTCAGTAGATAGCACGACTCTTGAATGCTTACTTAGTCATGTTCTTTTCAGTAGATAGCACGACTCTTGAATGCTTAATTAGTCACGTTATCTTCAGTAGATAGCACAACTCTTGAATGCCTAATTAGTCGTGTTATCTTCAGTAGATAGCACGACCCTTGAATGCTTATTTAGTCACGTTATCTTCAGTAGATAGCACAACTCTTGAATTCTTAATTAGTCACGTTATCTTCAGTATATAGCACAACTCTTGAATGCTTAATTAGTCGTGTTATCTTCAGTAGATAGCACAACTCTTGAATTCTTAATTAGTCACGTTATCTTCAGTATATAGCACAACTCTTGAATGCTTAATTAGTCACGTTATTTTCAGTAGATAGCACGACTCTTGAATGCTGAATTAGTCGCGTTATCTTCAGTAGATAGCACAACTCTTGAATGCTTAATTTGTCACATTATCTTCAGTAGATAGCACGACTCTTGAATTTCATAATTAGTCACGTTACCTTCAGTAGATAACACGACCCTTGAATGCTTATTTAGTCACGTTATCTTCAGTAGATAGCACAACTCTTGAATTCTTAATTAGTCACGTTATCTTCAGTATATAGCACAACTCTTGAATGCTTAATTAGTCGTGTTATTTTCAGTAGATAGCACAACTCTTGGATTCTTAATTAGTCACGTTATCTTCAGTATATAGCACAGCTCTTGAATGCTTAATTAGTCACGTTATCTTCAGTAGATAGCACGACTCTTGAATGCTTAATTAGTCATGTTATCTTCAGTAGATAGCAGCACGACTCTTGAATGCCTAATTAGTCGTGTTATCTTCAGAAGATAGCACGACTCTTGAATGCTTAATTAGTCACGTTATTTTCAGTAGATAGCACGACTCTTGAATGCTTAATTAGTCGCGTTATCTTCAGTAGATAGCACAACTCTTGAATGCTTAATTTGTCACATTATCTTCAGTAGATAGCACGACTCTTGAATTTCATAATTAGTCACGTTATCTTCAGTAGATTGCACGACTCTTGAATTATTAATTAGTCACATTATCATCAGTAGATAGCACGGCTCTTGAATGTTTAATTAGTCATGTTATCTTCAGTAGATAGCAGCACGATTCTTGAATGCCTAATTAGTCGTGTTATCTTCAGTAGATAGCATGACTCTTGAATGCTTAATTAGTCACGTTACCTTCAGTAGATAGCACGACTCTTGAATACTTACTTAGTCATGTTCTTTTCAGTAGATAGCACGACTCTTGAATGCTTAATTAGCCACGTTATCTTCAGTAGATAGCAGCACGACTATTAAATGCCTAATTAGTCGTGTTATCTTCCAGTAGATAGCACAACTCTTGAATGCCTAATTAGTCACGTTACCTTCAGTAGATAACACGACCCTTGAATGCTTATTTAGTCACGTTATCTTCAGTAGATAGCACGACTCTTAAATTCTTAATTAGTCACGTTATCATCAGTAGATAGCACGGCTCTTGGATGTTTAATTAGTCATGTTATCTTCAGTAGATAGCAGCACGATTCTTGAATGCTTAATTAGTCGTGTTATCTTCAGTAGATAGCACGACTCTTGAATTCTTAATTAGTCACGTTATCTTCAGTAGATAGCACGACTCTTGAATGCTTAATTAGTCACGTTATCTTCAGTAGATAACACGACTCTTGAATGCTTAATAATTAGTCACGTTATCTTCAGTAGATAGCACGACTCTTGAATGCTTAATTAGTCACGTTATCTTCAGTAGATAACACGACTCTTGAATGCTTAATTAGTCATGTTATCTTCAGTAGATAGCATGGCTCTTGAATGTTTAATTAGTCACGTTATCTTCAGTAGATAGCACGACTCTTGAATGCTTAATTAGTCACGTTATCTTCAGTAGATAAGCACGACTCTTAAATGCTTGATTAGTCGAGTTATCTGCAGTAGATAGCACGACTTCTGAATGCTTAACTAGTCACGTTATCTTCAGTAGATAGCACGACTCTTGAATGCCAAATCAATCACGTTATCTTCAGTAGATAGCACGACTTCTGAATGCCTAATTAGTCACGTTATCTTCAGTAGATAAGCACGACTCTTGAATGCTTAATTAGTCACGTTATCTTCAGTAGATAGCACGATTCTTGAATGCTTAATTAGTCGCGTTATCTTCAGTAGATAGCACAACTTCTGAATGCCTAATTAGTCATGTTATCTTCAGTAGATAGCACAACTCTTGATTGCTTAATTAGTCACGTTATCTTCAGTAGATAGCACGATTCTTGAATGCTTAATTAGTAACGTAATCTTCAGTAGATAGCACGACTCTTGAATACTTAATTAGTCATGTTATCTTCAGTAGATAGCACGACTCTTGAATGCTTAATTAGTCACGTTACCTTCAGTAGATAGCACAACTTTTGAATGCTTAATTAGCCACATTATCTTCAGTAGATAACACGAATTTTGAATGCTTAATTACTCATGTTATCTTCAGTAGATAGCAGCACGACTCTTGAATGCTCAATTAGCCGTGTTATCGTCAGTAGATAGCGCGACTCTTGAATGCATAATTAGTAATGTTCTTTTCAGTAGATAGCACGACTCTTAAATGCTTAATTAGTCACGTATGGATAGCACGACTCTTGAATGCTTAATTAGTCACGTTATCTTCAGTAGGTTGCACGACTCTTGAATGCTTAATTAGTCACTTTACCTTCAGTAGATAGCATGACTCTTGAATGCCTAATCAGTCACGTTATCTTCAGTATATAGCACGACTCTTGAATGCTTAATTAGTCACGTTATCTTCAGTAGATAGCACGATTCTTGAATGCTTAATTAGTCGCGTTATCTTCAGTAGATAGCACAACTTCTGAATGCCTAATTAGTCATGTTATCTTCAGTAGATAGCACAACTCTTGATTGCTTAATTAGTCACGTTATCTTCAGTAGATAGCACGATTCTTGAATGCTTAATTAGTAACGTAATTTTCAGTAGATAGCACGACTCTTGAATACTTAATTAGTCATGTTATCTTCAGTAGATAGCACGACTCTTGAATGCTTAATTAGTCACGTTACCTTCAGTAGATAGCACAACTTTTGAATGCTTAATTAGCCACATTATCTTCAGTAGATAACACGAATTTTGAATGCTTAATTACTCATGTTATCTTCAGTAGATAGCAGCACGACTCTTGCATGCTCAATTAGCCGTGTTATCGTCAGTAGATAGCGCGACTCTTGAATGCATAATTAGTAATGTTCTTTTCAGTAGATAGCACGACTCTTAAATGCTTAATTAGTCACGTATGGATAGCACGACTCTTGAATGCTTAATTAGTCACGTTATCTTCAGTAGGTTGCACGACTCTTGAATGCTTAATTAGTCACTTTACCTTCAGTAGATAGCATGACTCTTGAATGCCTAATCAGTCACGTTATCTTCAGTATATAGCACGACTTTTGCATGCTTAATTTGTCACGTTATCTTCAGTAGATAGTACGACTCTTGAATGCTTTATTAGTCGCATTATCTTTAGTAGACAGCACAGCTTATGAATACTTAATTAGTATCATCATCTTCAGTAGATAGCGCAATTCTTGAATGAATAATTAGTCACATAATCTTCAGTAGATAGCACAGCTCTTGAATGCTTAATTAGTCACTTTATCGTCAGTAGATAGAGCAACTCTTATGCTTAATTAGTCACGTTTTCTTCAGTAGATAGCAAAGCTATTGAATCTGGTGAACTTCAGTAGATAGCGCAACTCTTGAATGCTTAATTATTAACGTTATCTTCAGTAGATAGCACAGCTCTTAAATGCTTAATTAGTCGCGTTATCTTCAGTAGACAGCTCATGAATGCTTAATTAGTTATGTTATCTACAGTAGATGCGCAATTCTTGAATGCTTAATTAGTCGCGTTATCTTCAGTAGATATAGCACGACTCTTGAATGCGCGTTATCTTTAGTAGAAAGCTTAACTCTTGAATGCTTAATTAGTCATGTTATCTTCAGTAGATAGCACAGCTTTTCAATAAAAGGCCACGACATCGTCAGTAGATAGCATACCTCTTGAATGCTTAATATGCACGCCATCTTCAGTAGTATCACAACTAATTTATTTATTTAATCATGAACTCTGTGAGTAAGGGGAGAAACCTGCATGAGGGATTGCCTTGAACAAGAGCCTTGAACCATGAATTTTAGGCCCATAATTTAGCTCCCACATTGTTTGCAACAACTATAGCACACAATAATATTGCCTATCTATCATTCTGTATAATTAATACTTTGAATCTATTGATCCGGGATATCGTATCGGTCAATACAGGTCAAGCCTTCTAATAATTCAAGATCTTGTCAAGTACACATTTACGGGTGTTGAGAAGCACACGATCTTATTAGCCCAATTTGGGTTCTTTTTGTCGGACTTATCATATATTTATATTTAGCAAATCAATTTACGTTTACAAATTAGTTCATGTAATTTGTTCACTTTCCTGTTTGAAGTCTATTATTCGCTACAAAACAAAGTCATGTCAAATAAAAGTTTTGGTCCTACCGTCAGTTACGCCACACACCACAAAGCCGGCGACATCGACACCTCTGCTGGAGTGGGTAAATGTATTATATGGAAAAATAAAACACAGACACAAAGGGGACTATTATTTGGAAACACGATCTTTGTTTTCAACATCATTCATGCACTGATTTGTTAGTGACCATGGTATACAGACGGGCTGGAGGTGAACTCCCAAACCTTGCCATTGCATTGACGTGAAGTTTTCTTCTATTCTGTTTGTCTTGCCACGGTGTCTTGAGAGATTTGTGTGGGGTATGTTAAACTCATTCTGTACTCATTGTCAACCTGCACTGTCTTATGAAATGTCACAATGCTCAATGAGGGGAACTTCACTTTCTTTAAAAGGCACTACATGTTATGGTATATTGGTATGTCATACTCTGTTGTATTCATCATTAGTGTATGTGGTATTGACAGTAAGAGTAACATTAGTGTTCGTCAAAGTAATCATGATTGAATTAGGGAAGAATAGGGTCATTCTGAACTTTTGTATTATCATGATTATAGGGGGGGGGGGGGGGGGGGGGGGGGTAATCTAGTACATTGCAACAAGTCATACTTAAGAGTATTTTGGTCATCAGTTGGTATTGTTCAACAACCCCACCCATTGTTGGTTTCCTGTACTAGGGTCATTAAATATCAAGATTATACATTGAAAAGATTGACCCAAAGTGTATGGGTTGGAAGAAGTCAATGATCATTTTAATAGGATTGCCAATAGAGTTTAAGAGGGTTTTGCATGCAACAAGAAATTTAAACAACCATCAATGAAGGTCAAGTAATAATTGACATGAACAATTTTCAGAAGAAAACTGACAACATTGTTGACTCCTAACATTTTATTTGGGATTGATAATATAGGCCTATTACATATTCTACCCTATTTCCCCATCCCTTCGCATGCAGTCATTTTAAAATACACTTTCATGAAAGTGCACATTCAAAATGGACCAATCTATTACAATAACTCATAAAGGACTCAGTAAGTTAGAAATTTATTTTGGAGAGCATTTTCTTTTAGATGAGGTTGAACCAAGTAAAATTACCAGCTATATTTGTGAGAAAAAAGGTTTGCGAAGAAAACATTGATGATCCATACTTTGTTTAATTGACAGAGTCCTAATGACACCAACCAAACCATCTCGACTCCATAATGGAGATGACAATGAGAATATAATGCCTGTAGTGTATCTTCATCATCATGGGATTAACAGACGAACAATAGGAAGAAAAGGAAATAATCACCATGGAAACAAGCTATCACATCGTACATCTAATCGAAACAACCAGGTAAATCATTATTAGAGACTGGTGTAACATGTAGGACCCTCTAAGTGATTTGGGTATAAATTAAACTGAATAAACAGCTGTTTAGAATATTTTAGTTTCACATTCTTTTTCAATCTACACCTGTTGGTGCTCCCAATTAAAAGGAATACCCATTATACTTTACAAAAGTATTGCAGTCTATATTTGTGGAAGAAATATCCCAATGTCTGGTGCATATAAGATGTTTTGGCCTTGTTCAAAGATAAAGATAGATTCAATATTTAAGGTGCCGTATTTTGCATCAAAGCTGACTTCCAGACGGGATTTCATACAAGCAGCACCAGTGGCGTAACCAGCGGGAGTGCAGTAGGAACCCTTGCCCCCCGCTTTCCCCCCTCCCCTAATGAAATCAATCGGTGTGGGTGTGGAATGGAGCCACCCATTGGGAGCCCCCCACCCCCATTTCAAGCCACTGCCCTTTCTTGCCCCCCCCCCACCCCCAAATGAAAAAGTCTAGTTACGCCACTGAGCAGCACTTCAATTAAACATGGCAGTTTATGCCAACAATATTCCTGAACTGTTCTTCAAATTTGATCTGAGTAAACAGTATTTCCAGATATTGGGATGAGTCATTTTCATTCCAAAGGACAACAGTAAAATTACATACTTTTCAGGGGCGTTACAACGTATCCAGGCGGGGTGCGAGAGTTGGCACTATTGATTGAGACTGGGACGGACCTCTCGCTATTTGTTTTATCAACTTGTTTTTTCGCGCCGGTTGGAGTAAACTACCCTTCGCTTTCAATTTTTTGAGTTGGCGGTAACTTGGAAAATTAACCTTCTAGTAAAGCACACACCCTATGGGCGCTGAATCCTGGATACACACACCCCTGCGTTTGTCAGTTTTTATCCCACTGAAATGTGTGGACTAGTCCTTCTTTCTCCACAATACCCATATTAAAAACAGCTGTAAAAGTGAAAAAGTGTCTTAAAAAAAGTGTTTTTAAAATATATTGATACATGACCAACTTTTACCAATCTTCTCTCCTTTTAAGGAGAGGAGATACTAAATCCTGATTTGTATATTTTCCATCAGAGAAAAATACTGAACACTATTACTCAGGGAGTCATCAATAAGAGAGCCACACATGATGTCAAATGTACCACTACCCCAAAGCGCCCTTGCAGAAGAAAACGGAAGGCATCAATATCATCATCAAGAAAACCATCTTTGAAACCGTTACATCCTAAGAGGACATATCATGGTATGATAACAAGAAGTCATAACCGTGGTAACAGTACCGTGCATCATGCCATCAATCAAGAGAAACCACCATTCGTTATTTTTAAGGATCCTTCAGGTAATACATTTCCCCACTTCACCCTACAACCACCTCTAAACACTTTTTACTTACAATTTTAAAGGCTTGGAATGATTATATTCAATAAAATATGGATAAAATTTGATTAAATCGTCTGTGGTATACATAGTGGCATATCCTCAGCGTTATTACGTAGTGACGTACGGTAAACTTTTATGATGTATATAACCTGTTATTTTGAAATATCGTTTTCTTAATTATTTTGACAAAGTCCCAAAGCCAAAAATTGATTGGTAATAAAAAATATGATTTGGTGTACAAAAAAGCTAACAAAAGTTTTTTTGTTTTAATTAAGTGACATACACATTATATGCCACTACATGTATGTAATACTACCACAAAATACAATACAATGTAAATTCATAATTTCACTAAAATATGTTTCTCATTACCATCCTATTTTCCACCAATTTCAAACTTTTATTATACTAAGTGACAAAATGTATGCCAGTTGCAATGCATGGTGGGTATATTTAATTACCAAATGAATAATTTTAGTCTTTGAGATATAAATAGAAAGGATTGGTAAATCTGAGGCTTTGGGTAAATATCCTATTATGTTTTTGTCCAGATTCTTGTGGTTCTCCCAGCTCATCAGATGACAATAATTCAGATAATGAGACAGCTGCATCAAGTATTGAGTTGAGGGCGCTATTGGCATGTTTGCCTGTTCTGGATGAGATTCCAACTCCTCCTGTCTTCCATGATATAGACGCTGATACTGGAGATATAATGACTATGAAGGATTATGCTAAACACTTCTATGACTATCTACAGGTATCAATTATTTTACATTTCTCCTTTCCTCCTCTAAAAGCCACTGTCCTCTTTTCCCAATTAAAGATGTGAACTCTAATTTAAATAGTTTTGTCCTCTTACCTAAAAACGTTACGTTTGCTTGCTTGCAGGGCCTAATCAATACATTAAAGGAGAACTGGATACTTTTGCTTGCTTGCAGAGCCTAATCAATACAAGGAGAACTGGATTGTGTTACATTACAATTTGACCTATATCCATCTCTTTAAAAAACATATCTCTTTTTTATTTGTTACTATGGCAATAGAGCGTAGAAATCAAGAGTGTTTGCCAATCAACTGATGTCAACCCAGATAAACCTACATCAAGTATGAGATCAGTGCTAATAGATTGGCTTATGCAAGTACAGGTAAGCCTATGGGAGAGGGTTAGCCCTCAGCATGGGGGAGGGGAAGGGACACCAGTGGGGAGCAGTAGCGTAGCTAGGTTTATCAAATCAGGACGGAGGGGGGCAAGAAATAAAAGTGAAAGGACAAGACTTAACCAACAACCGTCATATTTCATGATTCCCTTTGTCAAATGAATCAACAGAGCCAATCTCAACTGACATAGTCAAATATTGACCCCCTCCCCCTCTAACTACGCATGGGGAGCATGCTCAGTGTATCATACAAATGTGTATGCATGGTGGTCGATCGTACATACAAGTACACATACAAGGCTTTGGAGAAAAAAAAGGTAACATTATGGAGAAGGGTAGCTCCTAGGGTGGGAAAAGCGGAGCTAGAGGACTAAGCACGCTTAAGCAGATCTACATCAAGAAGGCCTTTGATCATTAGACTGCTAGAAGGGTCTACTTTCCCGATAATGTGTGAAAATTGGGTCTAAAATGAAGCAAAATCCTTAGACATGGATACCGTTTTTTCAAAATCACCCTTAGAAATGGGTAGGGGTTTTGATTTGAATCTCCAGTGGCACACCCCCCGACAAAACCAAATCTGAGCATTCCCCCCCCCCCCCCCCCCTTACCAAAGAAAATGACAGCACCCTTACAACATTGATAACCATGCCACAGCGCAGGATGATAGCATGATACAGAGAGAGGGTATAAAAGAAATTTGGGTCCAAGGTATGTACCATGTACTTTCTGATGTTTTCAGGACATTCAATCACCCAAACTTCATCTTCGTCTAATCACTTTCTTTCAGTCCCATTTGAATCTAAAAGACGAGACATTGCATCTGACAGTCAAAATGATAGACAAATACCAGCAAAGTTCCAATGTCAATTAGACCATTTTCAACTGATTGGTGTGAGTTGTCTACTACTAGCTGCCAAGTATGAGGAAAGATATGCTCCAGAGGTAAGGTTTGGGGACATTTTGGTGGGTGGGATGGGGTGGGGGGAGGGGGGGATGGGTAGAAGCAACTCGGTTCCATCGTTAAATTGGATACTTTTCAGCTGATTGGATTCATTCATTCATCTTTTATTACCATAACATTAAAATCACAAATAACATACAAAACCAATACAGCCAAATTTAAAACCTAAATATGACATCAACAATATATACCGGACAAGACAAAGGACAATGCTCAAAAAGAATATCATCAAATAACCATAAAGTGAAATTGAAATAGTGCTCTAAAAAAATAAATTAATCGTAACTTGAAATAAGTTTTTGCTTAAATTTATTACGAAAATGTTTTACCGAATTTGAAATTTTGTATGAATTTTCGAGAGAGTTCCAAAGATGGAGCTATTGTTATTTACTAAATATTTTCCAAATGTTGAAAAAAGAGTTCAACTGACAGTTCAATCATTATCATACACTTGGTCCCTTTTCTCCCAATAAGTTGACCTTATTTGATCACGTCCCCTTGTGAACCAGAGAGTTAATTATTTTTAGTTGAGGTTGAACAGAATTAAACTAACTTTTGTGTTATTTGTTATGGTTGATCTTAGTTCTTATAGCAAACTCTTACACCATTTATTGTTTTACCTCATATAGATTGACTTTTTAGTTCATCTTACGGCCAACTCCTACACCAGAGAAAATGTGATTGAGAATGAACAACTTGTCTGGCGAGCTTTGAACTTCGACCTTTGTTGGCCAACCTCTATGACCTTTTTGAGACGATATCTGCAGATTATTTCTGTTAACAAAGAGGTGAGAATTGCTCAATCAATCAAGCACACAAGCACGCTAAGATCAGTCCATCGATCTAATGATTTGCCTTATCAGTTTTTTTAAACTGATAAAAAAGTTCTTAAAGGATATGATTGAATCAAAAGTCCCCCTGCTTTTTCTAAATTGTCCTGAATATTGGGCATTCCAACCAACAGATAATGAAAAATGAAAAATGTAATCCTTTCTATCTTTTCAGCTAACCTGTAACTTTATGCAGTTGAAGACGCTCAGTCTATACCTAGTAGACTTAGCCTTAGTCTATACCACCATGTCGCATTATTTCCCATCCGAATCTGCTGCTGCTGCCCTTTGCCTGGCGCTCCTTATCCTCAATCCTGCTCTACCTGATGTTTGGGATGCTACTATGATACACTATAGTAGATATACAGAGAGACAGTTAAATGCATGTATGAGTAGCTATGCAGAGTTAGTAATGGAAGTACCAACGAGTAAATTTCAGGTAAAGACACATAGGCAGCCTACAACTAGATGGGGAATGGAAGGGGAGTGCAAACTGTTGGGGAGGGAGTGTGAATAAGTGACACAGGTACGAAGTAGTACGGAATGCTTTTTTATGATGAAAATTGAAAAATATTTAGAAAATTCCTAAAATATATGAAAGTATTGTGATTTATGAGATTTGTCTACAGAAAATAAAGTCAAGATCGTTTTTGGAGTCTGGGAATGTATTTCCTCATTGTAAAACTTCATTATAAGAGAGAAAAAATATGTGTAAAGTTTGACAAAGATCACATAATAATTATTCCTTTAAGATATAGCCTACAGAGGTCCCAAAGAGAACATGGGGGACTTGGGTCAGACTCACTAATACTTTACTTCTGTTTGTTTGAATACATTGTCACCATGGTGAATTTAAGTATTGGGTGTGACCCCGGGGGGGGGGCACTCAACTTTTTTTTGGGTAGGGGTGTGCCGCCCAGGGTCTCAAAAAGGGGGGCTACAGAACTGAACTGAGTGGATTTTATAACGAAAAATAGGGTCTTAGGAACTGATTTTTTTCCAAAAAATAGGTCTTGAGAACTGGCCTATAGTTCAATTTTCGATATAATGTGGTTTAAAAACGCAAAATTTTCGAAGAATTGGGGCTTTGGAACACAAAATTGGGGCTTTGGAACGCAAAATTTTGTGATTTTTTGAATTTTCGATAAAATTGGGGTCTTTAAGAACTGATGCAGGCTCAAAAGGGGGTCATAAGAACTAGCAGCAGAGGGTGAAAAAGGGGGTCTTCAGCGCGGCACATACCTATACCCTTTTCAAATGTCAGTGCCCCCCCCCCCCCCGGGGGTGTGACTGTTCAGTGGCATGGCCACCTTTGCCTGTGGGATGGGGTGAGATGGCAAGGGACAAGTTTTAACATCAAATAAAAAAAGGTGAAATTGCCAAACCTTTTCTATCCAATGGGGAAAACCTACTCAGTTTTGCCCTCCCCAATAATGATATAGACAAGTGACACCTGCAATGAACAAAGATGGTCTCTATACCATCTTTGGTTTGAATCAACAGATAGGCCAAATTAGTTTCAGATATTTCAATGTGTAAATAAGCTTATAGGTCCATAATTGGAAGCCAAGGCATAGGTTGGTATATAAAAGAAATTCCAGTTCCAGTTCCACCAATATATCAAACATTTAACATGAATGATAGAATGGATGTCACCAAAATGTTATTCTCTTTCCCCTATATAGGCTGCCAATAAGAAACACACCCGTCCAAGATTTGAGTCTGTTAAATGTTATTCTCTTTCCCCTATATAGGCTGCCAATAAGAAACACACCTGTCCAAGATTTGAGTCTGTTAAATGTTATTCTCTTTCCCCTATATAGGCTGCCAATAAGAAACACACCCGTCCAAGATTTGAGTCTGTTGAATTGATATCTAAGCTGGCACAAACACCAATCATACAAGACTTGGCTAATAATGAGGTGAGGTGTTGTTTGTTTTTATGGGATCTATTCAGTTCAGACTATAATCCTGAAACATCTTATAATGCACTTATCAATTGCAGTCCCGGCCTGGCGGGGACTATGCGGGGACCGTACGCAAACGTACAAAAAATGTTGCCCGGCTATGCGGGGCGTGTAGCCGGGACGTACAAAACGTGCCCCCGCTAGCCGGGGCGTGTAGCCGGGGCGTAGCGGGGACGTACATTACTGAAAAAATAGGCCGGGACATGGCCGGGCATTGTACGCTAGGATACACAAATGTACACCCCGGGGCATAGCCGGGCGTACACATACATAGCGGGGACATATGCTAAGGTACACAAAATGTACACCCCGGCTATGGGGGCCGGGACAGTACGCCGTCGTACACTTTGTCCCGGCCCATGGGGGCCGGGACTGTAGCGGGGGCGTACAAAAATATGTGCCCCGCCATGCGGGGACCGTACACGACTGTAGCCGGGACGTCACATCTGCAATTTGTACGTCCCGGCCCTAATCCCCGTTATCCCCAGGTCCCCCGGGGCCGGGGCTGCAATTGATAAGTGCATAATAGGATCTATGAACCTATCTTTTTAACTTCCAATCTACTCCAACTTGATTGAGTGATACCATTCTCTACAAGATCATCGTCCATTCTTTATTGTCTTGAACCTTAATGTTGTAGTCTGTAGTGGGGGGGGGGGGGGGGGGGGCAAGAACAAATCTGGGGTGGGGGCAAGAAAAAAATTGGGGGCATGATGGTGTAATTAATTAAGGTTCGTGTAATTGATTATCTTTCTAAGGCGTATCATCTTGACCACACAATTTGCCTGTTCCCATCATTCCTTTTCAGGGATAGTCAGGGAGGGAGAGGGAGAGAGAGATTTTTATTTCTGTTTGAAGTATTTCTCTTAGTGTCTGATCATTATTCTTCTTTTTTTCAGACATCATTTTGAAAAACAGATGGAAGCCACTTGGAACCGAGGATTCAGAATAAACAATAGACCAATACCAAGAGATGTGTCATCTCAGTGAATCTAAGATCAATTCAAATCTTATAACATGCATCATATAGAATGCTTTCATTTCCTTATGTTTAGAAGCATGCACTTACGCATTTTGAAATTTATACACTACTTTGCAGTGAATTAAAGCAAATAGGTGGAAGCTTTACATATTACATAGAGAACTAGTTACAACTGCTGGAATTATAATGTATGTGTTTTATAAAAGGTGTGATTAATAAAATACTTATTTAGAATATTTTGATCCCTTAAAGGTGTGTGACCCAATTTTTAGTGTTACTAAATTTATTATGCAGTCATATTGGAGTCAAATTGCTCTAGTGATTTTATGAAAGAAGCAAACGAAAATTTTGCAATTTAACGTTAAACAAACTTCTAGTCCATCACTTTTCCAGATAGAGCATCTACCAGAAACATTTTGTTATAGTACTACAATGTGGGAATTCTTCGGATACCAAAATCTCAATTTTGATGGAAAAGTCAATGTTATCGGGTCACCCACCTGCAGCATAAACACAATATTATTTAATTCATACTTTAGGGTAAGTTTTGAGTTAAAAAGATACTTTGTTAGACATGTTAAACATGTACTTCTCTTTTCAATGTTTGATCTGGAGGCAGGCAGGGAGCTCTATATGTCAATATACCTTTATAAATAATACAATCACGAACAGTGAATTGAAATAATCCCATTGTTTGTAATAAATAATATTCAGACACGCACATAAGCAAGCTTCATACAGCAAGATGTAACACCAGTTTGTCATTGTTGTATATACTCAGGGGATAGTTGGGGTAGGGGCATGATGATTATACTCTGAAAGAATTGTATATTAAGACATTCAATTGCTCATTTTGTAATTATTTATATGACCACATTTTCTACCAAATAAATCAATGCAAAATTACAGAAAATTATCAAAACAAAGCAATCAAGTAAAAAAATGAAGTATATGCCTGATCAGACTTTTCTTACTATACTGGTGCTGTTGTCTATTAAGAAATCGTGGCCTGTATAAAGTGTAGAGAAATGAGGCAAAAGGGAAGAAGGCAAATGGTAGCGATGTGGTTGTCCCAAAACCGGCAAAAAAAAAATCGCAGGGTACAAGTGGCAAATGTACCGACGGAACCTACCTATGTCTCTGAAAAAGGTAAAGTGGTACACAAAAAAGGTATATTGTCAAATTTTACGGGGGCGCGTACACAAAAAAAGGTATATTGTAAAATTTTACGGGGGGCGCCCGCCCCCAAAGCCCCCCCCCCTGTATCCACCACTGGTACAGAAACTTTGTTGGTAAAATGTTTACTTTTTGCAGGACATTTATTTTGATACTATTGTGAGCCAATTGAAAAATGTCGACACACTTTTGACAAATCATCTGAATATTGTCTATCCTATCCAAAGGCGCACAATCTGTTTAAAGAAAGGTGGTTTTTGTTTTACCAAATGGGTGAAATGAAGAAACTTTATACACTGCAAAAACACTGGTGTTAAAATCAACACTGAGGGTGTTAATTTTAACACCACATAAGTCTCCCAGCTGGTCCATACTATCTGGTGTTGATTAACACTAGTCTTTGGTGTTGATGAATTAACACTCCTTTGGGTGTTGCTATATTAACACTCTCAGGGTGTTAATTTTACCCACCTATGTTAATTTTTACACCTTCTGGTGTTAAAATATTAATGTTAGATAAGTTGAAGTACTTTAACAATAAAATGCTTGCAAATAACATATTTCACTGTTCAACAGTTCAAATTTATTAAAACTTTAACGTTTTTGTGAATTAATGTTCTTACTTGCCATTTAATTATTGAATGGTGCATATTGCAGATCGAATCACTAGATCAAATGTATAGATATACAATCCAAAGTGTTACAAAACCAATATAACCAACCTCTGTGCGCATGTGTGGAATAATGACACCCATGGGAGTTATTCTTACACCAAGTTTAACACAAGAAACTTAACACCATGAGAAGTGTTACATCAGTTATTCCTATGGTGTTGACCTAACACCAACATTAACACCAGGAGCGTAACACCGGCTCATTGTTGCATATTTAACACCGGAGTTTTTGCAGTGATAGAGCACCAAAAAATGTAACCACTCTAAGAAGCCTCAAATGCAATTTGCATAGAACTTAGAAGAGTGATGAAAACAATGTAATATGAAATAATTTATATTATAAATTGTATGCATAAATTGAATGTATATGGTCAAATAGCTAAAGCAGCTTTGAAATCGTAATGTAAATAAAGTCTGCTATTTGTGGTCAGACGGTATATTATACATCGATCAGCAAGTATGACATGGTCTTGATACTTTTTGGTTATTTGGTTTTATTTAAGTATAGCAGGCAAGGATGATACAAGGGCATTACGGATGGTGCGGCGGCCCGAACCGAAAGGGGTCCCCAGTGAATGTAGAACCTATTGATAATGAAATAATTTTTTTGGTCATAATTTTTGTTACAGGTGATATTACGATAACTTTGGCCTATCTTGTATTTTTTATTTTTTTTAAACTTTCTTCGTCAACATGGAATAAGGGTGTTTTTAAAATAACACAGGCCAGTGCTGAGTGCTCCATTCACACTAGACTATAACACCCCATCAGACCTGTAACTAAAAAGGTCCCAAAATCGCCGTTTGCGAGCGTATAGGTTTTTTGTTCATGTTCTAATATTGGTTGGACAAAATCGTTAGGGCGAGTTGGTATCTTGCCAATCGCATTTGAAGCACAAAGTTTGTCAATCGATGTGCATGATGGGATATGTTGATGACGCTATAGCACTTCCGGTTTCTAAAAAGTGGTACGTGATATGGCGCTGGTTTCGAATTTGTGTACCAATAAATTAGTTAGCATCCGTTCATACACGATTTAAAGGTATTTACACTTGATATACATACAAAATGGATAAATTAAAATCAGAAGAGTTCGTTTTGTCACAGTTTCCTTCATAAATTTGCCGAAATCGGCGTTTTTGGTGATCGAATTTAATTTTCATGGCTGTGGAATTTTGCACCTCTCTTGATTGAAGTTTTGGGTCTAAAGTCAAAACCACTATTTTTGCATACACTGTAGCGTTACCATTTATTGTGTACTGCGGTATCAACACACTCCTCAGTATATGGTTAGGTATTGTTCTGACAGATGATTTTGGGTGATTGTCAAAAACAACAACTTAAAAACAAGCCTAATTTTAAAATTACAAGCTGTCCTGGACCTGGCACTGCTGTCTCCTCGACGGTGATCGTATTGACTATAAATCAAAACAATTAATTGTCGAGTTAAATATTTGCATCACGGACGGACAAGATAGAAATAGTGGCAATATCCTCAAATAGGTCTTACAGTTTTACACACGGAATAAAGAACAAGGCAGCTATCATTTTTACAATGTAAATCAACTGCAAAACAATTGCTGCCTTGTGCTTTATTCCGTGTGTAAGACCTATTTGAGGATATTGCCGAAATAGTAGTCTTTCGTCATGTAGTTTACAGTAGCGGATACAGGGGGGGGGGCTTTGGGGGCGCGCGCCCCCCGTAAAATTTTACAATATACCTTTTTTGTGTACGAGCCCCCCGTAAAATTTTACAAATACCTTTTTTGTGTACCACTTTACCTTTTTCAGAGACATAGGTAGGTTCCGGTGGTTTGCCACTTGTACCCTGCGAATTTTTTTTGCCGGTTTTGGGACAACCACATCGCTACCCCCCCCCCCCCCCCCCCCCACCCCCCACCCCCACCCCCCACCCCCCAACCCCCCCCCCCCCCCCCACTTAGCATAATTTCACAAGCTGACGGCAAAAAAAATTGGCCCTTTTACGATTTTTGTTGGTGTCAGCCCCCCGTAAATTTCAATCCTGGATCCGCCACTGGTTTAGCCCATGGTTTTAGAGTGAAAATATAAACTGTCGGGTTAACACGACAGTTTATATTTTCACTCTATTTTATAGTTACTCCCCAATGCAGGCCTTCATGTTTGAAAATTGAAACGTGTGCTTTAAACCGCACTCCTCAAAACATTGAGGTGTGCTCACTGTGCTGTAGGTGTGCCATAAATTGCACTCCTCAAAAAAATTAGGTGTGCTGTTTTATGACCATGCTATCTTTTCGATTACTCTTGAGAGAATGCTTATTTTGGGTGGCCACAACCATCATTGCCCCATCCTTCTCCACCTTCTCTGCGGAGAATATGTGGCTGAGATTCCATGAACGGAATGTTTTTAATCATACAGAATTTGGCATGATTATTATAATCAGGGGTAAAAATAAAAAATTTTCAGGGGGGCTCTTTGTGGATTTTCTCAAGAAAAAAAGCCCTCGTGATGGTGTTTAGGGGGGCTACTTTCAGCAAAACGAGGGCTACTTACAAACTGATATTTTCTAATTTTTTCGTATCAATAAACATGTTTTGAATGTATGAGTACAATTCTTAACAGGTTCGCCATCGGACAAATTTTAATCTGTCAAGCTTTCGTCGGGCAGGTAACTTTTCAAATATACACACCCGGCTGGCCGGTAAGAATTTTGCTGTTGGTAAATGAAGATTACTTGTTTGGCAGGTAAGTTTACGGTCGGGCTGGCTACCAGCCCGGCTGGCTGGTTGGAGAAAAAATGAAGGTTCACCCCCGACCTGGTATTGGTAGATATACCAGCTATATTATACCTTACCTTAAAATAAATAAATTGTAAAACGACTGGAATAACCGTCTAATCATTGACCCTTTAGGACTAGATTGTCGGCCTGTTGTTGACCATTTGTCGACGCGTGTACATGGCAAAGTGTAAGCCGCATTTGGGATGAGGTTCTTCAGTCTCTTTGTACAAATTTTGTTACCTAAACGACCTCGATTGACCCCATACATAACCCTCATGTGACCCCATATCATTTCCATGTAACCTCTATCTTGGTGTCACAATTAATTAAGAAACAAAGATATAGGCCTAAATTTGGGAATGATAAAAGGTTAAATTAATCAACCCATGAATCTATCTATCTATATGGCTCATTCCATGAAGTTGGGGCATATTATGTGACATCCAAGTGAAATTTTCAAAATAGATATTTTCCAACTCTTTCTTCTTTTTTAGGTTCTACATTTACCAAAGTCCAATGTAGAACTTGTTATTTTAATGTAACATTTGGTGTAAAATGACCGCACATGTTCAACAGTTGGATGACATTTCCAAAAATCCTGATGCTACATGGACACCATTTCTCATTTCCATATCATTTTCTAATAAAATAGCTTAAGATGTGGGCCAAGTTTCTATACCTCAATTAACTACTTGGAACCACAAATACATGAAAAGAAACCAGATTTGTCTAGGTTGAACATAACTTAACGAACAAGACATCGTAGATTAACTGTTTTATGTAAAAACTCATTGAAAAGTGACTCTTTATTTTGCAATTTGTATAATGAATTTAAATAAAGTACATATCAATATTTGTTTGATGTAAAGTACTCTATAAACCACGCACATTGATTACATTATAGTCATAAAGTAAATATATGAAGTATTATTTACCTGTATAATGTTATAAAATGCACTACCGATGCTATGGACACCGCGTCTTGTAACATTGTTAATAATAAGACTATTCATACTGTTACAATTATTTGAGTGTGAATGGTTTGTCTACTTGTTCATCATATCAAGTAGATACACAGAGTGAATTGCTTGAAATTTATCTAAACACTGTTCATGTAAAATTTACCTTTTCTGTGTATTACGATTTACCTTTTCTGTGTACTTAAGTATTACGATGCTACATGGACACCGTGCCCTAAAATATTTGGAACAGCTTGAACAGGTGCATCTTTTTCAGATCAATAGAGAGGATGTACTACGATGTTAACTTTTTATGTTATAAGCACACGATAAAATTAATAACATGGATTGTAAAACTACAAATTACACAAAAAGATAACCTGCCATGAAGCATAAAACATAATTACCTATGATACACATACACCATTTCTTACAATTACACAATAACAATACACCATTGATCAAAGAAACTTAAGATGTCCACTGAAACAAACTTCATGCAGTGTTGTTCTTAAAGTACCCTTTGTGATCTTAGTCTCTTTGCTTGTTTCTGATTGAATCATCCTCTATTATTGATAAAGATGATTGAAAAGTTTGATCACTTAAAAAGTCAGTTTGCAAAAAAATAATTTAATTGCCATGATGGATTTCTTTGGAAAGGTACTAGTTTTTGAAAATGATGGGTTCCTTGTCTTCATCTCCATAAATTCCAGGACGATAGAACTGTCTTCTGAATTAATGTCAAGAACCTGCAAAGCAAAACAAAATAAACCCTATGGCTTAGTATCTTCATGGAACATTGTGTATTGATATTGGAGTAGATTATTTATTCATGTTGCACTTTTTGTGTTGCAGGAAAATATTTATATTAAAATCATGCTGGAGTATTTTATTTATTATTCATTTAACATGAAAAAGAATAGCAAAGGATAGAGAACTTAAATGATTTACAATTATTTGTTTTATTTATAGTAAATAAAACTAAAATAAGGGAATGTTTATTGTGAAGTCAGTGAAATGCTCATGGAAATGGTGTCCATCTAGCATTGTGTATTAATATATTTCATTAGATATACATCTCTCATAATATGCCTTTTTTTCTGTAAAGTGTAGTAAAATGTAGGCAATGTTTTGAATGTTTTATGTGATGGATAATTTCGAATGGGGTAATTGTTTTAGTCTAATTAGGCAAATTTTATGAAATGCTACATGGACATGGTGTCCATGTAGCATCGTATTGGTAAGCTATATTATTAGCATTAAAAGAGCAAAAACTAATTCATTATTAACTTCAAAGTTTATTAATGATGTGATTCTAAAAAAAATATACAATTTCAACGAACTATAACGATACCCAATGCAAAATATTGCCCATGCTATGCCCGATGCTACATGGACGCCAAATTATTATGGCGTCCGTGACTCAAAATTAATATCATAACATGAAAAGAAATTCTGATTCAGTGTTTCCCTTTCAATAAAAATGCATTAATAAATACAGACATACAAGCAACATTAAGAAATAATTACAATCGCACTTACCATTCACAAAACTATCCAATGTTTACATTTTGATGCTACATAAAAGTCCCGATGCTACAACGGGACACCAGCGACTGAAACCTTGATAAAACTAGCCCACGTGTGGCAAATTCCAAACAAACCTGATAGCTATTGACCTCTATCCTTACAAAAAGAAATATGGAATGTTTTATTTATCTCCAGGGGGGGATTCCCACAAATTGCATAGGATGTTTATCACGATGCTACATTTTATGGTTAGGACACCATGCACACGGCACGGTATACTTTTTCATGAATATATGGAATGGTCTTCATGAAATTTATTCTCATTTGCAATAGTTTTCAATTGATAAATGCTCTTAATTTTGGAAAATAATTTAAAAATGTATGATAGAGAACTACCCCCATTCAGCAATGAAAACTCCCGATGCTACACGTGTATATTTTGTGGACACCGTGCGTAGCATCGGAAAGGCAATTTTCATGTTGCTTGGGTGAAAAATCAGTCCAGCGTGACGAGGTGTTTTGGTCAGTAAACTATGAATACATGTATCTTTTATTAATCAAATCGATTTCCAAGCAATTCTATGATAGTTTTGCTTACATAAAACTCATATTAATTGTTGTGTTTTCCATGTCACGTTTTTTAGCAAAAATGGTCTTGGACACCACCTCATTTTTTATTTATTTTGTCTTCAAGGAAAGGTCGATTTTTTTTTTCTTTTTCATGGCTCAATACTATAACCTAGTACTGTTTTTGGACACTAAATTTTTTTGGTATACACATAGAGTAAAACAGTTTATAAGCTGCCTAAAGTACCAAATTCTGCTATTTTAACAAATGCCCCAACTTCACGGAATGAGCCATATATATATGCTTAGTTTAATAGTATTACAAAAAACAAAGAGGCTTCACTAGATGAGGTGTACACTCCGACAGGATCCCTGCAACTTTACAGGTAATGGAATAGATTTGATAATATACATCTGCTGATGATATCACAAGCATAAGCAGTGGCGTAGCTCAGGGGGGGCAGGGGGGGGGCAAATGCCCCCCTGACGAAAAAATCCAATTTGTGCCCCCGCCCCCCACCCCTCTAAAAAAAAAAAGGGGTGAGAAAAAATAGGAAAAAAATGAGAAAAAAGACCGAGGTTATTAGCCAAATAGAAGGCCAAAAAGTAAATGTAGTACATTTACTGTGCGATATTTTTGGACTGTGCAATTTTTTTTGGGACTGTGCGAAATTTTTTGAGCTCAGCCCCCCCCCCACTTACGTGAAATTCACGAGGTAAGTGACTAGAAAAAAAATTGGGGCAACCTTTTGCGAACATTTTAGAAATCTTGCCCCCCCTGAAAAAATCCTAGCTACGCCACTGAGCATAAGCCCACCTCAATTCAGTAAATTATCAGTTAATACAGCAAGATATTACGCCACTGAGCATAAGCCCACCTCAATTCAGTAAATTATCAGTTAATACAGCAAGATATAGTACTATTTTAGTATAGGATCTTTGGGTTATGAGTTACTATTTCTATGGTGTGGGTCATGAGGTATTATGTGGGTTATTTAGGTTCAAATATGGGTCATCTAAAGTCCTGTTTTGGACTTGGAAATTAAAAAAAAAAGTAAATGTAATTTTTTAATTTTTTAATTTTTAATCTTTTAGGCGTGCGATAAATCGCTCTTCTCGAAACCATTTTAGGCGTGCGATCGCACTCGCACGCCTCAAACGTGAAGGCAGGCAATGTTTTCTGGGCCAAACTAATTTGCATTTAAAGGTATATTATGTGATCTTTCCAGGGAACGCCCCCAACATCGAAAAACAAATTGAAAGCAGATTTTCTTGCAGATTTACATTTCTGATCATAAATCGTACATACATTCCAAGTTACAGGGCGATACGATTCTTAATTACTTCAAAATCATGGTGTTAGAGTGAAAATAAACTGTCGGGATAACACGACAGTTTATATTTTCACTCTAAATTCACTCCATGATTTTGAGGTAATTAGGAATCGTATCGCTCTGTAACTTGGAATGTATACGATTTATGATCAGAAATGTAAATCTGCAAGAAAATCTACTTTCTAAAAAAATCATGAATAGAGGGCGCTCTCTGAAAAAGATCACATAATATCATAATATGCCTTTAAGGAGGACAGGTACAGTTTTTAGTAAAAGGGATGGCTTCAACTGTGCAAAATACTCACAGGCTTGAATAGTGTCCGTCTGTGACAAGTTTCGTAAATTGATTTTACTAATTTGATGGTGCCATTGTTAGAAAACATTTTTGCATGGGAAAGGGGTTTAAAGGAGAGATAGCTAACAATGTTTTTAGTTTTCCTCTCTATCCTTAAAAGTTGTTAAAGGTATATTATGTGATCTTTCCAGGGAACGCCCTCAACATAAAAAAAATAAATTGAAAGCAGATTTTCTGACAGATTTACATGTCTGATCATAAATCATACATAATTCCAAGTTACAGGGTGATACGATTCTTTATTCCTTCAAAATCATGGGTTTAGAGAGAAAATAAACTGTCGGGTTAACACGATAGTTTATATTTTCACTCTAAATTCACTCTAAAACCATGATTTTGAGGTAATTAGGAATCGTACCGCTCTGTAACTTGGAATGTATGTACGATTTATAATCAGAAATGTAAATCTGCAAGAAAATCTACTTTCTAAAAAAAATCATGAATAGAGGGCGCTCTCTGGAAAAGATCACATAATATGCCTTTAAATAACTTTTGTGTGTGTCACGGAAGGACATGTTCCTCATTGAAATGTTGACTCAAGGGTAATTGTAATTACTTCCCAGAACTTTTTTCCACACATTTTTAAAATTATTTAATGGATAAATGTCTCATCTATCAACATAACATAAAAAACAACCTGAAAATGATTCATGATCATAAAAATATGGTAAGGTCATCTTCTACTTATAATGTCCATCCTGACACATTTTGTTTTCACCCAGTGGCGCCAGCACCAGTATCATAAATTGAGCCTTGAGGGGGCAACAGGGGGGGGGGCAAGAAAATTAAGCAGGGGCAAGAATTTAAAAGTTTTTTGCCATTTTACGCTAAAACTGTCAAATTTGGTCTAATTTTAACTAATTTGGTAAGCAAATTGCAAACTTTGGTCTAATTATACCTAATATGGTGATAAAATGTGCACGCAGCGCGCCAACATTTGATATTTTATGCTAAAATGGTCAAATTTTGTCAAATTTTAACCTTTTTGATTTTTTTTTTTTGGGGGGGGGGCAGGAAATATATTTTGGGATGCCACCCCCACCCCCCTCATCTATCAACATCAACATAACATTAAAAAAACCTGAAAATGATTCATTAACATAAAAATATGGTCAGGTCATCTTCTACTTAATATAATGTCCGTCCTGACACATTTTGTTTTCACCCAGTGGCGGCACCAGCATCATATAAATTGAGCCTTGAGGGGGCAACAGGGGGGGGGGGGGGCAAGACAATTTAGCAGGGGCAAGAATTTAAAAGTGTTTTGCCATTTTACGCTAAAACTGTCAAATTTGGTCTAATTTTAACTAATTTGGTAAGCAAATTGAAAACTTTGGTCTAATTATACCTAATATGGTGATAAAATGTGCACGCAGCGCGCCAACATTTAATATTTTATGCTAAAATGGTCAAATTTGGTCAAATTTTAACCTTTTTGACTTTTTTTTGGGGGGGGGGCAGGAAATATATTTTGGGATGCCCCCCCCCCCCCCCCCCAACCCCCTCCCCCTCGTGGCGCTGCCACTGTTTTCACCCCTATGGAAATAATGGACCACTCCAAAAAATAAAATGCATTTTAAGTTTTAAAAAATACAGTTTCAGTTAGCCAAGATGTTGTTCAACATTATGAGGTACAATTCAATTTCAATATCAAAAATTTATTTATTCACACCTATGCTAACCTTAAACCGATTAGCCTCATTGTTAAAACTTGGTAGGAAAAAGTGTATTTATGATACTTTTGGGTACATATTTAACAGAATACATTTTACACTTCAATTTACAATTCATAAGCATGACTTAATTTAATCAATGATAAATTACATTATGACAAATATACATAGGATGTTATTGAAATATAAGAAGGGCAATCCACACATGCTCTGATGTTAATGTTTTAATGAGGCCCACATCTTCACAATAAGCAAAGCCTTTCAGCTCCCTAATTAGCTGACTGGTTGCCATTGATTTAATGTACTGTACATTGTACTATGTTATTCACTACCTAGTGTATTCTGTCCAAGCTGTAATCATGGATGGATCTAGCCAAGGAAGCAACTCATCAGGAGGTGCCCGAGGAGGTGGGGGAAGAGGAGGCTGGAAACGTGGAGGACGAGGTGCAGGAGGTGGAAGGGGTCATAGAGGTGGGGCTGGAGGATGGAGGGGAAGAGGAGGAGCAGGATGGAGAGGCAGAGGAAACTATGGTAACAGAGGAAGAGGAAGAGGGTTTGGAGCAAGAGGTGAGATAGCTCTAGAATATAAAAGGTGATATGGATAAAATCAGAATATGGTATCAGAAGTAGAGGTGAATGGTTGGAGTAGAGGTTAATGCCAATGCAAGGGTGATATGGGTGATAAACAAGATTCAAAGAATTCAGAACTCTGCTGCAAGATTAATCACTCTTTCTCGCAAACATGATCACATAACTCCAACTCTCCGTGATCTGCACTGGCTGCCTATCAAGTATCGTATTGTGTATTGTGTATAAAATATTACTTCTGACTTATAAATGTCTTCATGGTACTGCGCCAATCTATCTTTAAGATCTAATCAAACAATATACACCTTCACGCAATCTTCGTTCTGAATCTCTATCGCGTCTTGTCTGCTCTTTAACGTCCACTCAGTATGGTCAACGTTCCTTCTCTGTGTCAGCTGCAGAACTCTGGAATAATATTCTACTTCATGTGAAAAATGCAGAGACTATATTTCAGTTTAAGAAATCCTTAAAGACTCATTTGTTCACAATGTCTTTTTAATTGTAGTCCATATCCATGTATTTGTTTGTTATTATGTTTTTATGTTAAAGCGCTTAGGGATCTCGATGTTAGGCGCAATACAAATATGGTTATTATTATTATTATTATTATTATTATTATTATTATTATTATTATGGAAGGTTTAGCAGGGTCAATGAAAAATATATACAATAAGGAACAAATCTGAAGCATACGTTTTATTGACCAGGATACCTACATTTAAAAAACAAACATGTCAAGGAAGCCCCAAGGGGAAGAAACCCTAGTTTCTTCCTTAATCATTGTTTGGGGATTAACCCAAATACCCGATCCCCCATAATCTCATAATATCTTGAGCAATGTTGTGATATTTGAAAGTGGCTCGTTTGTTTGCAATTGAAATACGAGATCTGTGATATAAGCTGTATTAATCTTATTTTGACAAATTGTGTTTTCCTGTGATTATATTTGTCTTTCAGGTGGCAATACATCTAGTACAAGTAGGCATGTAGAAACCAATAGAGTATTGGATATGATGAGTCCATATAAGGGCTGGAGACTGTATTTTCAAGGAGAAGGTATGACATAGAAAATATGGCTCACTTGTTGAGGGCTCAATAGAGGTGGTGCAATTTAGGGGCTTATGGAAGGTGGCTCGATGATGGAGGTTGGCTCACTGTAGGATGGTTCACTGGTGGGTGGTTCACAAGAGGGACACGCTATCTACAATGGTGTTCGCGTCGTCTGCATGGTTTATTTCACGAGGGCAAATCCCAAGTGAAATAAACCATGCAGACGCGCAGAACGCAAGTTGTAAACATGCGCTGAAACAACGACCAAGGATTTGAAAGCCATTTCATAAATAGACAATGCAAATAAGAACATATTTTAATTGTAGGCCTACTTCATTTTTAATAATTTCACTATTTTCATAAACCTTTCACTAAAATGATCAAATTAAAATAATAGCCACTCCTTTCCCGGTTCCTTTTCCAAAACAACACACACCTGCGGTTGCGTCCGCGTCGTGCGTAAACACATTATCTGCATGGTGTGGTTCGATCAGCTTCCTGGTTGCCCATAGCAGCATGGTTTACCTCAAATTAACAACACTTAGTAATTAGCATTGCACTTAAGGTATGGAGGAGTTGTTGAATGTAGGATGAATTATTGGAGAGAGCTCACCAGAAAAGGCTCACAGAAGGGTCACTGCAGGGGCTGAACAGAGAAGGGTCACCGAAGGGAGCTGAACAGAGAAGGGTCACTGGAGGGGCTCACATGAGAGGTAGCTTACTGGAGAAGTTACACTGAAAGGGGCTCAACAGGGAGAGCTCACTGGGGGGAGCTCAGTGGAGGGAAAGGGAAAGAGATAATTTGTTATCTAACTTAGATTTCAACTTTCAGTATTTGTGATAAAGTTTGAGTAAAATTATTGACATTGTATGCCACAAAAGGTGTAATTGTATTATCTTTCTTTTAACCATGTTTACTTTTTATAATCACTTTGTTACAGCTTACAATGCCCAATCTCCCACAGTTATAAAAGTGAAAGCATTTGAAGATTACTTTCTGACAAAACTTCCTGAATGCAATAAGGTTAGTTGTGTATTGAACAGGGTTGTAGCTACGGCGGGCGGGACTATACTCTATTTGGCTTCCTCTGGACAGTGACGTAACTTAACAGGCGCAGCATTTACGCACGCGTATGTTTATTCCGTCTTCCAACGCTCAGTGTGTATACGCCAGCGCCTTGAGAAAGCGCGCGCGTTATGTTCTGCAATTACTAGAATACGCAGTTACGTCACTGTCTCGTGATGGCCAAATAGACTATAGTACTGGGATCTCCAGGGTCACCTATTGGATGCTGTAATGGAATAATTGTTGTTTAGTAAGAAAAGCCTTTCCCTCAATTAATCCGTACAGGTTCTAAAATATGGTTAACTTTGGGTACAACATCACAATGCATTGCAATAATGCCATGGAAGAATGCCGATATTATTAACAATAAACCAATATTGGTGTGAGGAATCATGACATCTGTTGGTTAGGCACTACTGCCAATCTACTGAATCAGGGTTGTCACTACACCGGTCAGCATCAACCAGCACTCACGCTGACCAACGGGCACTCAAGGGAATGTGAGGTCTTGCCGACTGGCACAAAAATGGAGAAGCTGTACATGAGATAATTTACATGAAAAAGTAGCCGGCACTAAAATCAGTCTAGTCAGTTTTTGCATCATTTGATGAATTTAATTAAATAAATTCCTGAAAAAAAATTGTTCTCTATAACATTTTTCCTTCATTCTAAGTTGTGACAAAAACTTGTGAGGTTCCGTTTTGTCTCTCAATTTAGTTGAGAATCACCAGTATGTCTGATATTTGTATGGTATTTCACCCTCCAAAAAGTATTCAGCACTGCTGTCCTCCACTGTAAATAGGTGTATTAAATGCCTGCATTATGTGAATTCATTTTGATTTCTTACAGGATGACATAGAAAGTAAAGGATGTGTTACAGTGGATTACAAAGAGCTAATGATAGATGATACAGTGACTCAGGAAATACCTATACTAAGAACTGATCTGAGAGATATGCCAGAAAATATTATCAAGTGCCTTGGTTTAGCACAACATCAGGTAAGGTTTGATGACAGTGGATTGTTAATAATTGTTATGTTGTTAGAGGGTGTAGGTACTGGGGTTTTATTTATACTAAGAACTGAACTTTAACCAAGAAAACAATTAGTGCCTTGATTTAGTACAACATTAGAAAGCTTTGATAACATTGGATTACAAAGAGCTAAAGATAGAGGGTGTAGTTTCTCATGAGGTCTTTGCCTACACAGAAAAAAGACATGATAGTTATGCCGGAAAACATTATGAGGTGCCTATGTATTAGAAAGTCATCATGTAAGATTATTTAAAAATTGCTGTATTCACCGTCCTAATAACGTGGTCTAAGTTACAAATTAGTAATTGTATGCTGCGTGAACCCGGAAGTGATTTTCAAGGGTAGCAAATAGCCATTCTAAGCGCACATCACTACACCAGACACAAACTTTAACTGTTACTGGACAACAACCTGCTTCTTTTACTATCTTTGAAAGACATCCCACGGAAGATTTTATAAATTGCAACTGTTTCCAGGTTTAGAAAAACTATCATCTTTTACCCGATAACAATGCATTTCACCAACTGTTCAACTTTTAATACTGATATTTATATAGTCAAAGATTTGGCTTTGATAATTAAACATATGCGTCCATACTTTTCGTAGGTGCTGACTCAATGCATGGAGCAAGAAGCGTTATTATTACAACAGCAGTCTGCCGATGCTGATGATCAACAGGGAGTAGATGTGCTTTCATTTGATGTTAATATGCCACTCATTAATGCCAGGTTGGTGCTGTCCAACATATGGCTATGGTCCATTTCTTTTACTCCAGACAGTGACGTCACCTAACAAGCGCAGTATTTACGCATGTATATCTATAGACCATCCACCTTTGTGCGCGTGTGTGTATACTCCATCACTTCCAGTTGGCGAGCGCGATTTAGTAGTGACGTCACTGTCTTTTGGAAGTCAAATGGACTATAGCTGGAGATTCATGTACAAATCATTTGTATTCATCATGTTCCTGAATATCGACATACAGGTGTTGTTAAACATCTCAAATCCGTTTATGTTCCATTCCGCACCCTAGGCTATTAGTAACTCAATTGGATGTTAAATTGTATTGCCACTTGAAAATGGAACACTAGGAGGTCCACATTTGTTGATAAGAAAAAAGAAATGGAAGTTTTATTTTGACGCAATCAGATGTTGTGTCATAGCAGATCCTGATATTTCTATACTTTGGAATGAAATTTTCTTGTTACTAAAATTGAAAACCTTTTAACAGATATAAAAACATTGTTCAAAACATATCTTTCTTAATCTCTCGTCAGAATCAGATGATTATTTTTGTTTCTTTTTTCACCAGAATTGTAAATTTTGAACCAGTAACATCATTGAAGAATCTCAAGGCAAATTATTACGGTAAGTATTAACCCTGCTATAGTATTAGTAAATGTTTATATCAGTTCATCAGTCTTAATATGAAACCCACCTATAGGGTGAAGAAATCACCTGCAATTTCTTATACCATACTATAGTTGATCAGTTCCAAATTGGCGAAGCCGCCTTAACAGCAGCGAATGAATACACAAGGACGCGGGCCCGCATAAAGGAAACTAGCACAGACTAACGCACTGTGCATCATATGCATGATAAAAACCTAATACGTCTCGCCAATCTGGAACTGATTAAACTATAGTTAAGCCCCGGAGGATCCCGCGATTTCTTTAGGCAAAAACCGCGAGGCGAGATTACTAAAACCGCGATTCGCGGGATTTGCAACCAAAACCAAGAAATACCGCGAAAATAAACCAAATGCGAGAAACCGCGACCAAAAATGTGACCCGAAAAATCACCCCCAAATATCACCTCTTTAAAAAGTAAATAAGCTTACTTTATAGTCCATTTTTCTTCTCTGCAAGAAAATATATTGATTTCCAAATTAATCCCTGGCAGAGGGGTTTCATAATTTGCGTAAAATTCCAATTAATGTCCTCCGTTTTAACATTTTTGATACGGAAGAAATATTTGTTTTGAACACGCGCCGCCATCTTGAATGATTGAGTACATCCCCCAGTGGCTTCCAGTCGATCCGAAAAATTACCGTGCGTTAAATTGATAGCAAAATGTAGAGGGCGGCACAGTCTTAGTCAATTCTTTATGAAACCACTGTGATGAAACCCGTTTCCAGCAACCTAGGCAGCATGATCTCGCATCATGAATCATTATGGGATGCATTACGTCAGAACATGTGCGATCTCAATTTGATCAAATTTTGATGATACAAATTTTACGGCGCGGCGTAACATGGGGAAAGTAACATACGGGAACCAGACATTGTTTACATATAAAAGGTATTTTCCGGGGGGATTTTCCCAACCAAGTTTGCATTGGTATGATTGGTACGATAGATCGAAATTTAACATGACATTTCAAGATTTTCTTGGACTAATTACGGTCGATTTTTGTGTAGAAATTTGAAATTTTGTTTTGTTGAGGAAAAAACCAACAATTCCGCGAAATCTCGGCATACTTTTAGAAAACCGAGGCAAATGGTAAATCCCGAGATTCACGCCGAGAAAACCGTGATCGCGGGAACGTCCGGGGCTTAACTATAGTCCCTCCCTGCCTCCTGCACCACTGCTTGGAAAATGCAACAATATCTTTATCCAGGCTTCTTTTTTAAATCAGAAAGGCATGGGTTTTTTCCAGTTTAAATCCCAATTAGATTCCCAAAATCCACATTTTTTTTTACTATGCTAGAAAATAATTGGGAAATAATTTAAGACCCTTAAAATTTCAGAGACAAGGGTCCAGGGGCCCCTTTCTGTGATCGATTTTCATGAACAAAATGTCAAATGTCAAATTTCAACTGTCCGTTAAACTTTTACATTGAAATGCATAGTATAAAACTGCTATACATTTCAGATTGTATAGCAAATTCTGCAAAGTGTGGAGCATTTAGCGATGCGACACTGGGTTAATCATACCCTGGCCCCTTTGATATTCTTTCTTATTTCAAGGGCTGATGCTAAGGCTAATTCCTATAAGACTATAGTTTGGATTGGATCTTCATTGTTAGACACTCAAATGAAGTTTGGTATAAATCACAGAGCAATTTATCTTGGTTCAGGTACAGTGCATTATGCAACTTTGGTTAATTTTGTTGAATAATGTCTATTTGTTAAAAATATGAAAAACCCAATAAGTATTTTTAATATTTGTAATGTACAATTTAAATTTCTTTTCTTTTATCAGGCAAGTTTGTGTCTGTTCAGGGGACTGTTGTGAGAGTTAGTAACATCAAACCTATGTGTACTAAGATGGCTTTCCAATGCAATACATGTGGTGATATACAGGTAAGACATATCTTCAATACATAGTTGATTGATAACCATGAATTTACCTAGTGTCTAACCGATCAGCTCATGTCAACCGATCGCCGATCAACGATCATTTCCTCTTTGATCGGCCGATCCGATCCGATCACCGATTAAATGCACAAGTGAACTGCAATGCCTAAATAATAGTACATTTCTCTCGTGTGTGTTGCCATACATAGTGTAAATATAGTAGCATTTGTGTACTTAGCAAAGCAGATTATAACGAGTGAAAAACAAGTTTAAATTTTTTTAATTAAAAATATAATTATTTACTCTTTTTATTTATCGTGTTTACCTGGTCCATGTCTCTAAGGACACCTGTCAATCAAGTGTCAAGTCATTGTTTACATTTTACAATCGTTGCGATTGCGAGTGGCTTGCCCAGTACAACCGACCATGTGCGATGTGTGTTGAAGCTGTGCACACGGCACGCTGGGTATTCCCACAATTCTTTCTTTCATCGCCTAGCCAATGAGAAGCCTTTTTTGATGACGTCTTTGGCGGGCCATGACATGGGTATTTCCCGTTATAAAAACGAAAACAAAACATTGAACGTACATTCGCTGAATCCCACCGATCGAACTAATCTGAAAACAGGCGAGTTTGAAAGGATTTGTACCCTTATAGGCTTCGCTAAATTCACCTGGTTAAACTAATTAACTAGTATATGTTAAGAAGTATGAAGGTGACTTTGAGAGGAATTTTAATGGAGAAAAGACGACATGATAAGCTTTAAATTGGGTTTTCATACTAGTGATTGATCGGTTCATCAGATCGGTAGATGAAGGAATTTTGCCGATCACCGATCAGGTCCCGATCAGACTTTTATCGGGCCGATCGGGAAACTCCCAATCTGATCGGTTAGACACTAGATTTACCAAATAATATTACTGGACAAAAGTTTTGATTGCTTGATACTTAAATACATTTCGATATATCTTATTTTCTTGAAACACTGAATAAATCAGCAATGTGGAACTGATTTTTTTTCTTCAAAGAAGTTTTGGTCGAATTTGACTCTATTACACGCAAGCCAATAGAATAAAATTCATCCCCGACCCGATGGTGATGCAAGCGTGTCACTCGACTGACACAGAGGTCCTGGGTTCAATCCCCGGTGCTGATTTAGGGCTTTTAAACCTCGACCAAACAATCTACCAGCTAACCAAAGAAAAAGTCACTATAATCAAAAAACATAATTGTCGTTAATTTCAAATAATTCCTCGCGTGTGCGACATCTGCATGACCAAGACAGGGTGGCGCGCCTGTTGTTTTGGAATGCAGTGCGTCACAAGACCGTGTTAAACCTTTGGTGGAACGCGAGCGCTCCGATCATGATGCTCTAATCAACAATTGTTTGTTTCGATTATAAAAACTGGGATTTTGCCCTTCTGTATTAATTTATTCTTTATACTTCTGCTTCCAACATTCAAGTATTAAAAGAGTTGGTGGCATTACAAAAAGAAGAGAATAGGTTCATGAGTACTAAAGAAATGATGATGCCCAGGCCTTATAGCATCGCTGCTGACGAATATACATATGTTCTGTTGGTGATGTCAAGTCTCATAACATTTCTATATGTTTGTATAGGTTGTGACTTTGCCAGATGGAAGGTACATTTTACCACCGAAGGTAAGATCAAACTAGGTCCACAAAATTGATGAACAATAATATTTCTGTTTTCCACTTAAAAATGAATGGGCAATGCTTTAAAAGCCTTTAGAGATACTTTAATGTATTTAGTATTTACAAGAAATATATAGAGAAATATATCAATATCCCATCTATTTTCCCATGAATAAAATATTGAGAAAAAATGAAATGAAGCCACTAATAATATTTAAAAGTGTTTTCCTTTTTAACCATGGATAGTGGAAACTTGACTATAATTTAATCAGTTCCAAGTTGGCAATAAATATTCGATTTTTATATCTTATCCAAGCGTAAGATTATAGTCACACGCACATGATTTTGCCGTATGCTTGTGACAAGCACATGATGTACAGTTCGCTAGTTGCCTTCACGCGCCCCCGCATCCTTTTCATTCGCTGCTGTAAGGAGGCTTCGCTAATTTGAAGCTGATCAAACTTTAATCAAATGTGAATATGTAGAGCCAGTGTTTAAAAGTAATCAACCTAAATCATGAGGACATTGTTTATAATTCGTCATCCCTTGGACATATCAGAATGTATGCATGCATGCCAACCTAGAATGAAACACCTAGAGTCCGGTGTTAACTTGGGTGTCTAGTAGTCACCATCTATTACTGGCATTGTGCTATAATTACAGTGGTGGACTTGTCTAGTTCATTATCTTATTTATAGTTCTTAACACTTTTGTTTTTTATATTTTGTCCCTGATGAAGGGTGGTATATCCACTTGAAACGTCGGTCTTTATTGTTACCATATATCTTTGTTGTTTTATTGCACAGCAATTTTCATTGCTTGTCCCAGTGCATTTCCGTGTGTTCTTGTTATTTTGTTATTTATCTGTTTTATCGTGTTATTCTCCCTTGTTATTACCTGTTTCCCCACACCCTGTTGGTATATCTTGCTTTTACTCTTAGCATTTTTATATTTTCGAGATATCCTCTTGTATCAGTTTTCTGATCCTTGGTGTGTTTTGTTCCTGGTTCCGTTGGATTCATCTTTTTATATTTTACACCTAGAATCCATACATTGTGGGTGTCACATGTGTGCCTGTAAGATTTGGTCATCATCATAAATCAAGATCTATAACATGAAAATATCTAGCATTAGATCAAGCCTAATAGACATAATTGATGTGTGATTGCTCTTTTCAGTGCCTAGCCCCAGAGTGCAGAGGTAGATCTTTCAGTCCAAAACAGACATCCCGGCTGACAGAGACAGTAGATTGGCAGAACATCAAGGTACAAGAGATCATGACAGACGGACTAAGGGAAGCGGGCCGTATACCTAGGACTGTAGAGTGTGAACTTACACTTGATTTGGGTGAGTATTCAAATGATTATGAGAGATGGTTAGGAGAAGCTGGATATATACCAAGGAAAGTGGAGTGTGAACTCAAGAGTCATTGTGTGAAGGAAGATTAATGTATAACCAAGGTCTGTAGAGTGTAAACCAACATTGATTTGAGCAAGAACACAAAACATTAAGACAGATGAGCAGGTTAACTGAATGTTTTCCAAGGATAATAAGAGTATAAACTGAAACTTGACTAGGATTGAATATACTAGAGATAATGAGAGACAGGGAGAAGTTAGATGTGTACCAAGGACTCACACTTGGTTTAGGCGAGTCATAGAAGTATACAGGAAATAAATGCTCGTCCTGAGTAATGGCAATAGCTTTATTATATAATTAAATATTCTCAGTCATACAGTAGCTGTAAAGAGAAGAGAAAATTAAGTTAAAGCTAGAACTTACTTTTCGCAAGTGCTGCATTGTGTCTAAAACAGTTTGATTTTAGTTGATGGACTTCATCAGAATAATATTGTAGCTATTGCAAAAAGCAAGATCCCAATTTGGCTTAGATTTCTCTTCTGTAAACAATCATCATGTGACTTGCAGTTGCCATAATGGAAGGCTTTTCTATTTGATTTGATTCTAGTTGACAGCTGTGTACCTGGTGATGTGGTTACCATCAGTGGAATTGTCAAAGTGTCCAACATTGAGGAAGGTAAGGTATTGCCAATACAGGCAGGCCTTAAATTAAGAAATGGACAGGGCATTGTAATTTAAGGTAATTTGAAAGGGCACCAATTATGTACTTTTGAATGAAGTGAAAACAGCCAGAAATTGAGGGCATCAAGGTAACTAGGTGGGGCATCCAGGGCAATTGCCTTTTATTAATGTGAGCCCTGCATTCAGGTGAATTGACAATGTGCCTTAACATTGAAGAAACTCTAGATTATGAGTACTATTGAGGTGTAACCATAATGAATCAGAGCTCTAGTGTCAAATTGTTGATTTTACAATCACAGGTCGTGGACGTAACCAGAAAGACAAGTGTATGTTTCTACTGTATCTCCATGCCAACTCTGTACAGAATCTTAAGAGAGGTAATAAATCTTCATCCCGAGATGAAGATGCATCATCATCAGAGGTTGCTATGGATTTCACTATTAAAGAATTGTATGCTATACAAGAAATACAGGCACAGAACAACCTCTTCAAACTGATTGTAGGGTATGTATTTGTTTATCGTTCTGTTTTTGCTCCCCACAACCATTTCAGAGGTTTTTTACTCAATATCATAAACTCTATTTGAATTTTGTCTATGATTGCTAGTATTCTGATATATATGTGTTGACTCTCTGTTATGCCAAGGGTGATTTTCCACACTGCGTTAAACATTTTTTGTATTGACCATTGAATCCCCTACCATACCGATTCCGGAGTAATTCTGTTATACCCTTCACAGGGGTATTCACAGTGCATGATTTTTAAGAACGACGCATACTACTAATATAGGGTGTGGAGGGTATAACAGAATTATGCCCCGATTCCAATAAAATCCAGTGCAATCATGGAAAACTATTGGTCTCCGATAAGTTACTTATGGAAGCGCCACTTCCTTGTAGGCATGACGCACTAACACCTGTATCACCCAGCAGCCTGTGTTTAAGCTCAGGGGGTGGCGGACCCCATTTGTTGTCATTATTTGGCCCAAGCTACCCCTTATGGTTTTATTCCTACAAATAAATAAATAAGAGGTTGGGGTTTATGATAAAGCACACTTCAAAACATCGTAGTACATTGCAGGAAATGTTGTAATACTTTTTATTGTGTCATTTATATGTAGGTCATTATGTCCAGCTATCTATGGTCATGAGTTAGTGAAGGCAGGTCTGGTCCTGGGATTATTTGGTGGAACACATAAGTTTGTTAATGACAAGGTAAGATATGTACACATAATATAAGGATATGTTTTGTAATGGACCAATAGATAAATACGGATGATTTATCATGTTTTGTTTGCTTTTGTTTCATCTTGATGGGGGCCCTGTTAGGTTTTTCTGATTATGCCACTGTCTTCAATTCAATAATGAGATAACTCCATGTTATTATGATTTCAGAATCGTATACCTATTCGGGGAGATCCACATATTCTTGTAGTAGGTGATCCAGGCCTTGGAAAAAGTCAGGTAAGAACAGAGTCAATATTCAACTATGTTACCATTTGCCATCTAACAGCATTTACTTGTACTTGTAATGAGCGGTTCAACTTCTGGAAAAGTCACACAACTCATAGATATAAGATAATAAGAGAGACCCATTCTTCAAAGTAAACAGTTCTGATATATAGTTCTGTACAGAGAATCTCATCATAAATGCTGGCTGAGATGATCTAATACCCTCTGTAATGCTCAGCACTTAGTGGCATTATTGTGGATGTTGATGACATCAGAGGAGGATTGCAAATATAGCAAAGTATAGTCTTTATCATCTTCAGAAAATTCAAAACACTGCAGCTCGCATTCTCACATTCTCTAAAAGATCTTACCATATTATGCCAATTTTAAAGGGACTCGATTGGCTTCCTGTGGCTCAGAGAATTATTTTCAAACTATTGCTTATTGTATATAAATGTATCAACAATGTTGCCCATCATTATTATTATTATTATCAAACTATGTGCCAAATTGCACTCTTCGTTCTGGACAAATGCAACTTCTTCAAGAAACTATATCTAAGCGCTTGGGGAGACAAATCTTTTACTATTGCAGCTCCTCGTCTCTGGAATGAATTTCCTATCCATATTAAAACTGCAAAAACTGTTACAATCTTCAAAAAACTGTTGAAAACACATCTGATGTCTGAGACATTTTGTAATAATTAAGTAGTTTTATTGTTGTTGTTTATCATTTTCTATTATATTGTATTTTATGTTTGTGCCTTAAGCGCTTTTATTTAGAGTGGATATGTGCCTTGTCATTATTATTATTATTATAAAGAAAATGGACACTTCGTCTCTGCTCATGGTATTTGGTGTTCACATCCTGTGGATATGGCATGGCCTTGATAAAGATTTTCTACATCTTGCCAATGAACAACATGTTAAACAGTACTGCATTGTCAGCAACAGGATTTGGATTGGTCTCTTTCAAACCTGTTTTTATAATTGAGTGAAGATTTTTATAATAAAAATGAAATGCATTTAAATCTATCTACTTATATATAATGCCTAAGGTTCAATGCACATCCATGTATAGTGCCTAAGAAGTTTTATTTTGAACTATAACGTTGCCAGTTTAATATCACCACATGTATTTTAATAGTTGTTATATAATTATGTAAATGATGTTTTAATGTAATGTAATGTTTAAAAGCAAAAAAACCACAAAACAATGAATAACAGTTTAGTACGTTTTAATATTGGATGGGACATCCAAAAATTATTTGTTTATTATTCAATTTCTCATGAATGTATACAATAACCTTTCAAGTCATATAAATGCATTACTTCATGGTGTTCTTCATTCCAAGCTCAGCTTATTATTACGTGTGCAATTCTTATGCGTGGCATAATCATTCACACACACCATCAAAGACAACCTCGCATGGGTGTGTAAATTATATATATACTAGATTTCGCGGTTCGTGGGTTGGGCGGTTCTCGGGTTGGGTTTATGGGATGTGTATACTCTTAAAATTCAGTTATCACAGGTGCCATTAATATTCCAAATCCCCATAATACAGGAACCTCATGTGCCCTTAAATCCAGGTAGGCTACCCCATGTGCATCCACGTATGTGTTATTAGGCCTAGGGTTCAGGCGCGTAGCCAGCATTGTCATTCCGGGGGGGGGGGGAGGCAAACATCAATATCGTCCCTATTTTTAAGAGAGGACCTTTCGTAAACTTTCGTAAAAGGTTGCCCCAATTGATTTTCTAGTACCTCGTGAATTTCACGCAAGTGGGGGGGGGGGGGGGGGGGTCAAAAAATTCCGCACAGTCCCAAAAAATCGCACAGTCCAAAAAACACGAACAGTAAATGTACTACATGAACAATTTCTCGTCCCCATTTTTACGCTTCTCCGTCCCCATTTTTGCAAACAAATTCGCACAGTCCAACAAAAAATCGCACAGTCAAAGAAAATCGCACAGTAAATGTACTACATGAACAATTTATCGTTCCCATTTTTCAGCTTCTCCATCCCCATTTTAGGTGTCCGGGGGGTGGGGGGCAGTCTGCCCCCTGCCCCCCCCCACTGGCTACGCTACTGCTAGGGTTAGGGTTTTACATTGGGGTCTAAGTTCTGAGGTCTTTTAGTTTAGAGTCAGCGAGAGGAGGGGTCGATCGTCATGATCTGTCTGTGCCCAGTACCGAGAACTGTGTGTCGACTTTTGATTATTCCTCCGTAGGCATGCCTAAACATCATATGTATTTAAATCACACATGTTTTCGCACACCGATATCCATGTAACATTCCCAGTTATATAACAGACATCCCATGATTGGCCTAGGGCCTATCCGAATCACTATACATGTAGTGTTAAACTTTAACAACACTGGATACATACTACGCTCAAGGTCTGGGTTTGATTCATGGCGCATGCAGACTGAAGCCCCCCACCCCTGAAAACTTAGTCAACATCAACAATCCCAAAACTTTCAAGACAAACGTTGCTGATTTCATCAGACGCAACGAAGCACCAACGCAAGACTAAAAGAACAACATATATGCGCACACCATATCATCTCGTTTGGCTTCTGAAGGAGGCGTTGAGATTACCATTCAGATTCAGATTCAGAGAGATTTGACTCTTTTCATCCTGATCATGCATGCATAGTTTAACTCGGGAAAATCGGGAAAAACACGCCCGAGAGTTAAAGCTAAGTTAATTGGAGTCCTTTTCCTATCCTTGTTAGACACCGGACGGCTTCCTTTTACACTGTTTACCCGCCCCATGAAAATTCCCAGTTTGCGCCACGAACGCGTACTCACCTAACGGTCTGCGCCATTACGCGTGCGCCGACAATCGCGTGCGCCATGTTTTGTTTTGTTAATATGCGATCGCGTAGCAACAGTTTGTTGTCTACGTGGGGCGAAGATCCCTGTGCATAGCGATTACAGTGGGCAGGGATCTGCACCCGAAGTCATTGAACGGACAGACAAACTCGCCACAAATAGTATTTAGATACACCCAACAAAATATGTAAGTTCCCCCCTAGCATATACTAGAATATTTCCAAAAAATATGTGATGGATTTAAATGTCACTCATACTAGGACCAGATTGCCATGTCACACATAATCAGGCCATTTTGCCATGTCGCACATAATCAGACCAAATTGCCATGTCACTCATAATCGGACCAAATTGCCACGTCTCTCATAATCAGACAAACTTGCCACACATAATTATGATCTGCTTATTGATTTTCTTGAAATGATGCCACACATAATTGTTTGGTAGATTCCCATGGCTGTGCACAATTTCTTATCGTTGCATTGTCTCAAGGCCAACAAATTTGGTGCCAAAATGTGCCTAACAATCGGGTGCATCTTTCTAGCTGAAAATTATTTAAATCCATCAAATATTTTTGGAAATTTTCTAGTATATGCTAGGGGGGAACTTACTTTTTTTGTTGGGTGTATATCTGTCACTGGAATATGCACTGGCATCACATTAGAAAATCAGTTTGGATGAACTATATACTACTTTGTGAATGGCTGATTTTAAAACAAACTTATGTTAGATATAAAGGACAAAGTGTTGAACAAGAAGCAGTTAATAAAAGCAATATTTAATGGTGCTGTTACAAGATAAAGAAAGTATTGCCATGGATATAGGGTGAAAGGTCACCATGACATATCTGTGTCAGCAGGCAACACTAAATATGTGTAACAATTTGTCCCTTACAACTACAGATACTAAGCCAAGGAATCTAATAGACAGCAAGTATTTTAACCTGTGGTGGAAACTTCATTGATTTCAATATAAATGTATCAAACAAAATATGGGCTTATAGTTGAAAATATGGTTTGAAATGTTTCAATGAGGAAAACACATGATTAAAATTTATTAATAACTCAGTGAAAACACATGATTAAAATGTAAGTTTATATTAAATAAATATATGTTTTTCTTACCTTGTGTGTTTTGTCTTTTTTCCTCTTGTTCAAACCCCCAGGAAATACACTAAATACACTAAAATAACACCTTAAAGTTAAAACTTCTAACCTATCAGCTGGCCCCAGCCATTCATAAAATTATACATCACAACCTAAATAAAATAAAATAAAATAAGTGACGCAATAGTAAGCATACGCAATAGCGATTCAGGGGTTGCAATTATTGAGCCTCGAAGGAAATCAAAGTAAACCCAATTTACAAATTATGATAACGTTTCTAGAATGTAAATCTTAAACATTTAGCCATATCAGATTTACGGTTATATTAATATTCATATAAATACATATATTTAACATAAATTTATACCAAATTGCAGTATATATACATGAATATTAATAACAAAATGGCTTCTAGACATTTGCATATACGTGACTTCTTATATGGTATCATAACCAGATTTACGATAATGTTTCTAGAAATAAATGGTAAATTAAAAATACAAAAAATTACGAATTACGATAATGTTTCTAGATTTAGAATTACGTTTCTACTTTTTAGAAATAAATGGTTGAAGTTCAATTTAACCATCCAGGGATACATACGCTGTGCGAGTATACTCAAACAAGAGGTTTCTGCACAGTGTAGGAAGATGATGATGATTTTTAGAAAGTAGAAGCGTTATCGTAACTATCTAGAAGCATTATCGTAATTTCTTAATTTAATTGAATCTCACTATTGGGAGCTTGAAGATGAAAGGAAATAAAGTTATTGCCGATGCTTTATTGAAGTTTATTTCTAAAATCAGTTCATTGGATCGGGAAGTGAGTGGGATTTTTGCTGATCCAGATCCAGGTCCGATCCAGCAAATATCGGCCCGATCTAGGACTTCCGATCTGGATCGGCCCATCACTAGCTAAGGTCGAAATAATTTATGAATGACAAGTCAAATTTTGATTTGATTTTGATAGTGCAAGATCTACCGTATCATTGGTAAGCAGATTGGTGTGAATAATAATACTTATATTTTAAAGGGGCATTGAGAGATACGTATGTATAAGAGTGCGCCCTCAATTTTCCTTGAAAATGTGTTTTTTTTGCACCAAAGTAATACTGAGGCATAATACTAACTACCATCTGAAACTGTTCACCTTATATCGCACTACAGTCATCACAATAAGTAACTGACCAGGTAATACACATGCTGATAACTCTAAAAGTATAACTCCTACATAAACACATTTAATAATAAAGTTGTTGAGAAATCTCTCTTCTTGAATTTGAGATATTACACACTAAGAATGGTTGATTAATGAGGAAGTTACGATCCCAAACGTTAGGGCAAGTCTGATTTTCATTTTAACATTTTCTTTTCAACACGGGGAGAGTATGACAGGTAAAGCGTGTGTGCCGTATTGATCAACCGTAACAATGCCACCGGCCGACTATCCAACAACCAGGCCATCGACGGGTGAATTGGCACTACCACTACCAGTAATCAATAATTTGCCGGTCTGAGTCCCCGTGTTGAAAATGAAAATGTGAAAATGAAAATCAGACTTGACAGTACATTTGGGATTGTAACTTCCTTAATAACCAGCCATTCTTAGCGTGTAATATCTCAAATTCAAGAAGAGAAATTTCTCAACATGTTTATAATTTAATATGTTTATGTAGGAGTTATACTTTTAGAGTTATCAGCACATTTATTACCTGGTCAGTTACTTATTGTGATGACTGTATATCATATAATATTTCACACAATTTGGTAATTTCGATGTAGATCTCATCGAAATTATCAGCAGAATTCGGCACATATGAGTCACCAGAATGTCTATCTAGCGCCATCACCTCAACCCTTTTCTCATGAAATATTATGTTTCAGGGTTCTATTATACCTTATCTATTGAAACTATTTTTCTTCTTCAAATTTTCATATTTATCACCAATCTCTCCGTGCCCCTTTAAGTTTTGGCTGGTTTATGAAACTGGCTTATGTTGTATATCTGATGCTTTTCTTCTCTAGACTGGCTTTCTCCTTAGAACCAGGATATGACTTTCTGCATATCCTTTTCTAAATTAGGTTAAATTGAATAATGACAAACATATGAAGTCAATACAGGAAATTAGTTTAACTATAATTCACATGGAAAGAACAAAAGGCGATTGCAGAGAAATGATGTTATAAAAGTTTAAGATTGAGAAATATCTATTTTTGTTAATTTTAAACATTTCTAATAATTTTAGATCGATTATGAGGATTGACAAACATGATCCCATTTTCAATCGGTTTGCTATTAGTGAGTGAGTCTCATTTGAACTTGGGAATATAAAAGCCAGTATTTGTTTTGGGTGCACTGCACTGGTGAAAACCATTCAAGTATAAGTAAATATTCAAATATAGAATGCAAGTTTCACATCAAAATATATCTAAAATTGCAGTTATCCTACCTAACACCATATTTGGTTCGTTTTTACTAAAACCTTAGAGCAATGATGGATTCCTTTGTGTTTTATCCATTCTTACACAACAATGATTAATTTCTTAAAATATTATTCAAAATAATTTTCTATGTAGAGTCCTTTCCATACTATTCCAGAGAGATACATTTTGCCTACTAAAACTCCTGTTGTCCATGCTGGAGTTTATTCAGCTTGAGGGCATAATGCTCCGAACTTTCTAAGGCCTGGATCACAAGTAAACACATGTAAAGACATGTGTTATTTACACATTGTTGCATGGTTTAGTTGAATCACAATGCCTTGGACCGCTCTGGAATGTATGCCTGCATGCTCGCCAAAATATAGTGCCAGTGAATTACAAGGAGACGCAGTACATGTTGAACATCATGCGCGTGTCATCAGGGGTGTGCGACTCAAATTGTTGATCGGAAGCTACTTAACTTTTGTGTGAGCATAATCTTGGTGGCGCTGTAGTGATGTCTGTCGTCTGCTTATATATGCATATGAGGCTGATCGGTTTGTCACGGACGGACGTTTGTGCAAAACATGAGCGAAAAACAGTTTGTAAAAAGTAACTACTGACATTTATTCAACTTTTTATGTTTAATGTTATAGAGAATCATCAACTTTATTGAAATACACAAAATAAAATAAGGTGTGGTTTGTTACTAAAAATAAAACGACGGAAATGTTTGTGTCACGGACGGACTAGATAGAAATAGGGTTCTCTACCTTTTAGTGCTTCTTTTTAATTTCTATCTAGTCAACTTAATTTTCCCCAATGCTTTCCAGGTTAAATAGTAAGTAAGATACATGGTTTGAATATCTGATACACAGCATTTGAAAATATTTCTTATTTTTTACAGGGGTAGGGTAACAAACTTTGTCACGGACGGACATTTTTGAGCGTCACGGACGGACACAAATGTTAACTACATAAAAAACTTTGAAATTGCCACTTATTTACACTTTAGTATGAAAAAATGGTATCAAGTACTTACAAAATAGTAAGAAAAATGTTAAGTCATACATTTTCAGTCTTAGTAATAAAAAGCAGTCAAGATATTAGTCTTTTTCCAACACTACGGACAAGATAGAAATAGGGTTCTCCGGACCGTTAGTACTTCTTCTTAATTTCTATTTAAACAATTCCATATTCCTCAAGCTTTCCAGGTCAAATAGTAAGTGAGATACATGGTTTGATACACAGCATTTGAAAACAGATTTATTTTTACAGGAGAAGGGTAGACCTGTAACAAACTGTGTCACAGACGGACACAGTTTGTTGAAGAACTTTGAAATTGCCACTTATTTACATGACAAAACGGGTATCAAATACTTACAAAAATAGTAAGAAATATTGTATGTCATCATTTTTCAGTCTTAGTAATTAAAAAGGATCACAAGATACCAAAACCAGTGTGATGGTTATATTCAAAGGTTGCAGAATTTGGCACTTTGATAGCAGCCTTTAAAAGTATAAAGGGTCATTCTGTGTCAAAACAACCAAAATCCAGAAATTTGGTTCAGGTCACCTCTTAAGATTTTGCTGAAATTCATATATTTAGTGTTCATTTATGTGTGAAATGAACACATGCAAAGTGAAAAAATCCAATTCAAAGTCGTTCGGGAATTATAGCCCGTCGAACATTTGCGCAAAAGTCGCTTTGTTGAATATTTTGCGTTTTGTAGAACACTTTAAAGTGCCTTCCCAATATGATACTGTGCTGAACGTGGTTTCTAGGGAGACAGTAAGCCAAATAACCAAAATCTGGCATCAAAACCAATGTACATCACCCCTTTCCCTTTGACATGACCTTGAAAATGCGAATATTTATTCAACCGCGAAGGGTTTATTGGATTTTCAGACCCCCCTGAGACCCCGTATGGATAATCAGAAAAGCTTCAAATTGCATACATGTATATGCATTCTATGGTCACATGTGGTTACTCCCCCCCCCCCCCAAGTCCAGGTCTCTAACTCATTTTGTTTATCTACGGCACCCCTCCAAAGTCGGCTCCAGCCAGAAAATGTCGAAAAAATCCCGACATTCTCGGTGACCTTTGACCCTGTAGGAAACAATTCACCAAAATGAAACTCTGTCAATTTGTTAATCTAAGTCTAATACATAGTATGGACCAAGTTTGATGTTGGTGTCTCTTCTCCTTCATGGTGAGACAGCATTCACAAATATGCCCATTTTCCCCATTTTTATGCCACGCGAGCGGCCATTTTGGAATATTTCGTGTTTTATAGAGCAATTTCATGTGCCTTTACAACAAGATGTAGAGCTAGATATTGGTTCCTAGGGTGACAGTAAGCCAAATAACCTGTATCTGATATCAAAATAAGTGTACCACACCTCCTTTCCCTTTGACATGACCTTGAAAATGCAAATGTACTCAACCGTGAAGGGTTTTTCTGATTTTCAGACCCCCTGAGATCCCCTATGAATAATCAGAAAAGCTTCAAATTGCATAATGCATTTAATAGTCACATGTGGTTACTTCAAAGCAATTACAATTGTCTTAACTCACTAAGTTACTTTTATAAGCAAGGCTTCAAAGTTGGCTCCAGCAGGAAAATGTAAATTTATTATGAAACATTCCCGCTTGATTGACCTTTGGACTTTACAACAAGTTCCCACTATCATGAAACTTTGTTCACTTTGTTTATTGTTTTTACCTTATGAGTCAAAAACATTAAAACCGTCATACCAAAACGTTCACTGGCATTTAAAATATTTAATTTTCAACTATCTCAAGATCAAATTCATATTCAATGCAATTTATGAACATACCAACTGGTATCGACAATTTATGAACATACCAACTGGTATCGACAATTTATGAACATACCAACTGGTATAGTGAGCATCATAACATGTGCAAACTTACTCATTTGCATAAAGGGCATACCTGTATGGACTAGTTCATTTAATGGTAAGAGGGTGGTATTCAGCTTTGCTTGTGTGCTCAGAACTGAACAGTAGCTAACAGTGTCCGTCCGTGACAAAATGTGTGTCCGTCCGTGACAACTTTTAATTAAAGATTTAACTAATTTATGCCTGCCCTAATTAATTATTACTCCTGCATGGGAAAGAATACATATAAGGGAGATACTTCACTATGTTTTTATTTTTTTACTTTGTCCTTGAAATTAGTTAAAACACTTTTAAACTTTTTTTGTGTCACGGACGGACAGCAAAACATCAAAATGTTAACGCAAGTCTAGCGATATAATTTCCCCAGAACTTTTTTCCCAAATATTTATCTTATTTGATGAAAAAGTGTGTCAGCTATCAACATTACATCACAAAACTCTGAAAATGTTACATTAACATAAAAATATAGTATGATGAACTTGAACTAAAATGTCCGTCCGTGACGCATCTTGTTTTCACCCCTTGGACAATAATGGACTGTTCCGCGAACATACTGCATTTTAATTTTTTTTAAATACAGTTTCAGATAGCCTAGATATTGTCCAACATTGTGATGTACCTATCAATATCAAAATCAGAAATTTATTTTTTCATAACCATGTTAACCTTTAACCGATCAGCCTCATATACAGACTTGATGCAAGTATGTCAGACACAAGCAACAAAGGTATGGTGTAAATTTTAAAGGGAGGAGACAAACTGAGCTAAAAATGTACAAACAATTAAACGTGATATAATCATATTCAGGGTGGTAAAACCCCTGCAGCACGTAAGGTTTTTATGATTTTCAAAACTACACAATTGTTCAGGATTTTCCCAACAATTTCGTGTAAACTACGACAAACAGCGCCATCAAGATATGATCACTCAAACATTATTGAGCTCAATAACCTAGAAAATGCGACCTGTTATTTACGTATGCGCAGTATAGGACTTTCCTATCCCAAAATTAATAGAATCCCTGGTGTCATGTTCATGTTTTGGTCTAAGGAATTCTGAACCTGACTTTAGTAGTATCATGTGATTTCAAATTAAACACCACCAACATAGCCTTCCAATCAACAACAAGCATTTTGTTCAAAATACCAATCACCTGCAAGTTTTACGATCCTATCAAATGTTAGTTTTTGTTATTTCAAACGAAACACCAAAACAGCGTTCCAATCAGCAACAAGCAGTTTCTCCTCATCAGCAAACACCAGTCCACATGGGTTATTAACATCTTGTGATACACATCCTAGATATTCTCCTGTAAGAGCATACCGATAAATAGCAGCATTTCCTGTTGCTTGCTTGGCAACAAACACCTCATCATCTGGACTGCAACACAGTCCTGTTGGAAACCAGGTTGTCATACCACTTGGTGCATTTAGACTGTGCAAGAGATTACCAGTGTCATCCAAGATCTGCACGGTATTCTGGTCACAGGAACTTAATATGATCTCGCCCTGTGTTGCCACTGCAATAAAGTTAGGATCGATGTTGACTTTGAAGCTCGACATATGGCTACTGTTTGGATCATGCTTACTGATGTACTTCTGTGTGATCTCCCCGACCATAAGTTGACCTTTGACATCCATAGCTAAACCAGCTAGTCTTGCTGTTACAAGATCAGATGGGGTCCCATTTGGAGAGACTGCTGCAAAATGATAGACATACCTTCCGTGAGTGTCATAGACCTTGATATACTGAGTGCCATCTGTGACAAAGAAACTGCCATCAGCGCTAACAGCTATACCTCTGGGGTAGGAACTCTGTCCTGGTTTTAAGCCTTGTTTAGTGTCTAGACTGAATTTGAACTGACCATATTTGGTGAAGATTTTAATCTGTGCCGTGTTGTTATCTGCTACAGCAATTTCGCCACTAGGTGTGATAGCAATGTCTAATGCAGTTGAGAGCATACCTGGTCCATCCATGCCAAATTTCTTGTCTCGTTTCCATGTCCCTGTACCCTCTTTGCCGGGACCAAGAGAGAAAGATCCCAAACTAACCACTTTTGGACAGCACGTTTTGTTTGGTCTGAATCTGATCTTACTCAAGCTATTTGGTAATGGTTCTGGGGCAAGGACACTCAGTTGTTTCATAGAAGGTACAAGAGTCCCATGTACTGTAGCCACATCACACTGACTGCCCATCTGTGTGACTCGATTAGCCGTCTCAAGAGCTGTACGAAGACGAGATTGCTGTAGGATGAGACTCTGTTTCTGAGTAACAACCTGCTTCCTACGATCCTCACACAGCTGACTCAGTTCATCGGTTAGATCGCTGTGACTCTCATCTAGACTCGCGAGTAATTTTGTCTTTGTCAGCTGCATAAAGCGATCAAGATCAACTGCAGCTTCTGCAAGGGCTTTCTCCAAGATCCCACCACTGTCATCAGCCTGCTTAATGCAGATGTCTACTCCTGCTGCCACCTTTTGACACTCTGATGCAAGTTTTTCTATTTCTCCTTTCTGACTCTTAGTAGTCGTCTCCAAGTCTGTATACAAGTGGCATGTAGCAGGATGGTCAATCACAGTGCAATCACGACAGATTGGTACTTGGCAAGTGTTGCAGTAAAACCAAAGCACCTGCCCATTATGTTTATCACAATACTCCTGAATAGTTGATGATACTGAGATCTTACCAGATCTTAACTCATCCAAATTGCATAATCTGTGTCCTTTCAATGGTCTCAGTGTTGTATGCATCTCTACACACTTAACACACAAGAAGTCTTTGCATTCTAGACATCTTGACACAGCATCTACACCATCCTCCTCACAACATGTACATGGTACCTTTGCTTCCTTCAGTTTCTCCTGTACCAACCTTGTCTCCTTCAACTTGGTGATGAAGAAGTTTGTCTTGAGGCTCTGTACACCGTCTGGAGGCATAGGACAGGATTCTTGACAGATAGGACAGATGATCTTATCTTGGTCTTGTTCCTTGGCCCAATCTTGGATGCATTTTAAACAAAATGTGTGGAGACATGGTAATGCTTTGGGTTCATCTATGAGTGATAGACATATACTACACTCAGTTAGATCCTGCATTATGTCTTCTGCTATCAAGCTCACACTTGCCATTTTGTAGTTGGTCGTTAATTCCTCTAATCTTATATGAAAAGTTAGAAAATGGATTCCTTCGTAACTTATTCAGACGTTTATGACTGGAGATTTTGATCTCACTTCCACAATCCAAAGCTGGGAATAGATGAAACTGTCAATAACAATGAATTGATACCTGATCAGATGGTTGTAATCACTTTTCATAGATTCAGTACATAGCGTTATACACCATTTATAATTCATTGACGTTTGATATTAATTTCTTGGTGCATTCAAGATAGATCTCCAGTGAGTCCCAATCCATGCTTCATTTGAAAGAGCTGTATCTATAGCTATCTGTCATCCACAGCTAAGAATACAGCATTGTTTACATTGCTTAGCATAGAACTTCTTAAGAATCCAAGAAATCCAAAGCTCAGTATTAAGAGATACAGTATACAAGTTCCAAGCTTTATCAGTATATATAATCTTATCCATCCGATCAGAGCTTTATCTTCAATCCCATTCTTAGCATAAAGCTTTCTTTTAATCCAAAGTTCAAGATACAGCTTTGTAAAGTTCAGTCATAAAATGGCGGACAGAGTGAGTATACATTTGTATACCATCTATCTACACATCTAGCGATGATGTTTCTGGGATTGAAATATGACCATACTGAAGCGATTGGGGTCGACCTAGGGGATTTCAAGCGACTGCGTACCTACTTTTGGATCAATAACTATCGATCACGTTTAGCACGCCTAAGTTGGTGTAAATCGTGAATACAAGGTACGCTGTCGCCTGAAATGCCCCAGGTCCAGTGTTTTTTGCAATGTTGCCAGACAAATCGTGTTGGCGCCCAACCCAAATGATCTATAAGTCGTGGACATAGACAGTCTGTGGTTTTATTAATCTTATAATATAATCCAAGGTCTGTTTGTTTGAATACTAGGTACGCTGTCGCCTGAAATCCCCAGTTCTAGTGTTTTTTGCAATGTTGCTAGATGAATCGTGTTGGCGCCTAATGATCTATATTAAGTCGTGGACATATGTACATGAGGTTTTATTAATATGCACGGTCTGTCTTATCATCTGTGGTTTGTTTGGAATATCGGGGGTGGGGGGGGGGGGGGGGGGGTCAAAAAAACAGTCTGTACAATTAGATAATACTTTGAACCTGAATGAGATCCAGTTAAGTCGTTAGTCTAAAAGAAACCACAAATGGTCAAATAAAATTGACAGTGAATAGACAAACTAAACAACTTTTCATATTGTTAGTGGCGTCACACATGTACGTAAACGTCGTGTGCCGTCATATAGACAATGTATACTCTTGTTGTCGGGAGAGGATGGGGAGGGGTACCCAATTTATTCTTTGACGGGTGTACACGCAATGTTTTGTCCAATTGTTTTGTCCCGTGTTTGTGACTTTTTGCTCAGTGATGATGCAGTTAGCAAAAGGTTCAGTTTCACTGGGCAATGCATTTAAAATACGAAGACCATTTCTACCATGGGGCCCCACCCCCAGCCACGAACCGTCACCCACTCAACCAGTCCGGTATTAGCCAAACCCACTTTCTCCCCCCCCCCAAAAAAAAAGAAGAAGAAATAAATGAATAAAACAAATTCTTTCATGTCAGAATGTCCTCAAATTGATAGAATTTGTATAAATAACGTCTACGCTTATGCGTATTGTATTGGTCTTTAAAATACCTAAAATTCAGACAGATTTTAAGTTTATTTTTTATAGCAACAAAAGCCAGATTTCTACAAGTCTGTACTCAGTCTATTACCAAGCACTTCAAAACTGGCAACTTGGTATGAAGGGCGCTCGCTCCGCCAAGGCCTCGCTCGCGCCTGCTGCTAATTGGGCGAGCCAACCCGAGCGCTCAGCGGCCAACCAGCAACATTGTTTTTGCTAGTTACACTGTTGTGATATAACGTCCGATAACCGGGGTTATAACATCGATTTAATACTATAACAAACTTAATTCTACGCCAGACGGTATGAAATTATACCCGTTTGACATCACATTGTCAATGTACAGTCCCCTATACTATTATGAAGGTAGCTGACATGATAGCTCACGCTTAAAGTAACTACCGTTGACTCGTGCCAATTATCAGTAAACTGAATGGTTACTTTATTGGTAAAATTAGCATATGAAAAGTAGGTACGCTGTCGCTTGAAATACCCCAGCTCGAGTCTTTTGGCCATACTGAAGTCCTCATATCAGGCCAGAGTTAAAGAAACTTAAAATGACCCCAATTGGGCTACTTATTACAGAATTATATACGTACGTATATGTCAGGTGCATTGAATTGGGCTAATTTAATTTGTTATTTTCATGCATGTGATCCTGTCTTTGGGCAACACCACTGTTAATATGTGATGCCATGAGTCACATGCCATACAGTTCAGATGGCCAGAGATGTATCAACATCATTGCCAATTATTATAATCATAGATGACATTTTTATGTTGACATATTTTTCAAAGTAACTTGGTTAATACCATGTGAATATCTCATGTTAGTTAAACATTTGCATTATGACAGTAATTACCAGTTTTATAGTGGGATGTGAATAATTGTTTGAATATTATATTGGGTGGGGTGGAGTGGATGGGAGGAGGATATTTGCAAGAACCAGTATTGTGAAATGTGAAAAAGTGAAAGTTTGATGCATGCCATTGCTGTTTATTCTATGGAACTTTGTTATGCCAGAGATTTGATTTCTTTTCATCATTTGAAAATATGTCATTAATAATTGGACCTAAGGTTATCAGTTGCAAAATATCAATATATACAGTAGATATTTGTCACAAATAAGACCAATAACCCACTGCCCCTTCAAATTTCTGGTATTGTATTTGGAGAGAAAAATTTGATTAAATTGAATACAAATTATCAAAATAGAGTACATAATGATGAATGAAAATCAAATCACACATCTGTAAAATATAATAGAAACCTCTGGCTGAAGCAACGCATCATAAAGGTCATTGACGGTTGTTATGATTTACAGGATGGTGTAATGATTACCATCAACCAATCATATGAACAAATGGACAGAGTTGCCTGCTGGCAGTATTGGCTAATGTTGCTCGAGTCTGTTAGCAATGTTAGAAGGTAGTAATTAAGGGGTTTGTATTACGAAAGTTCATGTGGTGATGAAAAAAATTCAGTCTACAGACTGCAGACCAAACCAGGATTTGCAAAATCAAGAATTGAGAAGAAAAACATGTAATATTATATATTTTATGAGGGTCTTTGTAAATATGCACACAAAGTTAAAGGGGCATTGAGAGATTGCAGAGAAAATTAATTGTTTCAATAGGTAGGTATGTACGAACTCTGATGTGTAATAATTTATGGGAAAACGGTTGAATGATGGCGCTAGATAGAAAGTCGGTTGAAGCAATTTATGTGGCAAGTGATGCTAATAATATTGTTGTGATATACATTGTAATTACCAAATCGTTTAATTTTACATGAAGACAGCAAATTAAGGTAAACGGTTTCAGATGGTAGTTAGTATATTCCATAGTATTTCGTAGATATACCAAAAAACTAATTTCAAAGGAAATTGAGGGCGCACTCCAATACGTATCTCTCGGTGCCCCTTTAAAGAGTAATTCTAAAAAGTGTTACCAAATTAAAGATTGCAAACTTAGATATCCTAACATAGATATTTGTAAATATACTAGCGATGCTCATTGCTGTTCATCATATTTTATCATCATCAGGGAAAAAAACTCTATAACACTGCAAACTCTGTCAAATATTATTTTTGTTCCGAGTTTGCAATGGGCAGATACAGTTGTAGGTCGCCGCCATTGTGATTGAATGTTGCATAAATTGAAAGAATGTTGAAGTTTTGTTAGAAATATATACGTGAAAGTATGACTAAACCTATTTTTTCCCATACTAACTACCCCAAAAATTGTTTTATACATTGTTGAAATTAATATTTATGCCGTTGGGCAACATTTTGGGAACAAATATTAACTGTAAATAGATTTTTCATATTTTCTCACACTGCATTTTTAGTATAAAAATGACATCAATTGCATGTGCGATCAATTTTCATTTAGTCCTTTTAATAGTCTCCGCGGGTGCCAAGTTCATGCAATAAAAATCATGTTACACAGGGTTGCGCTTTGGGGATGGTGTTGTAAAAACCAGATTGACGATGTCATACGAAATCAGGGATAAAACGGTCCGTTTAGCCATTCAAATTGTTAAAAAAGTTATTTTAAAAAATAAAATAAAAAATAATACGGTCATCACCAGGGTACACAATCGGTCGGACATGGACAAACAAACCTTTTTTTTGCCTCATCTCTTGTGATCCCTTCCGATTTTTTGTTGGTAAATTGTCCATTTGCAGGTACCTTGGACAGTTGGAATCTTGGCTTCGCCACAGCTGTTGTTGAATATTGCAATAATGGACATTTTCACGCTACATTCATTTTTGTGCTTTTTATATTTGAATCAGCTACCGTAAAAATAAAAATGTACTTTTATATTTATTTTGTCTGTAAGTTTATGTGATGAACTTTGAATTAAAAATAAATTAAAACAAGCAAAATGGTGCAAAATCAGCAAAATGTTTACAGCAGTAATAGCTATATGATCTATTTACACTCCCCTTGTTCTTTCAGATGCTCCAAGCTGCTTCCAATACCGCCCCACGTGGTGTATATGTATGTGGTAACACTACAACAACATCAGGACTAACAGTAACTCTATGCAAGGATGGCAGTACAGGAGATTATTCATTAGAAGCTGGAGCATTAGTACTAGGAGATCAAGGTATGGTATTTGGATCATATACCCAAGATAAAGGGGAGGGTCTGGGGGAGGTGGAACACACATTACTTAAATACTCGGCAATGAAGCAAACTTGTTCCAGATTATGAAGGAGGGCAGGTATTTTGAACACAAGCACCAAGAAGAGAATTCAAAAATACCCCTCCCCCCACCCATATGCTTGTAAAGATGATATTTTAGAAAATTAAGAGAAGGCTCACCCATTAAATAAGCTTTGATAGATACATCAGTTATGGGTAAGTGCATAACAGATGATCAAATTATGGTACTGCATATATTTGTTTGATTTTTTATTGTTAATTACTTAACCAATGATGTGCTTCTTTTCTTTACAATTACAGGTTGCTGTTGTATCGATGAGTTTGATAAGATGGGTAACCAACATAATGCGTTATTAGAGGCCATGGTAAGTCTACAAGACTATAATCTAAACTGTCACATTAAACATTTTTAAATTGCTTTGTGTTTATCTGCGTTTTAAATTATGGGATAATAAGGCAAAAAACAAAAAAAAGTTGACTTGCCCTTTCCGATCGACCCTAATTTTCGGAAATCTAGGATCGCTATTTTTTTTTGCTCTTTTTTTTTCTTTTCAAAAATTAAAAAAATATTTTTTGTTTTTTGTTTTGAAAGAAGCACATAACAATAAAGAAAGATGAAAACGTGTTTTTGAGTAGTATCTGCTTGTTTAAAAATCAAAAAAATCAACAACAAAAAAATAATCATTTTTTGTTTGTTTTTTTGAAAGATGTTTTTGTGTAGTATTTCCCTGTTTAAATGTTACAAAATCAAAACAAAAAAATACTCTGGCCCTGAAAGGGCAAGTCAACTTCTTTCTTTTTTTTGGCCGAAGGATGGTTTTGAGGATGCATCGCACAGGCTGATGTTTGCAACATTTATACTTCAGTGTCTACCTGGAACTCAATTCAACTTATAAAAATGCTAGAATATTTTAAATATGTATAACATCTCATTGATAGTTGTAAGTATTGATGTTATTATTTAACCATACAGGAGCAACAAAGCATAAGTATAGCCAAGGCTGGTATAGTATGTAGTCTTCCAGCAAGAACCTCTATTCTAGCTGCTGCTAACCCGGTAGGAGGACATTACAACAAAGCAAAAACAGTCTCAGAAAACCTCAAGTAAGTCATGGGTATTGTTATCAGGATCTGTATAGCCAAGGCTGGTATAGTATGCAGTCTTCCAGCAAGAACCTCTATCCTAGCTGCTGCTAACCCGGTAGGAGGACATTACAACAAAGCAAAAACAGTCTCAGAAAACCTAAAGTAAGTCATGGGTATTGTTATCATGATCTGTATAGCCAAGGCTGGTATAGTATGAACTTCTGTAGACACTTCACTTCATTGTTATTCATTTTTAATAACACCATGCCCCCTGTTACCTTGGTGCCCTCAAATAGTTATAGGGCAATAAATGCGTATGTGTTGTTTCGAGAGAAATTAGACAACTCAATGAGCGTGCTGATGTTGATGTGTGGATAATGGCACAACGCCCGCAGGGGGAGTGCTATTGTGAGCATATCAACATTTGAAGTGAATTACAGTAAGGTCTAATGCACCTAGGGCTACTTCTTTTTTACAGAATGGGCAGCGCTTTGTTATCTAGATTCGACCTGGTATTTATACTACTGGATAAACCTGATGAAGAAATGGACTCTATGTTATCTGAACATGTCATGGCACAACATGCTAGTAAGAAGGGGTAAGTATGGTGACCTGTGACCCATTTATCCTTTTTTCAAACCTTAAACCTATGCATTCGTAAAGTGTTTTTTTTTAGTTCCTTTATGCAAATTAGGGAATTTGCCTACCTCGTGAAGTCATTCTAATTGGTGATTAGAGCAATAAATATTGATCACAATGGAGGATTTTGTGAGTTATTTAAGCAAATTTCTGAATCTAAAGCTAACATTTTGAACCCATTACAATGGAACATTTGATGCTTTTTATTTTTATTTCCCTGACAACATCTGTTGTTCCCAGACCCTCTGTTTGAAAGATCTATGTTTTTGCCAATATGTGTGCCATAAATTAGATTATTAGGACCCAACCCATTGGTCACACTAACAAGTCATTTCCTCTTTCTCATCATGGAATATTGAATTGATATGATTTCATTTTCAGGAAGTCAAGTGCTCGAGTAACAAAAGACGGCCCTTCTACTTCAAACCATGATGAAGCAAGAAGCCTATGGGATTCAGACAAGCCACTGTCAGAGAAACTTAAAATTGGTCGTGGTGAAACATTTGATCCAATACCGCCACAGCTACTCAGGAAGTATATTGCCTATGCAAGGAAGTATGCTCACCCTAAGCTCATACCTGAAGCAGCCTCAATATTACAGGTAAAGAGATTGTAATGAATCATTCAATCCAATCCCAGATATGTTGCTGATAGGTACAATTATTTGAAGTCATTGATTTTACCCTTTTTTGAACTTTGAAATAGTTAGGTTTTTAAAAAAGAGTGATATTTGTTATAATAATAATAATAACAAGGATTTATAAAGCGCTTTATTAACCAATGGATGCAAAGCGCTGAGATAGAAGAAGAAAAAGTGTGAAGAAGCGACACAGGAGGACAATGATCATGAAGATGGAAAAAGGTGGGATTTAAGGAGCCTTTTGAAGGTAGTCAAATTGTCAGCACTTCTGATGTTGGCAGGAAGTGCATCCCACAGGCGAGGAGCTGCTATAGAAAAGGCTCTGTCACCCGCCTTTTTGTTGGAACGTGGAACAACAAAGGATGTGACAGAGCGGACCGGAGTGCATAAGCAGTGTTATGGATCTGAAAAAAGGCACGTATGTAGCCGGGAAGAGAGAGATTGAAGGACTTGTAGGTCTGGACAATACTCTTGAATTGAAGAGATCAGTATTTACATAACGATTGGGCAATCATCCTTTTCCCTCTGCTTTTGGGTCATTCATCTACCTCTGTGCAGCAACATCAGATTATATTCCAGGAAGCACACCTTATCACCGATGTTATATAAATTTCTAGTGCATGTACCCACTTTATGGTACAAATCCTTGCAATTGTGTTAAAATACTGCATTGATCATGTGTTGAGATGCCATAAACACTCTACACTGATGTGTGAACTAGTTGTTTGAAAGCATTGTTTTATTATACCATGTTTTATTTTTGCTTCCCTATAATTTTTTTCTCTTCTGTATGTTAAATAATTTCCTGAATCATAAAATCCCATGTTGATTCTCAATGGATCAGATTTCGGTAAGGGTATGGTGTATAAGTCCCAAGTATGCAAATGAGGATTATGAGATTTATTCCGTTGTTGAGTACTGGGTAGATGTGTGGTAGAGCATGACATACTTGGGACTTCTACACCATACCGCTACCCAGATTTGTCACACCATTATGAACCATTTTGCCGCAAAGTACATTATTATCTGCTTCGATCAAAAATAAAGTAAAACATAATCATTTTTCTATTGGAGAAAAATGAATAATTACCGCTCATAGTCCATAAACCTATATCAAGGTCAACATTTTGAGGCTCTTGTTTTCAGCCTGAGAAATGCTCTAGGCAGTAAAGACTGTCATATCAGAGGTTCCTGTGATCAGACATTTGAGATGTGTTAAGATCTTAGAGAATTCAATTGATGCTCCCACGGTCAATAACCTCTTTATTTTTATCTCATGACTCAGAAACAAAACATTGGATGTATGGCAAACTATAAATCTTAGCTCTGATAGAAAGATTTGTATGCTTTTAAACTAGTCAATTTTTGACCCCTCCCCTGAATGGCAGCCATGCTTGACTACATTTTCTATTTATTGATAGAGAATCTCTGATAAAACAATACAGATAGATCAGATTTAGATTTGAACCACTGAAGTCCTTGTATATGTTTTGTTCACACCCATACAACTATTTTGGTAGCAGGGATGGTTTACAACCACGCATCATTTGTATGTTTTTGCAGACTTTCTACCTTGAATTACGCAAACAACACCAGGGCTTAGATAGCACTCCGATAACTACAAGACAACTTGAGTCTCTTATAAGACTTACAGAGGCCAGGGCTAAACTAGAACTACGAGAGAAATGCACTGTACAAGATGCAGAAGATGTGGTGGAACTTATGAAATTCAGGTATGTATAGAGACAACATTTGTTATAGATAAGGGACTTGTGCTTGCACAACCATTATGGGGGTTTGGCTCTAAACTTTAAGAATAATGAGCCACATTGTAATGAGAAGCAACCAGAGGTGTATAGCTGTCTAATTGGTTTGCGGGGAATGGACTGTTTGAGCACAGATCCATTTAAAAGGTGTTTATTCATGGAAAACATTAATTAGGATAATTAATATTTTTGAAATGGAAACCATATCCAGAGATCATATTTTTGCTTTACTGAATTTTTGAAAAAACAAAAAACAAACAATAAATATACCCATATTGTCCTCAGAAGGTTAAGCTATGAACTGTAGACAAGAAACTACGACACACAGCCAATTTGTAATTGTTTCACACAACTTTAATATGTGGGATGAGCTGGAGTAGTCAAAGCATCACTGCCTGATGCACAACTGTAATAAGTACTTATCTTCTTTCATAGAAGTAGTAACAATATTATACCATGCTTTATACACCATGCATTAAAAAGAATACACCATGCATTAAAAAAGAATACACCATGCCTTTACCATGCTTTATACACCATGCATTAAAAAGAATACACCATGCATTAAAAAAGAATACACCATGCCTTATGCCTTTACCATGCTTTATACACCATGCATTAAAAAGAATACACTATGCATTAAAAAAGAATACACCATGCCTTAGTCAAGAATACACCATGCTTTAGTCAACAAAAAATGTAAGCCCATCCTACGTTAAGTAGGACGAGGATCTGGATCCGGACCACGATTTGGAAGGGATCGAGTTCCCCGAATGGAGCAACTCTAGCCTTCCACAATTTCACAGGCAAAACCATGAAAACGAGCATAACAAATATGGTCCAGACCCTTATCCCCCTAAAAAAACTGCCCAACCCTTTACACGCACAAAAAACACACAAAAACTGCCAGTCATCGGCCGAGTCCGGCTCAGACCCAAGCCAGCAAAATCAGGTCTTAAAATGCCTGAGCGACCCAATCAACTCCTCCAATATGAATAACTGGGTGGGTTGGGTGGGATTTTAACCATGCACCTATGACTACTCCAACAGACATTGAAACACCAAACCCAAAAACAGCGCGAAAACATGCCATGACTCGATACACCACGCCACCTGATTGGTCGAGCACTAGGCATAAATATTAAATTGGCCAGTCACAAATTAAGGTAGGGAGACCAAGGCCGCAGCTACAACCACAATTGGTATGAGTGCCGAAAAGGACCGAGGAGGGGCAATTCTATTTGCTGGCCATCTCCCCTCTGAAAATACAATCCAACAAGCAAAACGCAAAGACCAAAACAGGGGAACCTCATGAAGACAAAATCGCCTTTTATTAGATGGGACTAATAAAAACCGGAATTATTGAACAATATGATAAAACTCCCTGACAACACCACCAGGTCAACTCTCTGACACGATACGGGATCCCGCTTTGTTGGAGTATCTTACCAGAACCAGAACCAGACTATATGATGGGGAAAAGGAGCCATCCATAGAAAATCGTTTTTTGTTTTCTGAATAAGTACAACGTAGCCCATGTTAGATTGCACTGAAGCTATTAAATGTCAAACATTGTAATGTATAATTTGTAACCCATGCTTTTATTCCAGCATGATTGACACTTATTCTGATGAACATGGCATTTTGGATTTCCAGAGATCACAGCATGGATCAGGCATGAGCAGCAGATCACAGGTTGGTTGAAAAGGCAAAAATGATTATTGGTGGAGGGTATTTCTTTAGAGGAAACTACTGTAAAAGTAGTCAGTTTCACACAATCAATTTTTGTGCTTGTCAATTTTCAACTGTTTTGCGTGTTTTTAAATTCGCAATTTGTAGTTTCATCACATATACATATACGATATATATAAGAGATATATTGAGTGTTATTGTTTTTGCGGTAGTTGGTTAGAGCAAAAATAAACATGGCACGAAAATGTCCAGTTTTATAGTACCAGGCTTGAAGCAAGGAATATTTGGCAGGGGTGAACCTGCATAGAGCCCAATCAGAAATGGGTGAAATGCAACCTTGGAGCACTGCATGGGTCCAGGGGAGAACTCGCAATGTTGTTGCAGGGGGCAAGGTTTTAGAAAAGAAACATGTTTGATAGAAAAATTCAGATATTTTCAGATATTTCTGCAAGTTGCCGGGGGCATGATGAATCTGGATGAAGAGTACAGGTGCTATATGGGGCTACTGATACAAAGTCAGTATTTTTGTAATTGATTGATTGAATGGTACATGTTTATTTTGCTTGTTACAGGCTAAGAGATTTGTAGCTGTGCTGAACCAGGTAGCAGAACGTACATACAACTCTATCTTCACTGTACAACAGATGAGAGAAATTGCAAGGGTAGGTGGCATTTATGATGAGAAACCATCTTAGCAATATTATAGCTCATTTCTGAACCTTGCCACAATGTCAAAAGTGGGTCATTTAGGGCCGTATTCTCGTACTAAACATGGTTTAAGCCCTAAACCGTGTTTAACTAAACGTGTGTCTAACTAAAACGTGAGTTTACCTTTTAAACAATGTGTTTAACTAAACACAGTTTTAAACTCTGCGCATCTCGTCCCCAGGGTGGTTGTGCGTTACTGTATACAGGTGTTTAGTTTTGTTGTGGCCCTAATGGGTTACAATAGATATCGACTGAATACCTCGAACGCATGTGTATTTTAAATACTACATGATTTCCTTGGCAGCTTACACCAAGCATGGTTGAGTAATCATTCTAGGCATGCAGTTCGTGTATTTGTTTAGTTAAACGCGCCTTAAACTTCCCCCATACCCATGTTTAAAGTTAGACGCGTGTTTAAGTAAAACAAATGTACGAGAATCGCGTTTAGTTAAACACTAAAGTCAAAGTAAGACGCGTGTTAAGCTTAAAACCGTGTTTAACTACGTACGAGAATATGGGCCTTAGTGTTTTGTGCCTGATAGAGCTTCCCATTTGTATGCTACAAAGGAAGTTAACATCGGTTTATTGTATGTATTTTGATGGCCCTTTGACTGGCAAAAATATGTGATAAGTTTGTTGAGACTGAGGACTAAAGTCTGTTGTGTAGTAAACTATAAAAACAAAGAGGAATTTTATCATTAATAATAGAATTGTGTCTAACAGTTACATTCTATGCATTGTAAGGAATAATTTCAGATACACATCATCTGTTATACAATATAAATGTGTACCTCTCAGGTGCATTCAGTATCCATGCACAGAGGATGTTGTTCATGTTTACATGATTTACTGTACTTGTCACTCTACAGGATGGTGGAATCCAGGTTCCAGATTTTGAAGGGTTTGTGGCATCCCTGAACAACCAAAGCTACCTATTGAAGAAAGGACCAAGAGTTTACCAACTACAGACTACATCCTTCTAACAACTCAACTATTATCAAAGGAAGATGACATGATTACAGACAACCGATTGATGACCGAGATAGTTATGTGAGAACAAACATGTAGAATATTGTAATTTACTCTAAGAGATATTTATTTTTGATATATTTGTATTGTAAGTATGACTCATGTCAATAACAAAAAAAACTTGAATAAGTTGCATAAGGCCAGCTGCAAATATATGGTCGGTAATTTCCAGTCAAATTGTTCTCTCAGATCTTGTGATCTATATATCATATAATGAGAATGCACTTTGCCTTAAATGGACTGGTTCTTGGTTTTGCTGGAATAAATTCCCTTGTTAACCTAATTTTAAGGAACATTTGCAATGACCTACTGATAGAATGTATAGACTTGGTATATTTTACATGGGTTGGTTGCTTTATGGACTGAAACATTGTGTAACCTTTGATGGATTCAGTGAAATAAGTTTACCACACCACAACTTTGAAGCTAAGACATACTTTGTTTTAGTGCAGCACTTAAGATACACCGTAACTTGAATACACCCTGCGTCACAAATGAGACCTGTCATCACAAAATGAGAGTTAAATCAGAGAATTTTATTTTCAGGTTTGCCCAGATTTAAAATGCTCAGAAAACAAACGTTAAAAATATGCAACATGTCATAATTGCTCAATGTTTTCCCTGTCAAAATTCAAAATTAAGTTAGTAAAATCCCTTTGTTTTCTATTGATTTTGGCATGTTTATTGGAACATATCTGGTAATGCACATGGCGACTTAATGCTCATTTTGTGGTAACAGGTCTCATTTGTGAAATCTTGTTAATTATGACCAACCTTACCAAACTTGACACTTTACAGCAATTAACTGTCAATGTTTTATTCTATAAGAATCTATTTCCTTATGAGTGTGTACACACCTTTTCCCCTTTAAGTGTAAATACCATACGGTACTGCAGAATTAAGTAAGCAAAATGAGTAGTGTTCACTACTTTCTTATACACAGTGGTCTATGCGCATACACATAACCCTATCTGGTTTGTAGGTGTTTGTTATTCATCTGAAATTAAGCACATGTTTAACATTTTCCACGAAGCAGGCAGCTACAGACAACATTTCAAAATGTCACAAAATGTTTCAAAAATGTCAAAGTATTGAATTTCATAATCATATTTGGAATCACCATGAGAAAAGGCATTGACATAGGTACAAACATGCCCAGGCTTCCCATTAGCGCGCGTCATTGCATCCAGACGCAATTTTGAAAATGTGAACGCATTCAACTCTAGTCAAGAGTAATTTTGCATCCATTTGGACACTCAAAATTTATCAAACGTAATAAAATTGTGAGAAATACTGATCAAATCTACCCAAATATCGACCATAAACAGTCTGGGAAAATACAATTAAATGTCAAGTTAAATCCGTTGATCGTACCTTGCGAACTTGATGAGGAAATAAAAGAGTGATATTGTTAATCTTTTCAATAATCCGCTTTGAACACTGCGATAGTGCGATTTGCTTCTAAAGGCGCTGTCACACACTACCGATGTACCTTGTCGGGACTAAACCGTAACACAATTACAACGGCGAGAAAATCGGCGGAGCTCCTTCAAGAAAGCACTTGAAAAATAAAGGCGCTGTCACACCTAGCTGCTGATTTGACTCGCCAGAGCTTTACCGGAGCACAATTTTCTGGGATCGGTACTAGTACGGTAGCGCAACAGTATCACATCGCTAAGTGTTAGCTTGTTTAATTTAATTTATAATACAATTGGGTAAAAATGGCGTAACAGTTTAAAATCCCCATTTTTTTCTAAATATTCAAAATAATGTAGATTGGCTGGTACGGGTGATCAGTCAAGAAAAAATCATGTCTATTTCCTCACATTGTATAACCATAACACACCAATCACTTTGGGAAGATATTTACTGAAAATTGAGGAAAATATAACGTTTCTTGGCCTCGGCACTCTTTGCTTTTCCAACGATGAATACCATGCACCAATTGTTTTAGCGAACACTTTGAATATTGTTCACCGTTCTTGACACGCACTTTACATACAAACTGGCCTAACCATTACGCTTGCTGTTGAGGCGCATGTTCCAAAAGTCTATTGAGGCACGACACCCTCACACATTCTGGGGGAGTCAGGATCACCATTATTCTTTTCGTTTGCCCAAGAGATTCACATCCCACTTGGTATTTCTCCTTGTATTCTCTGGTATTCTATTAGCAAGGAGCTGGCTGACTTCATTAGCTGTGACATTTAAGTGTGCCGAGACATGATATCCAACTCATATCTTTCACACTAACATCCCAATTCATTCAATGAAATGGGGCCGACAAAATCTGTCTATGTTGCATCCCAATCTCTGACATTGACTAGCTAGTTTTGAAAACAAATGTAGGCAGGCTATTGTTTGTTATGGGTATACATTTGGATCACCCTTACCGTACAGTTATATTCACGCATGTGCACTAGATCATAAGGGCCTTCTAGTGCGACTTCTTCTCTGGCTTTTATGTCGTTAACATCAACATTAGCCGTCAGCTTCCCCCAATGCTTCACAGGTGGCAGCTGATATGGTTTCCCTGAACAGATTTACAATCTTCATTGCGCCCTCATTTGTTTGACTTAATTTTTAAAGAACCGCCAAGACCTATTGATTGTTTTTGGTGTGATTATAATGATTTATAATTAGTGATTCATCATCGTAATTGTGTCAAATAATCTTATGTAATATGCGGTAATGACGCAACCAATCTTCTCAATCATGGAATCAACATTAATTTAAGGTCCATCTATAATCATCGTTAAATCAAAATAAGTACTTTAATTATGTTTTTAATATTAGTGTTTGCCAATCAGTAATCAGTCAAGATGAACGGTAGGTCTCCTATCGGCTCACCCGAATCCACCCGGTCGTTGTAACGAACAGAGTTAAACCAATTATTACATTGGTGGCAGCGGTGGGATACATTGCCCCTATTCTTCCAGGAACCGTCAAAACTACATCGACAACCAAACTGTCAATGTAGCTGTCACTCTTTACACTCTTGACGGTATCAAAAGGCTTGGTTTGGCTAACAAGATCACATTTGATGAGGCACCGTTTAAGCCCTCTGGTCGCCTCAAAACGGGCATCTTCTGTTACGTCTAATACCTTATCCAGGACAGCACTGGTATGGTTGGCCCATGGTCCTGAAGATACTGGGGGTTGCAAGTCCAAAAACCCCGAAAGGGTCACAGCCGGCGCATGACTCTTGCCAATGGCTCGCATGCCAATGTTCAGTGCCCTATTTATTGCCTTTCCAGAGCGCCCTTTGTCAGTGGGTAAGGAGGGTGAGCTCCAAAAGGATGTGTCTTTACCACATTTGAAACATGATATCTCTCCACCTTTAAAGCCCACTCTTCATTTTCTGTGACTCTGACGACTAGTCCCCCCTTCTTGCAGCTGCTGCAGACTGCTGCGTTGAAAATCATTGCTTGGAGCAGTTTTTCACTAATGATAATATTGCCTGAGAGGCCTAAGGGATACTCTTGCTGTGGTGCATTGTGGAGCTTTTTTTCAGATGCAGACCTGGGCTGAACTTCCTTTTTGGTTTTCTTGGACAGATTTGGAAACGACCTTTGCTGAAACGTGCAAATGAAATGGGGCCAACAAAATCTGTCCATGCTCATCCCAATCTCTGACATTGACTAGCTAGTTTTGAAAACAAATGTAGGCAGGCTATTGTTTGTTATGGGTATACATTTGGATCACCCTTACCGTACAGTTATATTCACGCATGTGCACTAGATCATAAAGGCCTTCTAGAGTGTCTTAAGCCGTCAGCTTCCCCGATGCTTCACAGGTGGCAGCTGATATGGTTTCCCTTAACAGATTTAAAATCTGCATTGCGCCCTCATTTGTTTGACTTAATTTTTAAAGAACCGCCAAGACCTATTGATTGTTTTTGGTGTGATTATAATGATTTATAATTAGTGATTCATCATCGTAATTGTGTCAAATAATCTTATGTAATATGCGGCAATTGCGTAATCAGTCAAGATGAACGGGAGTCTCCTATCGGTAGGTACGTGACAAAAAAAATTCAAAAAAGATTAATTCCTTTGCAAGTAGTACCATTGGAAAGAGCATGAAATAAGCTTTAAAATGACACCTCAACCATTGTCCTAGGGTAAATATTAATGGATTTACGGATTTTTCATATTAATAAATTACGCGAAATTTTGGTCCATTGACACGCATTGAAACATATGGAAATACACTACAATATTTGTGACCTTTTTTACCATTTTTCTTCAAAAAAAATACATAAATTGCTGTAACTTCATTGTTTTTTGACATATTTCAATGGAATAAAAAGCATATTAAAGCATTCAACATCAGGAATAGAATTGATAAGAAATGCATTGAAATGTAATTAATTATTATGTATTAATTTAATTAATTAATCAATAATTAATTACCATTTAATACGGTAATTGTTTCATTTGTATGTAAATCTCAATCAAAAACATTTTAAAAACTTAACCAAAGTTGACTCGAAATTAATTTAAATGAATCAAATCAAAATAACAATTAAATGCATATAATTAACAATCAATTAAAACTACTAATTAATCAATTATGAATACCTATGACAGTTACTTATGACAAGGTCAGGTCTCCGGAGATGAAGTCTGCTGCAAGGGCATACATTGATATATCGTAATCCGCCGCATCTTCTTCGTAGCTCTCTCCTTCCTGCCAGTACCCAATACGGTATGTTCCTCCAGCTTTTTTCAGCAGCTTCTCTACTTTACCATTGTATACTGTTTGTTCATGAGTGTCATTGTCATACCACACATGGCATATCAGGTGTCCAACCACTTTCCCCTTCAGTATGTCCGTCACATCCTTCACAGCGCTTGCATCTAATTCACTGAATTCCTCTGCGATCACATTCACATTGCAGTCTTTGATCTTCTTTTCTAGCTTCTTGCGCTCTGAAGTCTTCTTTTTTTGTCGTTTCTCATCCAACCTTCTGGCAATTTCACATTTTATTTGTGTAGATTGTTTCCTTTTATTACTGCGATGCTTCCTCCCTAATGTAATGGCGATGTTGATTAACTTTGTTCTCTTTTCTGTTTCCAGATTGTCCAGGAAGTCTACCACATTGTTCTTGCACGCTTTAATCCTAGCCGACAAAAAGCTCATAGTGGCATTAGGGGCATGTTCCTTTGCAGCACTAAACATCCCCATTATTGTCTCTGCATCTATGTTGTGGAGACGAGACGATTCCGTTTCATTCCTTAACACCTCTGTAACATTGATCGTGAAATACCTAGCATACTGACGCTCAAGTACTTCTATCTTTAGCAAGCAGGCTTTCATAATCCCATTAAACATCTCTCCATCCACTGGTGGGCGTTGTAGTGCTTCTAGTGTGGGATTAGTAGAGTGGCTGCATGATTATCTGAAAGACCCTTGAGAACCTCGACTACATCTTTGATTACAGCAATTGCATCTACATGGCTCACTTCAGAAGCACTGGACGATCTGTAAAATTTCTCCATCCATGGACCAGTTAGCAGTTTTCCTAATAGGCCTGCAACATGAAATTCCACCTTGGCAACTGGCGACATGTAGTCATGCATTAATGCACTCTGCAGCCCACCACATGTAACTGTTGTTTCTGTCAATAGTGTATTGAAGAAATCTTCATGCTCATGGAGCTTTCCACTGATATGGAACATGATATGAAGACGGTTGCCTCTATATCGAGGCAACAAATCCTTAGGAAGACCGGCGGTCTCTAGGGCACTAATAAAACCTTTTGGGTCTCCGCGACCATCCTTATACCTAAATTTGTTTAATGCTAAGATCACTTGATGTGAAATACATTCAAATCCAAATAACTTTTTCACTACATCACTCGGTTCACAGGTTTTCAGGGTGGCCCGAACTGAACTCGCAATTGTGTCTAATGGGTGGAGGTGACAGTTTAGCTCATTCAGGTTTTTCCTCCAATCAAGTTCAAGCTTCTGAATAGTGGCGTGATTTACAGCAGCTCTATCAGTCATAGTATTGGAGATATGACTGATGAACTGCTGACGCGTTGATTCAAAATCAGTGGTGTTAACTGTGCAGAAGACATTAGCTAAATGGGCCATGGTATCATTAACGTGAAGTGCGTAGTCTTCTGCTGTGCCCCCTGGTAGTTGATCAATTGCTAGCACACAGCATTTGTCTTTGCTTGTCACGTGTATGCAGTTCACGTGCATGCCTTCTTGAGTCGTTGCGTCGAAACCTAACGTCAAGTTTTCTTGTTCCATAAGCTGTTCAGCAGCCATTACATCGCTTATAACTTCCAGTTCTCGTGCCATTAACTCCACTGTGTTTCTATGAGGCACCTGATCTATCTGCACACCACATCTACGTGCAAACTTCTGCATTAAACGGGGTACGTTTTTTGTTGGCACATTGTTGACCAAAGAATCGTATACAAACATTCGTATATCGGTAGAGTACTTCTTACCCTCCTTTTGAAAATCTGACTGGGGAGATTGCAATGAATCTACGGTTTCTTTCAGTGACAAGTTTTCATTCTGTAATTCTTGAATAGTTTCATTGTGTACCTTCAGTTGTTTCTTTAGTTGTAAATTATTAGTTTTGCACTCCGACTCACGTTTGACAGACTCACTCACAAGTCTTTTTATTGCGCGTTTGTGTTTCTTTCTTTCATTTTTTAGTTTCTTTTTCATTCTAATTAGGTGCTGCTGTTCTGCGACAACTGTATTTGATAACTGTGATCTTAACAGTTTTATTTCTGCATCCTTTTTTGCAAGTGAAATTTTCTTGCGGTTTATATCCTGGTGACAGTACTTAATTTGATGGATTCTTTCAAAGTCGACCATGGATCGTAATTTTGAGACTTTGTTTAAGTACTTTTCTTTCATGGCACTTTTTGTTTGACTAACAAAGTTCAGCCTTTTTTTGAGGAGCTGCTTCTGGGGTGTTAAAGGACCTTTGCGCTTGGATGATCGAATTGATGATCCTTGAGTCATAGGCGACTGTGTTGCAGCAGGTGTCTCGAGCAACTGTGTTGTTTGCGTTTCGTCAGGCGTCTTAGGTAACTGTACTGTTTCTGATGACTTTGGCACTTGGTCTGAAATTTGAAGAAAAATGAAGAAATAAAATTAATAAATGAAGGGGAAAATATATCTGGGGAAAGGTTTCACAAATATTTTAAAATCTTGTTTAATAACTTCTGCTATATTTTAAAATCAATTTCTAACCAATAAAAGATTGATGGGCCATGGAAATAATAAACTTACTACTGTGTGTAGGTTCAGCTGAAGTAGGTTGTGTTTCTACCTCTAGTTGAAGAGCAAATGGTTCACAGCAGAATTAGGTAAATCTTTCCATGACACTTGGTACAGTGGTGCTGGAAAACTTCTTCATGAGATTCCCTAATGTTTTTAGCTGTAGTTTGATTGTCTTGCACATATACTTTGCCATAATGAACTTGTCAGTTTTGGCTGGGGACTTGTCATTTTCAATGTAGCTTAGATGCACATGGCCATTCCTCAAATCCTTTGCGTTGGCTGGTAAGTCACCAAAATTGTCGACAAGGTATCGTCGCTTCTGACCCATCTCAGCTTCGGGCAATGCCACATGACGACGTTTTTTTGGTGCAGGCATAGTCAAATCTATCAACAAAAACAAAAACAAAAAAAATTAAGAACACAAAATAAGGAAAAACTTTTAAGTGGGCTAGGCCTAAATATATTCAGAAAACAACAATGTGGAGCCATCCCATAGTCAAACCTATCAACAAAATAATAATAAAAAAAATCAAAACTATCGAAAGATAATAATAAAAGTGGGGAAAAATAAGGAAAACACTTTTATGTAGGCTATTTTAAATAATTCAGACGCAATATTAACTACAAACACATAAGGCCAAAAAAAAAAGAAGGTTTGTCTCAGATGACATGAGAGACTGAAAATCTAATGCGGTCTGCGGATTTTTTTTTAAAATTTTTTTTCTTCAATTTAGACCTGATCGTCATTTGTTTGGTCAAAAAGTTGGATTTTGCAAGATTTTTTTGAGAAAATTGAAAAAGAAAAAAATTTGGAAAAAAATTTGGAAAAAAATTGAAAAAAAAAAAAAATTGAAAAAAAAAAAAAAATTGAAAAAAAAAAATCTTACGCGGGCGGTTTCGGGAATGCGCGCGGGTCATCTGAGACAAACTTTTTTTTTTTGGCCTAATATGCATGAAGCAGCTATCTGTGTAACATGACTACATCATGTTATTACCGCAGCGTATTGATATTCATTTGATAGCTGCCCTTTCAAAATTGGACATCATAAATTGGAAGCATTATTTTAATTGTGTTCTAAAACAAGTTTTCGGAGCTCAAATTTCTAAAATATTTTCAATACAAGTGGATAAATATATAAGCATAAATAAAATAAAATAAATTGGTATTAACATTATTTCCTTCATTAAATAACATGCATGTGAACACGTGAGCCTATACACAGTGCCCAATGCACAGTGTATCCCGTCAAAACCCGGGTGGCTGCAGGCAACAAAGCCGCTAGCATATTTTCAGTTTCTCGTAGTCTCGGCCCGCCGCACTACAATCAGTTATTATTTTAAAAAAAATAGTTTCGGTCCTCAGATCAAGTTCATATTACATATGCATTGAGATAAATATATGCACTAACGGTACATATAAGTTTTAATAACGGCCATACATACCTTCATCAAAAATATCGATAGAGAAAATCACTCGAAACTTCCGACGATAGAATTCACCACTTCTGGAAATCGCTCGGCAATTTTTGAAAGTACGCAAGAAAGAGAAAATTATTAACTACGTCATCACTTTTAGTGCTCATCGGAACACAGAAAACAAATATCTCTGTAGCAGATATAAACAGAGCGCTATGCGCAGAGCGAATCCATTTCCGTACAGAATGGGCGTGCCACAGAGACCCGCTGCTCAGCGCTGTATAGTCACGTACCTACTGATGGTGTACGATGGGCTCTCTCTATCTCCCATTCTTCCGCTCAAGCAATTTTCATGTGTTTACTGAGAAAACTGTGAACAAAATCTGAGAGGCCATGACAAAATAATGATTGTGATTTTTTAGATCAAAAACAATTGTTCTGTCTTCAAAAACGAGGAATTTCCTGGCACATACCAGGTTCTCTGCAAAAATATTCTCCGTTGAACCAATACCTTTCAGGCTTCCCCACAAAGCATGCTTGTCTCTATGCCAATGGTCATGAACACAAGGCAAACTCCATATTGATGAAGTTGGCAAATTGATGAACTTTAGTAAAGGTGCAACCACTGAGTAAGGATGTTACTAGAAGCCACAGTGAAATTCCGCGTACCAAGTTGAGGCTTTGACTGCCATGTAAAGTCATATCCATGCAAACATTCTAACCTGACAGTAAGCATGATCTAGAAGTATTTCTAAGCTTGCCTTCATCAGGAAAAATAAAAGCAGTTGCTGCACCTGCAATGTTGTATCAAGTCTCTGATTTTCTTCTCCATGTTTTTCATTGAAGTCATGTCACAAAACACTAGTTACCTGATTCAATTTTCCTGTCATCTGATGCACTTTGGCAAATCTCGCCTCATTTACATTTCGGACATCTCCCTTCATGCCATACAAGGAACAAATGAATTCTTCTGCTTTACTTTGGTCTGGTTCATCTCTGGATGGCATTTTGCTAAAGAACTTGATGAGCAGGTATGAGTTCCTTCATGATAGATCATGACATAATGTGATTTATGTCCTTTGGGAACTCTAAAATTTTCCGTGCGGGACAGCAATTTGGCTGCAGGCTCTCTGCAAGTTTTGCAAACAGTGGCACCTCTTACGGTTTTAAACTGTACTTTGTTCACTTTCTTGTTCATTTTTAGAAATTGGCAGTCAATATTTTGACAAGTAAATCCTCCATTGCAAGTCCTCTGCCGGCGAATTCCATTAAAATGTCTCCTACTGGAGTTATTATAATACCCCCATGGTCTGCCATCAGCAGAAGATGCCATAATGGATCCCTCTGTGCATGACAACTTGTATTTCTGTGGTGTCTTTCTGAAGAACTTCTAGTTGCTTCACTTTTTTTCCTTTCTGTAGAATGCTGTAGTGAAGTTGCTGCCTGTAATATGCTGCAGCTAGTCCATTTTGAGTTGACTCCAGTTTGGTGGCAATGCTACTGACATCTATATATCGACGGTTATTTCCTGATCCGCAATCCATAATAATGCTACTGTATGATGTTTCTCTCTGACTTTCCATGTCCCTTCCTAGCATCCGAGGAAAATAACAATAACATCAGTATCGGAGGCTCTGACGACTACATTTTTAGTAGCGTTGGCTGAGGAGAGTGTTGGCTTCCTCGTGAATACTCTGTAGATGACAGTTCAACTGTCATCTTAGATTCAAGCTCATTGAAGTCGAGGCAGGTACAGCTGCCACCATGGGAAACGATGAGTGTCTTCTTGGCTAGGATTGGTCCATGCTGGTCTTTTTGCCATTCTTTGGTAAGAAATATCGCCAACTGGTTTTTGAAGATCCCATTTTGTAATAACTCCTTACAGCTCTGTCTGGGTGCTTGCTCTGGACTGGAAATCACAAGAGGACAATCTTCTGCTCCACATAGTTTCCTCTCACTCTCCTTCAAGGAATTGGCTTGATAAGTATCAAACAATATGTGGATTTTATCTCCTTTGCTGGTACAGACGTATGCAAGAAGATTTCTGGCCAGGTTCCGAATAGCAGATAAGAATGAGTGGATTAAGAGTCCACCATCGATTAAGGTCACATCAATTGGCGGAAGTGGTGTTTCAGTGAAACCGTCCTGTAGCTCCTCTAGTTTTCTAAGCAGCTTGCTCTTGTCCGTCTTGAGGCCTAACCCATCTGTGTGTGCGATATAAAGTGGGTACTCTGTAATTGGAAAGGACATGACATGTTGAAGGTTGAAGGAAGTATTCTCTGAAACGATGACAAGGATGCGAATGAAAACATCTTGCAAACTCTCAGCAGCAGATTTCCCCTTGGCAGTAGGACGCTTCTTTAAGTTTTCCTGGGCAAAACTGCAGACCTTCTTTCGTTTGACTGGTTTCATAGATCTGTCTGGATCTTCTGCACACTCTTCTTGGAACTGGATACGTAGTTTGTGGCCTTCATCAAGACTTCGGGTGAGATACACTTCTGTATCCTTGGATGCTGATTTGCCTGTAGCTATATTCAGGAGTCAAGTTGTCGTTGTTGCTGGTGGGGAGAACGGGTCACATGATTGTGTGATTGCATTGACTCACCAAGGCATCCCTTTGATGAATGTCTTTCTCAATTCTGCTGGCTCGCAGCTGAATTTGCTGGCCCTATGTTAATATAGGGAGCATATAGGAGAAAGCTATCCCTGGTTTTGACTATCTGTGCACATATGCACTCGACCATATCTGCTAATTGTAAATACAATTCTCACACATCGTTGCCCTAAGGTACCTTATCTCCTATCAACAATGGTAACATGCACATGAAAAACCAAGTTTCTGCAATGGTTGATCTAATCTTATGCAGGGATCAAAGAGCAGCTTGAACTCACCCTCCTCAAGGGTCGTCAAAGATTCGACGCCATCTCGACGTCGAATCTTTAGATACAAATATTTTGGGAAAGGTGAATCTTTACCGTCTTTATTTTCCGACATAGTGAATCTTCATCTAGTTTTATTTGAAGCATGGTGAATCTTGAACGCACGTTTCTTTTTACCGAGTGAAACCGTGTCGAACAAAAAAAATCGGCAATGTCGAATACGCGTCGTATCTTCACTCCCAGAGGTGAAGATACGACCCGAGATTTGTCAAGAAAACCTCGCCGATTTGCCGAAAATTATTCTTTTTTCGCTCCAACACTTGCATGATCCGTCGAAATAATGTCTACTCATCATGTTTATGCTAAAGTTTTAATCATTTGAACTGAATTTCCAGTAACTAAAAGCCGATCAAAACCTGCTATCTTTTACTTTCCATTGTTATTCAAACACACTGTGGGACCGTAGTGTTGTTGTTGAAATGGACGCACGGCAAATTCGACAACTGGCTAAAGATCACGCGGTGAATGTTGCCGATAAAACAAAATTCTAATGTATATTCCGTAAAGATGGACAGTAGATCGCTTGTTTAACATTTTATCAAATACTTTAAGATATTAACAGACTTACGGAATGATATACTTATTATTTTAACTATACAAGCTGTTGTGTTTACGAATAAGTTGGCCGCCATCTTTTTCGCACATGGCATTTAAACAGTGGTTATGTATTTTCCTCCCAACACGCGCGCGCCCAATACACGGGCGGAGCGTGCTTGAGGACATCATTGCTGGATATCAAGCACCCAATTTGGGCGCTATTCAAACTTAGTAAGGGAACTAGCTCTAAATAAGTTGGAAGAAAATTGATTTTAATTATTTAGTAACTAAAGTAATAATACGATTTCATCAGGGATATTTTTATTTTCTAACACATTATTATTTAATTATTATGTTGATTTGCAGGTGTTTTTCAAAAATATTCATCAAGCCTATTATGTTTGAGTTTTTGATAGCATTTTTCTGAAGAAAAAAAGGGCGGAGATATCGACAAATTTGTCAATAGCTCCACCGTCTGACGTCAATATTTATGTATGTTTTCTAAAGTTGACTGCTGAAAATTTGTCGATAGCTCCGCCGTCTGATGGCATTTTCCAGAAAAATGCCATCGAAAACTGTCAATATATTTTAATGTTTGTTTTCTAAACTCGAGTTTTCGATGGCATTTTTCTGAAAAATGCCATCAGACGGCGGAGCTATCGACAAATTTTCAGCATGTCTGTAAATTTGTCGATAGCTCCGCCGTCTGACGTCAATATTTATGTTTGTTTTCTAAAGTTGACTGCTGAAAATTTGTCGATAGCTCCGCCGTCTGATGGCATTTTCCAGAAAAATGCCATCGAAAACTGTCAATATATTTTAATGTTTGTTTTCTAGAAATGCCATCGAAAACTGTCAATATATTTTAATGTTTGTTTTCTAAACTCAAGTTTTCGATGGCATTTTCATGACGGCGGAGCTATCGACACATTTTCAGCATGTCTGTACATTTGTCCAAAAGCTCCGCCGTCTGACGTCAATATTTATGTTTGTTTTCTAAAGTTGACTGCTGAAAATTTGTCGATAGCTCCGCCGTCTGATGGCATTTTCCAGAAAAATGCCATCGAAAACTGTCAATATATTTTAATGTTTGTTTTCTAAACTCGGAGTTTTCGATGGAATTTTTCTGAAAAATGCCATCAGACGGCGGAGCTATCGACAAATTTTCAGCATGTCTGTAAATTTGTCGATAGCTCCGCCGTCTGACGTCAATATTTATGTTTGTTTTCTAAAGTTGACTGCTGAAAATTTGTCGATAGCTCCGCCGTCTGATGGCATTTTCCAGAAAAATGCCATCGAAAACTGTCAATATATTTTAATGTTTGTTTTCTAAACTTCAGTTTTCGATGGCATTTTTCTGAAAAGTGCCATCAGACGGCGGAGCTATCGACACATTTTCAGCATGTCTGTAAATTTGTAGATAGCTCCGCCGTCTGATGGCATTTTCCATCGAAAACTGACAATATTTTAATGTTTGTTTTGATCATATCAAATTTTGAGTCGTAACACATGTTTAAGGACCAACAAATTCTTATGCGCATATTAAATTAGGTGCATATTTGTGAAAAAACCCAATGATTTGTTATCATTCGAATCAGCCAATAATAAATTTTCGTAAATTAGTGATTATAGTAGTAGCAAACTATAGACAAGTCCCACCAGTCCCGCACGAGTCCCACTCATATGTTTTCCTAGGTTCCAGGGATACACAGTGCGACTATAATTACAATAATGAATTCTGCACTTATCCGAAGAAGAAGAGTCGGCCCGCACCCTCTGAGCTTTATAATACACGATTGTGCGCCATGTTTTCAGACTGGAAAATAAAGTCTAGGAATCTCACTTTCGGGAGCTCGAAGATGAAAGGAAAATAGTTATTGCCGACGCTTTGGAACCCGATTGTTTATGTTGACCGAATAAATCAAATTCAAAATTAGAAACCAGCGCAGTGCAGGGGGTAACTTTGGAGCTGCTGAAAGACGAATTCAAAGTCTAGTGCCAAACTACGGAAAATAAAATACCGTTCACTTGATGCATGAGGTGAACCGATGGTGAATCTTGACCCCCTTTTTTTTGTATATGAGGTGAATCTTGACCTAATGAATAAATACAGCATGGTGAATCTTCACATAGCTATTTCTTCGGGGTGGTGAATCTTGACCTAATTTTTGTTTTCAAGAGGTGAATCAATGGTGAATCTTGACCCTACGATTTTTTTGACAAGGTGAACGAGAGGTGAAGACTTGAGGAGGGTGAGTTCAAGCTGCTCTTTGATCCCTGCATTAAATTGTGCTATCTGGACAGGAACAGGGGGTATAGGGTAGAGCTTCTATCACATGATGCATACTCAAATTGTTCAGTGCGTCTTGGTGATGATGTTGGTGAAAGCTGCTGTGTGCATCTTGGTGATGATGTTGGTGAGAGTTGCTGTGGGCATCCTTTCGTTTCATAGGTTCAGACTGAAATTACAGTCTTGAACAAGTGAACAGATGATAAATCCAAGTCTAACTGAAACCACTCAACCTTCAAATTAAACGGTAATAAGGGCGTTTTGACACCCAAAACTGCCTTCGGATAACGTCCTTTATTTATTTCATCATCTTTATTATAATAATATAAAGAAGCAAACACACAAACAAACCCAAGAACATCTAGGGCCTATGCTGACCCCAGGCATGGGAGTTACATAACACAAGAACATACAAATTAATACAGTACTCAAAGAAAGCAAAACAACGGAATTTATAAACAAAAACAACAAAATGAAAAGAAAAAAAAGAAGAAAAAAAAAGAAAACCCAATTCAATGCTGGTAGTATGCCCAAGTTAACATTTAATGGAAAAACAATGAGCAATTTACCACTTTTCAATACGGTATAGCAACAAATCAGTCCCATGTACAGCGTCTTTCTGGATCCTTCAAATTTGAGATCACCCATTTTCATTACTACACTGGTAACTACAAAACCTTGATTCTTACCCATCGGTTATTTCATTTAAACTTGATGTTGTAAAGGAGATGCAATACCTTTTTGATGTGGTATTTTTATCGAACACGTTCAGGATAATCTTCTGCAGAAAAGTTAATGAACCAACTAACTTTAGGTGATATGCGAAATTGAAGACATAATGTGTAGCCATGAGTACCCCTACTGCTTTCATAAAGTCGGCCGTGGAACACACTTCTTCAGCTATCAGGTGTAATCCTTGACGGTTTCATCTACATTGGTAGCAATTGAGCCGTCATACTGAATGGGCTATTCCATTTATTAATGGTACACCCCCTATAGAAGGCATGGGAATCCCAAAATATTTGACACTTTTTGAGCGTGGGAATTCCCAAAAAATAATTCCATATTCCTCTCGAAGGTATAGAAGGCATGGGAATTCCCAAAAAATTATCACATCTTGGCCGTGGGAATTCCCAAAAAATAAATCCATATTCCTCTCGAAGGTATAGAAGGCATGGGAATTCCCAAAAAATTATCACATCTTGGCCGTGGGAATTCCCAAAAAATAAATCCATATTCCTCTTGAAGGTATAGAAGGCATGGGAATTCCCAAAAAATCATCAAATTTTGGCAGTGGGAATTCCCAAAAAAAAATCCATATTCCTCTCGAAGGTATAGAAGGCATGGGAATTCCCAAAAAATCATCAAATTTTGGCCGTGGGAATTCCCAAAAAAAAAATCCATATTCCTCTTGAAGGTATAGAAGGCATGGGAATTCCCAAAAAATCATCACATTTTGGCCTTTGGGAATTCCCAAATTTTGGATTTTGGTCGGTGGGAATTCCCAAGAAAAAATGCCATATTCCTCTCGAAGGTATAGAAGGCATGGGCATGGGAATTCCCAAAAATAAAAAGAGTTTTGGCCTTTGGATATTCAACAACAAAAAAGACCATGTTCCTCTAGAATGGTGTGTTGAAGGGATGGAAAATCAAAAAAAAATAAACATTTTGATATTTATAGCGAATCTGGTCATAATTAAGGTACATTTTTGGTTTTACATGGGCTTCTGAAAATGTAGTCCTGTACATATGCGTGTGAAGCGTGCGAAATTCTGCCATCTTTATACTTATTTGGATTCGATTCCCCCAACTGACCCCAATTGAAATTGGATATAAATTAAGCAAAACCCGTTCAATTCCCTGAATGGGTGCAATTTCCAATGATAGTCCCCCCCCTTCCGACACGCCACTGTCTAGGTCCTTCCCCAATTTTTATTTTAACAAACAGATTTTCTGCTGATTAATTTTACCAACTGAGTCTGATCAATTGATGTTACCAACTTAATTTTGCGGACCAATTTTGCCGACTGGACTACAATACAAAGAGCCAACTCATGATCCACCAAAGTTGTTCTACCAACTTATTTTGATGGCTGATATTGCCAATGGATCAAACTTACTTTTTTACCAATTGATCAAACTTATTTTGCTGACGGATCATTTTGGTAACTGATTTTGTTGTTAACCAAGTGATTTTGCCGAGAAAATAATAATACCAACTGACTTTGATATATTACCAACTTGTTTTCTGAACTAATCTTGCTGCAACTGGCTTTAGGGATGCACCATTCGATTTTTGGGGGGGAGGGGGGGGGGGGGGGGGGAGTTTAAAAAAAAATGCCCCTCTATCCATTTTGAATTTTTAAAAAAGGAAATTGTATGAGCCCCGACCACCCCTAGAGGGCTGTTTGCCCACAATACAACAGGTTGGGTGTTTTGTTGTCGCCTTACCCTGGCTCTCATAGATCATGCTCATACAAATATTAGTAGGTTGATTTTTTTTATACCTCGCAGTTAAATTTTTGTTCTTGATTGATCCCTGGTGGTGTTTTTTTAAATTTCTTTTTTTTGTATTCCTTCATGTAGGAGTCCATGCCTGTACCTTACAGGACACAATACATGACTTTATTGTTCCCCCTATACAAAACAAAAACCAAGCCCAGTGAAAAATTATCAAATTAGCAATCGGTCTCAATTTTTAATATATTTTTGCAGTAAGCTTTTTTTCGTGATTTGATTAATTTCTGTAATACCATGAAAGTTTACTCTCATGGTAATACTTAATACCTAATTGTTTGTTGAAGAGATAATAAATGAATTGTCAATTAAGAAATACAAAAAAAAAGTGTAAATATAAATAAATGCACATGAACATTTGTGCTATCGAATAATATGAATACTATAAATACTGGAAGTGCGACCATAAAATACCTAAAATTTCACAGCAACTTAATTTAGCGAATTAGCATTTAGTCAACTATTTGCGGCAATTTAATTTCACTAATTTGTAACACCTTCCTATTATGATTATAACCATTATAAATAATATAACTGGCAGCTATCTAATTTGGCGAATTGGATCGCTTAGCGAAATCATGGCGAAATTAAATTGCTAGCGAAATTAAGTTGTTTTACAGTATATGATTTTTAGCACTGCCAAGCCTGTGTACAGGGCATGGGGCAGGCTACATGTACTATACTATGTAGTCAGTGATGTGCAGTAATCTAACACCAGTCTGTTATGTAATCAAGTAAACGTGTTAATTATCCATGCACTATACTCACAGCATGTAGAGTGTACTGAAGTTTTCTTTGCTGCACATGTACACTGGCAGAGCATCCCATTGGATGTATTCTACAGTGCATGTGATGCTTATATAGTGTATTAATCTGGAGCTGGAAGAGGCAATTGTTGTTCCTATGTATTAGAACTTTGAGATATTTTATTATAAATGTGTAGCTATGATTCAGCGCTAATCACGACAAATGTCATTCAGATTAGCTATGTTATGAGTGAGGAGGTAGAACTTTATTGAATGAGTTTCGTATATAGGCCTACATAAAAAAAATGTCAATACTGTATTCTGAATTTTAAACATCAATTTTTTGACAGAATAAGGTGCATCATATAATTCACAAAGTTGTATTTTGATGTGCAATTGATGCATGCCTAAAACTTAAAGTGCACTTTATGTAAAATTAAGTTTGTGCTTCAACACATTTGGTCACTTAAAAGTGCAAACTTTTGGTTAGTCTATTATTATTATAACCCATCATTTTGACAATCCATAAAAAAAAACATTTCCCAGCACTCGCCTGCTCCTTCTCATGAGCGATGAGAGATGTGTGTGTGGAGGCAATCGAGGATGACAAAATTGGCTATTCCAGATAATAATAACCCCCTATAAAAAGTATGGAATTCCAGATCAAACTTTAAAAAGTATGGAATTGGTTGGAAAAAAGTCTGGAATTCCAATGTCTTCTATAGGGGGGGGGGGGGGGGGGGGGTCATTATTATCTGGAATAGCCCAATACAGGTGCGAGAACAAATACAAATGCATGAGAAATTGGAGGTAAGATAGCTAAAGGGCTGAGACAAAAGAAAATGTATACATATTATGCAACAAAAATCCTAACTGAAATCAGCTCGAAAAAAGTTCATCTATGAATGTCAAAATTGCGTGAAATTAGCTCAATTTTTAGTGGTCGGAATTAAAAGATTTCAGACCAAGTTTTTCTCTCGATTATTTGGGGACAAAATGGAGGCTTACTGGGGGTGGAGGGCTGAGGATCGTGACCGAGGGGAAATTCCCCTCCCACTTGTGTGGTGCCGCCACTGGTAATCAAAGGGGCCTAATCCATCAAACAACAAAGTTCCTCATCATAAGAATTGGACTAAATCATTGTAAAATTGGTCACATGCTCTTATTTACACAGAGAACAATAGCATGATAAAATGCCCACAAAATGTCATGGAATTGTGCGCGTCAACCTGCCATAAAATCCCGGATTCTCAGAGCCATCAAAAGTAATTTGTAAAGTTCTTTCATTTGCTATTATCCATTTATCACAGAGTATAGGCTTATAGTCGTTTTTTTCTCGAAAATTGCAAAAATCAGCTTGTTACCAGGCCAGTAGTCAGGTTTTAGGCAATGTGATGATGCTACATGTAACATTTTTGGAATATTCGTATATGTCAAGTGAAAAGTACAACTTCTTACAATACTAAGTTTTCTTGCGAACTTTAAGATTTTATTTGTGTAAGATACAGGGCGTTGCAAAAGAGTGTCCCACGAGAAACAAAAAATAATTAAAAATACATCCCATGTTGTTTTGTTTTCAACAAAATTGATCATCGGTAATAAGCTCTATTATGTTTATTTTTTCTCTATGCGTACACTGTAACCATGCAGTCGGCGCGCGTAACACTACGCGTCGCAGTGCGCCATGCAAAATAAACGCGCACACACACGGGGACGACAGGGTGGGCGGGAACGGCGGCAGGTCAGGGGAGAGGCGGGACGGCTGGGGGCGGCGGGCGGGAGCGAGGGGGGTCTAATGAAGAAATGTTGTTTGGGAGGCAGGGGGTAAATGAAGAAATGCGATACTAAATTGCGTAACACTAACAGGGAGGGTCACGAGGTGGAGGTTCCTTAACTCATAAATGAATTCTTACCAATTTCGCGATAAATAATCGTATAGGAACTTCAAGTTATGTGTTATTTCATTTTGTAGGTGTTCTATCTGGTAGGCGCTACTTACTATCGGGAGCCCGTTCAAAGAACGGGCGTCCCGCTAGTATCATACTATAATTTGCCGTATGTTTTATGTACTAGCGGGACGCCCGTCCTTCGGACGGGCTCTCCCACTAGGGAGTAGGGCCTACCAGATAGAACATCTACAAATGAAACAACACATAAAGTGTTGGAAAATTTACAACGAAACACATAGGAATAGAACAATATTTAAAACATTTTTGTTTTAATTCAAAAGTTTTCAAATTTCAATTAAAAGACCCCCCCGCCCGCCCACGCCCGTGGCATATTTTAACTCCAAGGCCTAAACCTTAACCGTCTCCCGTACCAACCATCCCATCCCGCCCCGCCCGCCTCGTGGCATATCCGTTACGCAATTTAGCATCACATTTCTTCATTAACCCCTGCCTCCCAAACCACATTACATCATTACACACAACCCCCATTCGTCACCGCCCCGCTCCGCCCCCGCTCCGCCCCATGGCATATCTCAACTCCAAAGGCCTAAAGTTCCCCGCCCCGCGGCTTATCTCAACGCCAAGGCCTCGATCACCTTAACCATCTCCCGCAGCGCGGCGTATTTCTCCAATATTTGTCCGCCCGCGTGTCACATACAGTATCAAATCCCACATCTGACACCATGTTACGTAATTTAGATTCACCATATCATGTTTTGTTCTATCAGAAACCACATTATTTCATTACCTTATGATCCGCCACCGCCCCCCCCCCCCCCGCCCTGCCGTCCTCCGTCACCGTAACCAACTCCCGCGTGTGGCTCAGTGTATTTCTCTAATATTTGCCCGCCCGCATGTGTATGGGTGCGTGGCGTGGGTATAGCGCGTGGGCGCATTTATTTTGCATGGCGCACTGCGGCGCGTTATTTGCTACGTGCGCCGACTGCATGGTTACAGTGTACGCATGAGAAAAACAAACATGGCCCGTAGAAATAGTCTAAAAAGCCGGGCTGAAAAGGCTTTGGATTTCCCGATATCTCGGTCAATTCTATACGGTTTTCAGCCATTTATAGCTTATTACACTCACATTATAATCATCTTTTATCAGTGCAACGTTCACGGCGTTTAGACGTAAAATGAGGGAGCCTTTTATGGATACACACATACATACAACATACGGCAAATGATAGTAAGACTAGCGGGACGCCCGTGACGGGCTCTCCCGCTAGGGAGTATAGGGCCTACCAGATAGAACACCTACAAAATGAAACGATACATAAGTGTTGGAAAATGTATAACGAAAGGTTTTGTATAATTTAAAAGTTTCAAATTTCAATTAACAAATTTAAAAAGACCCGCCCATGCCCTTGGCATATTTCTAACTCCAATGCCTAAACCTTAACCATATCCCGTACCCCACCAGTCACTCCCCGCCCTTCCCTCGCCCCAACCCCGCTCCGTGGCATATCCGTTACGCAATTTAGCATCACATTTCTTCATTAACCCCCTGCCTCTCAACCACATAATCATTACACACAGCCCCTATTCGCCACCGCCCCCGCTCGCCCGCCCCGTGGCATATCGCAACCCCCAATGACGTGACTCCCAAACTAAATTTCTTCGTTAGACCCCTCTCGCCCCGCCCACCGCCCCCATGGCCCCAGCCGTCCCCGTTTCCCGCCTCCGCCCCCGCCCCGTGGCTTATCTCAACCCCAAGCCCTAACCGTAGCCAATTCCCGTGGCGCAGCATATTTCTCCAATATTTGCCCGCCCGTGTGTGTAGGGGTGCGTGGGTGTAGTGCGTGTGCGCGTTAATTTTTCATGGCGCACTGCAACGCGTTATGGGTTACGCGCGCCGGCTGCATGGTTACAGTGTACGCATAGAGAAAAAACAAACATGGCCCGTAGAAATGGTCTCAAAAGCCGGGCTGAAAAGCCGGGCTGAAAAGCCGGGCTGAAAAGCCCTAAATTTGTGTTCGTTTGCCCATATCTTGGTCAATTCTGTACGGTTTTCGGCCATTTATCATGTTTATAGCTTATAACCTGTCTCAAGACATCATCTATTATCAGTGCAATATTCACGGCTTTAAGATGCAAAATGAGAAAGCCTTTTCAGGATACATACATACATACATACATCCACACCTACACACACCCCTATAATACATACAACATACGGCGAATTATAGTAAGACTAGCGGGACGCCCGTCCTGTTCCAGATAGAACACCTACAAAATGAAACAACTTAACGTGTTGGAAAATCTATAACGAAACACATAGGAATAGAACAATATTTAAAACATTTTTGTTTTAAATCAAAAGGTTTTGTATTGAGTAGGCCTAATTCAAAAGTTTTCATATTTCAATTAAAAAAATTGAAAAAGACCCCCCGCCCGCCCACGCCCCGTGGCATATTTCAACTCCAAGGCCTAGACCTTAACCATCTCCCGTACCCCATCCATCCCTCCCCCGCCCTGTCCCCGCCCCGCCCGCCCGCCCCCACCCCGTGGCATATCCGTTACGCAATTTAGCATCACATTTCTTCATTAACCCCCTGTCTCCACACCACATTACATCATTACACACAACCCCCATTCGTCACCGCCCCCGCCCGCCCCGCCCCGTGGCATATCTCAACCCCAAAGCCAAAAGTTCCCCGCCCCGCTACTTATCTAAACGCCAAGGCCTAACCTTAACCATCTCCCGTAGCGCGGCGTATTTCTCCAATATGTGTCCGCCCGCGTGTTACATACAGTATCAAATCCCACATCTGACACCATCGTTACGCAATTTACATTTCTTTATTTCTTTATTAACCCCATCCCAAACCACATAACCCTAACATAAGCTAGGCCCTAAGGGTATCATTACACACAACCCCTAACCGTCACCGCTCCCGCCCCGTGGCTTATGCAACCCCAAGGCCTAAACCGTAACCAACTCCCGTGGCGCAGCGTATTTCTCCAATATTTGTCCGCCCGCGTGTGTAGGGTGCGTGGGTGTAGCACCCATGCATTTTAAAGCCATGAATATTTCACTGATACTAGATGATGACCTGACACGGGTTATAAGCTATGAATGGCCGAAAACCGTACAGAATTGACCGATATATGAGCAAAAGGTGTCAAATTTAGGGCCTTTTCAGCCCGGCTTTTGAGACTATTTCTACGGGCCATGTTTGTTTTTCTCATGCGTACACTGTAACCATGCAGGCGGCGCGCGTATCACATAACGCGTCGCAGTGCGCCATGCAAAATAAACGCGCCCACGCACTACACCCACGCACCCCTACACACGCGGGCGGGCAAATATTAGAGAAATACGCTGAGCCACACGGGAGTTGGTTACGGTTTAGGCCTTGGGGTTGAGATAAGCCACGGGGCGGGGACGGAGACGGGGACGGGCGGGGACGGCAGGGCGGACGGGGGGGGGGGGGGGGGGAACGGCGGCGGGTCATAAGGTAACGAAATAATGTGATTTCTGATAGAACAAAACATGATATGGTGAATCTAAATTACGTAACATGGTGTCAGATGTGGGATTTGATACTGTATGTGACACGCGGGCGGACAAATATTGGAGAAATATTGGAGAAAATGTGATGCTAAATTGCGTAACGGATATGCCACTCCTATGTGTTTCGTCATAAATTTGCCAACACTTATGTGTTGTTTCATTTTGTAGGTGTTCTATCTGGTAGGCCCTACTCCGTAGCGGGAGAGCCCGTCCGAAGGACGGGCGTCCGGCTAGTAAAAGATAATAACCAATGCTGCTTCTGCAACTCAAAAATTGAAACTATTCTTCATCTACTGTATACCAATGACTTAATTACAAAATATTGTTGGAAAAAATTGTATATAAAAAGTAAAATAGCATCATATAATTTTAGTATGCCAGTTACTTTTTAGAACCCCTAATGATGATGCCGAGATGGAGGTGTTTGTTTGTGTGTCAGTTAATATGCATTTAAACCTTTGATTTGTGTGTAGATTTTGTGTGGGTGTGCAATCCCTGAACAAGAGTTCATGCAATAATATTAGGGACATAGTGTGAAAGATTCCATTGATCTATCATGGATATCATCTTGGGTCTACACACAAATCAAAGGTTTTAATGAAGAACTGACACACAAAAACAAACACCCCCCCCCCCAGTTATGTAAAGAGCAGCCCGTAGAAATAGTCTCAAAACCGGGCTGAAAAGGCCTTTGATTTCCCGCTTTTGCTCATATCTCGGTCAATTCTGTACGGTTTTCAGCCATTTATAGCTTATAACACTCACATTATAATCATATCTTTTATCAGTGCAAAGTTCACGGCGTTTAGTAGCAAACTGAGAGAGCCTTTTATGGATATACGATATTTTTATTCAAAAATGACCATAAACAATATTATGAGCCACAAAAGCGGCATACATCATTACATGAACAAAGCATGAACAAATTGGTGAGGTTAACACAATACAGAATTAATTATCTTTGGTGAGTCTATTTCTAATTTCCATATGATGTTAGTGCCAATCATAGCACTAATTGAGGTATATTTTGCAACGGCCTTAGCAACTCTGATGGGGAAACCAAGTTTCCTTAACCCACTGCAGAAGCGGTAGTGAACATGTCCGAGTGACCCAATCACGAAAACGAGGATTTTGCAATCAAAACCGCAGATGGTTAGCATATCGCAAAGAGGCATGTACTTCTGGAATTTGGTGTTGTAACACATACATACATACACCCCTACATACAACATACGGCAAATTATAGTAAGATTTTCATTTTAAAGAGCAATGACTATTATAGTAGCTAGTATGTTATTTATCACTTTGAACTGAAACCAATATGAAGTTTTTGTATCTGTGACTGCATAGATTGGCAGCATTTATTTCGTCAGTCTTTTTCGTTGATTGTAATTTGTTTATGTTGTGTTTACATTGTTAACATTAGTTTATAAAACAGTTTACAATCCTTTTTTATCCTGAAAGTGGTTCATACACCATAGGTTTGAATAAATCAATGTATAGGCCTACTAACAATTTATACTCGTTCATCATACAGATGTGTATAAATATCTCACAGATTGGTTCCAACTATTAAATGTTATCATTCCACCAATAATTTCTTGTATAAGAGTTATAATCCACAGTTTTATATCTAATTGCTTATTTTCCCCCATCCGTTTATTCCAAATTTGAATATGTCTTTTTTTTGGCAAAATCTTGCAAAAAGAAAGAGGTGAAAAAGTAAACCCATTTTTGATCTCCGTACTCAATACGTCTTAGCTAATTTATTATTCAAATCTTTCAAATGTGATATTACATATAGTAAATTTACTCTTCCGAAATGGTGGTCCTGTATTACTTGGCCACATTTTAGTATGTTCATTATATCAGCTTTTCCATTCCACGTGAATTTAAATGTTCATTCGTTTACATCTTTCAGATATTCATCTGAGGGATTTGCAAGCATTTGACCAATATAAAGGATTTAACGACAGTCTCCACTGGAAACTGTTATGAAAATTTGTTTCGATTTGCAAACCCATTTGGTGCAATCTGATGTATACTTTTGAAATGAGTCCACTAAAACATGATTTTTAGATTATTTTGGACCTATTTTTTTGCGACACGGCAATAGCCGTGTTATTTTGTCAACTGTGACATGTAAACGGTAGACCTTTTACTTTGGCAAATACCCATGCTCTCTCTCCGTCTCTCTCCCCTACCCCTCTTTTTCTTTTTGTCACAAATTATGTTGTTCAATTAAACATTGGAATTTGATCTAATCTTGAAAACAAATCGGGTTATTTCTCTGAAATATGGCACTGATTAAATATAATTGCCAATATACGGCTTTAAGAAATACCGCGGCGGATCCCGGGACGCATTTTTGTGTTAACGATGTATTTAAAAGATACCAAGGGTCTTGCAACTATGATTTTGCGCGGCCGCTGCACTATCATCTGACCCCCCACCCCCGGCTGCGCCTAACGATTCCCGATCAGAACTAACCACTGATGATAAACATTTATTTTTTAGGGACTTTCTTTCCTCTTCCTTTCTCTTTTCTTCCTTCCCCTTTCTTTTCCTCTTCCCTTCCCCTTTTTCTTTTCTTCCTTCCCTATTTTCCTCCTTCCCCTTTCTTTTTTCCCCACCGAAATCATGCCCCCCGTGCCCCTATTATGCTACGCCACTGGTCTCCACCACAGTCAGAGAACGATTTGACCACATAGCTATCATATTTTTAATGGAATCCAGAGCTTTTGTTTAATTTGTATTAACCATCCTTAAGGTTTGCACTAAAGTTTCAGTTGTTTTGGTTCCATATGCATCAGGTATGTGTATGCACGAACTAACCAGTTTTAAGCTTGACGCATGGGTTGATATATTACAGTAGCCATTTTATCTATACCTTGCGATCATGTTATACTGAAGAAAGCATGTTATCCATTCCATTTGTTTGCTATCTACTGAAGATAGCAATATTATGTAACATACCGTATAACGAATAGTATCACTGTTATTCTATATATGAAGAGGTATTTTGCAAAAGGGCTATGGTGCATTTTTTCAAAAAATGAGTTTAATATAGAAATGTATAGGGAAAAATCATATGTTTCAAGGAAACAAAGTCATTTTTTTTAAAAAGACCTACATCTCATTGTAAACAGCCATTGAAATTGTTGTTTTGTTGCAAAAGGGCCTGTATCCAGAATTAAATCGGGATACAGGCCCTTTTGCAACAAAACAACAACTTCAATGGCTGTTTACAATGAGATGTAGGTATTTTTGAAAAAAATGACTTTATTTCCTTGAAACATATGATTGTGACCTATACATTTCAATATCAAACTTATTTATTTGAAATGATTAAAATAAATGATTTTTTGTGTGTGGTATTTTTTCTTTATGTACAAACAGATGGAGTTTTGTTGCAAAAGGGCCTACATCCAAATTTTCAAAAAATGTAAACATGATTTTAAAAAAAATTAAAACTAGCACATTTAAAATTTATTTCAATTTCAATTAGTACTAGCGGGCACCAGCGCTTCGCGCTGGACCCGCTAGAAGATTTCACGGGGAATAAGTAAACAAAGCGTAATAAAATGTGATACCATAATATCAAGAACATGTCCTACATGCATACATAATCCAGACGGGGCCCTAAATAATCCGAATATCGCAGGTGCTTTTGATAATCTAGGTACATGTGCCTTAATCTAGGTAGGCCTACGTTTGTGTTCCCAGATACATACGTAGGCCTCCCATGAGACTTGAAATGCAGGTACCCTTTGTCCGATGCCATTATATCCAGGGACCCCATAGGCCTAAGCCCTACCCCTCTAATCCAGTTACCCCAGGTGGTGCCCTTAATAATGCACCGGATACCACATAATCAAGGTAGGCCCACTGCAGTGTGCCGTGATCTCGAGATACCCAGGTGCCCTTACTTTATCATAGTCAAGTAAATTAAACGCGGGTGCCAAAGATAGCGGGCAGTAAAAGTCATATCACAATATAGGCTGAGGTGAGCAATATCAAAGCGTTATAAATATTTATATAAATATCAAGAGTATGTCCTTAAATAATTCAGGTACTCTTGATATAATGTAAAGTGCCCTTGATATAATGTAAGTGACATGGTGCCCTGAATACACCATGAGCCTAGGCCCAATATGCTCTTAATTAATACAGATACCCATGTTCCTAATCGGCCAAGTAGGCCTAATCCATCAACGTGTTCTTAATACCCCCAGTTATTACCTCCTGTCAGCGCATGTCTCTACCTATTTTGTACCCCAAATAATAAAAAGTTGAATTTTAATGTCAAAATTGAAAGTTACTTAAAATTAGCTTTTAAATGTCTCCCCCGATTATTTTATTGCCCCGCCATCCCGTTTTCCTCCTTTAACATTTTGGTGCTGGTGTCGCCACTGCCCATGCACATACAGTATCCAGGTAATTCAGTAGGCCTTCATTCTGAGCGTTATAGTTTTATAGTCGGTCGTTTAGTTTTATGGTCGGCGGAGTCTATCATCAAGATTACTTGCACCATTCCACGCTTGTACTTGAGCACAATGTGTGCCATCCGGGTTTTGTTTGGCCTATTTACATTAAATACATTATTCCTCCAATAGGCATGTGGGGCCTTAACGTATAGTATGTAGTCCCTTTGTCATGTTTTCTGTGTTCTATAAAGCCTCCCGAGATACTACCTGAGTGTACACCCTTAAAATTCAGTTATCACAGGTGGCCCACCTGCGCATAAGTATATCCAGGTATGATTTGAGACTCGTTTTATAGTGAACCCCGTAATCCAGATACCACGGATGCCCTTAATAATCCAGACACTCTTTAATAATCATGATAATGTACCACACGTTCCGTTTATCCAGATGCCCCATGTGCCCTTATATCCAGATTATCAAGTAAGGGAAGTGCGGAGAGGAGGAGCTGGCTTAGGGTACACTATTAGAAAAAGGGTGCTTCAGAAGGGTTCTTGTTGGCTGTCCCATATATGGTTTAAAGGTTCTTTGATTTTAAAGGCCCCAAAAGGTTCTGTAGAAGACCTATGTTTGCCCATATTTTGCCCATTTTGAACTTTAAAATGGTTCTTTTTGGGACCTTTTAAGGTGATATAAAGGGTTCCATACGGGACATCCAAGAACCCCTGAAGCCTGAAGCATCCTTTTTCTAAGAGTATACGGACTGCCTGCTTTCACCCTGCCACGTTACAATGTGCAGTTTGCGCCACAAACGCGTATACACTTTGTATGCGTCATTACGTGTGCGCCGAATCGCGCGCGTCATGATAAACGCGGACGGTTGTTATGGTACCGCCACAGTTTCTTTATCGTTAGCAAACTACGCGTTCATCTATCTTATTAATGCGAAAGTGTCACGTTAAGATCTGTGTAAGAGTTTTTATTTACATTTAGAAAATGTCGTAAAATAATGTTATTTGTCGGACGTTTAGTCACGTATAAATGCTTGTACTCATGCGATCTTTAAGAATGACAAACGGCCGCATATACAGAAATGTAGCTATATCCCTGATGAAAATATTTTGGGTGAGAACCATATGTCATCACTCACTCCGAAAACCACAATTTTTGCCCGAACAGTAGCTACCCGAGTAAAAGAAATTCAACATTCATCTGTGATCCTTTCTGCGCATGTCTGAAAACGGGAAAATACTGGCATTGAACTATCTAATTAGCTCGTTTATTAGAGGCGCAATTACCACGCTTTTTCAGTTGAAGAGGGACGCGAGTGTAAAATTATTATTGAACTATCTAATCAGGCGAGGGACCGAAAATTAGTATATAGATGTAGTGTACCTCTTTCATAATCCATTCAGTTTTTCAATTGCTCAACTTGAATATTTAGAAACAGTTTTTTGACTTTTTCTCAATAAGAGCCAAAGTGGATGTAGGCCCTTTTGCAAAATACCTCTTCATATACTGGAGATGGGAATCTTTGTGAATTTGGTATTTTGCTTGTTTGTTGGCTGTTTTATAAATAAATATGCCAAATATCATGTAGGCATTATTGGAGAACTATGAACAAGGTTGAATTGGTTTTCCCTTTATACCACGCTCTTGACCGTAAAAACAAGGTTTTTAAATATATTTTTTTATGCCGAGGCTATTTGTAGCGGTATTAGTCATTACTATTTTTACTAGCGGCGTACCCTCACGTTCCCGCTAGATGATAATGCCACATTACCTAGGCTCTGAAACTACATAAACCCCCTACAACCCCCCCCCACCCACCCCCCCCCCCCCACCCCCCACCCCCCCACCCACCCACCCACTCAAACCAGTTTGATTTATAATCATAACCCTCCTGAACCATTTACTGTGGCTACTTAATTAACCCCTACCTCTCAAACCGCACGAACCACATAAATCCCCTACACCGCTCCCTCCCCCCTCACACCAACCAGATTGATTTATAATCATAACCCTCCTAAACCATTTCCCGTGGCTACTTCATTAACCCTCGGTCCCTTGGATTGTTTGGCATGCCAATTTTAAGTAAAGAGATCAGGTTGCTCTATTAACCCTCACTAAACGCTACTTGTACCACATCACTATAACTTATAAGCATATGATAACCCTATGCCTATTCTAAACCATTTTCCGTGGTTTTACCGCCACCCGACATGACACCATAACCCATAACCAACAGGCCTATAACCATTTCCCGTGTGGCTTATGTGCCATGTGTAGGAGTGCGTAATGCCGCGGCAGTGAGCCCTTCCACAAACATGTACGCGACGCGTTACCACACGGTATATGATTACGTGATAGTACGCGCAACGCACAAAATCGTGCACTTCTAGTGGTATTTGTGAGCAAAATTCGAGAGGTTTTATTCCGGTTTTTTGGAGCCAATTGTTGACCAATTTCACTGGAATATACTTAAAAATCACACGTCCCGTTATTTCCTCTATCTTACATGCAAATTAGGCGCCACTTTGATCAAAACTAATGGAGAAATAAGTTAACAAACGCACCCCCACACACTCACTGATTTGCACTATCCTCACCAAATTACACCGTGGTTTTGCCTTAAAGTTCCTCACCAATTTACCCCGAGTCCCGTCCACACATCCTTGCCACTTCAATGTGTAAGCCCCACCCTCTCAACTCTGCACTATGTTCCCCTCCCCCCTCCCCACCCCCTCCCCAACCCCTCCCCACCCCCTCCCCACCCCCTCCCCACCCCCTCCCCACCCCCTCCCCACCCCCTCCCAACCCCCTCCCCACCCCCTCCCCACCCCTCCAACACCAAAAAAGTACAACACCCCTATAGAAGGCATGGGAATTCCCAATTTTTAAAACAAAAAGCAGCCTGGGAATTCCCAAAAAATTAAATTGCATGCCTCACATCCCTATAGAAGGCATGGGAATTCCCAATTTTAAAAACAAAAAGCAACCTGGGAATTCCCAAAAAATAAATTGCATGCCTCACATCCCTATAGAAGGCATGGGAATTCCCAATTTTAAAAACAAAAAGAAACCTGGGAATTCCCAAAAAATAAATTGCATGCCTCACACCCCTATAGAAGGCATGGGAATTCCCAATTTTAAAAACAAAAAACAACCTGGGAATTCCCAATTTTTGAAGCAGTTTTGTTCACACCCCTATAGAAGGCAACACAATTTTGCAGTGGGAATTCCCAAAATTTTCGGTAAAAAAATGCTTGCCTTCTATAGGGGGTGTACCATTAATAAATGGAATAGCCCAATGTGTATGTGTGACGGTAAGGACTCTTCATCTACCTATTGAAAAGTTGAAAGAAAATAAACAACTATTATTATTCATTTATTTTTAAATAACAAACCAAACATAACAAACCTTCGTAACAAGTACATGTACTAGGAAAGAGCTGCGACAATTTGTCAGCAGCTCACAGGTTGCGACCATGAAGACTACAAGCTGGTTTTCCCAGCTGGTTTATTGAATGGCTCCGACTAATCTCAGTACTGTGTTGGGTGCATTAGCCGACTCGGTGTCCAACTTTAGCAGGTACTTCTGGATGAAAAGTAGGCTATTACTGGCCTCTCTTGGGTACGATATGCCATACATATAGTATACACCTAGTAGCAGGGTAACTGCATTTACCATGGTTGGAATACTTGGAAGCACATCCATGCCATCCATTTGGATTTTGATACGTTCCAGGTTTATTAAATCTCCCTTCACCACGATCACTGGAGTTGGACTGTTGACGACCTGCATTGAATTTTTAACAAATGTTGAAACATTAATTTTCCAGTGAATTTTTGTTCGGTGCATTGGCAAAAACCAATGCGTGTGCATGCTCAGTTGGATGACAAGCAATGTCAAAAGCCCCGTAGGAGTGAGTGTATATGGCATTATGAATCTTGTCAAACTGTGCAGGGTTAGAATTTTGTTGTATCATATTTCAAGCAAAAGGCTCAAACACCTGCCCATTGAAAGAATTAAGGTTGTTGTAAACCTGGTCATATTTTTGACATGATTCCCCTTCTACACATCACCCAAGCTAGGTTTCAACTGAAGACTTTCCGTATTCTTCACGGCTGTGCTCATATTCATAGTTAATTGGCTCTGGGTTGGATTTCTTCACTGATAAATGAGGCAACATGTCCTTTGTGCCCTTGAATGGGGTGAGAGGCTCTCGTCATCAGATATAACCACTACCGGACGCCGCGGTCTCTCTTCCTTGCCTGTTGGGGTTGGCTTGGGCTTGGTATACCGGTCTGTCTTGGTAGGCTTAGACTTGGTATGGCTGTCTGGCTTGGTAGACTTGGCCTTGGTATGACTGTCTGGCTTGGTAGACTTGGCCTTGGTATGACTGTCTGGCTTGGCAGACTTGGCCTTGGTATGACTGTCTGGCTTGGTAGACTGGCCTTGGTATGACTGTCTGGCTTGGTAGACTTGGCCTTGGTATGACTGTCTGGCTTGGTAGACTTGGACTTGGTGGACTTGGTTGCAGAGCTAGGTAGTCCGTGAGGCCCCACGATCGATGGGGAGGTGTTTCTTCTTTTCTGAGGTATCTTAAATTCACTCAAGAAGGGTGCTGCTGCATTCCTGTCGGGGCTCCGAATTACTGACTTTCTCTTCATGTTTTCCTGTGCCATCTGGCCATAGATCGTTGCCCGAGAGCGGGAGACGCTCCGCCCCCGATTGTAGTGTGCACTCGGGCGTTTCTTGTGGGTCCGGTCGGAGGATCTTCCTGGACGTCCCATGATGATATTGCCTGTGGAGAACAAGAGAGAAAAAGAAAGGGGGGTCCTCACCAACATGCTCATGCAGTTACCAGACCACCCAACCAACTCTGCCTCCCCGCTCGCCTAGGTATTTAGGAATATGGTTACTCTGTTATTCTGTAAGTATTTATATAGATTTTTGTTTACACGTTCGTTAAGACGGCCTCCGCCGCCGCCTCCCGGAAGGCTGCTAGAAATGACGTGGCATCCTGCGCCGGAATCCTCAACACCGACTCCCCCATCCTGTTCTTTGGTCTTGTGACTACCTCAACGTTCCCCTTCTGTACGTTGAAGGTTAGTGCCTCTAGTTTAGTTTCCATTGAAGAGGTACTGAGTGCTGGGAGACTATCACTCCGGGCCCTGCGGATCTGAAGGGCGGCTTCCTGTAGCTCTCATCGTACCCGAGTTAAAACGCTCAAGTTAATCATCAATCTTCCCTCTTTCCCGACGTCGGTTCGGACCGCGTTACATGTATGCAGTATGGTCGCTGGGTGCTGTGCAACCGCAAGGTGACTCAACCAGATTTTGTCTCCATTCGCTCTACTGTGGGAAGTCCCTGTTTCTGTCGATGCCGCTCTAATAGTGACGTCAGCTTCATTGCCATCTCGGTGGCTTCCGTTTCTCCCAGGCAATACGTGGTCCGGCCGCCCACATAGAGTTCAGCCAGTTTAATTTGCCATTCACCGGCGGTCCTCCTAGTTAAATCAACACGGTAACAGTGGCTGCTACGGTGTGATATAGTTTTGCTGAAACCTGTGATGGATTCAGGCTGGTTCTCGGTAGTCCCAATTGGACTATGTGGTCCAACACCAATTTTCCTGAATTGTAGGTAGAGAATAAAACTGTCCACTTTTCTGGTGTACCGCACCGTAAAATTCCCGGAGGTGCATCACCTCTGCTGTTGCAGCAGTCTGTATACAAAACACACAAACAATTAATAAATGATAATAATAACAACCACAATGAATATAGAAATCCTGAAATGCATGTTGATTAATAAAATAATAACAATAACATGTTCCATATAATAGGACTTACGAAGCTTTTATTCTGACAAAATAGTAGACCTAGGCCTAATCATAAAAAAGAATCTTGTCTTTCTTGGTTTCATGTTCAGGCATAGGCCTACGGGTAGAATCTGCACTTGGCCAGCATTCGGGAATCCACATCATGCTGGTTCAATATCGCTTCTGCTCCTCTAGACCAGTATTCCTCCTCTTTCACATATGCTTCCAATTCTGCCCAGTTAACATCGACATCAAACTGGGCCTCAGATACTTTCAATTGTTATCTGGCCAATGTCCTAGCCCCCTTAAGGCAACGGAAAAAACCACCCTGTTCTATGGGCAAACAAACCTCTCAGGTTGGGTCGGTCGGTCAACATGTTTTCTTTTAATGACCTTTCTGCCACACAGGAACTTGCAGGAGAGATTAGTAGGAGTCTTAGAAGTTTTTCAACCTCAGAAAACATCCTCCTTACCTCAGGTGTCATCTCATTAAAAACCAGTCTATAATCCTTAACGGACAACCTTTGAAATTGGCGCCGGAAGAAGGGTAGCTCTGATTTCAGAGCAGGAGATATCTCAGGATATCTTTGAACAAGATCCACCATAAATAAGCATGGATGCTAATCTATTATATGCACCGATATCCGTTGAGGTGAAGTATTCCTCAAGGTTTGTTGTTGCACTATCTATCGATGACTTTGACAAAATCAGCTCGATACAAATCTTCTGCAGTGTTAGGATCATGCTGTTCACCCTGGCCTGCATACCTTGCCGGGATCCTCTGCAGTGTTGGGAACATGATATGATATGATATGATATGATTTTATTGGCACAAAATCGCGACCCGAAGGCCGAATTACATTGTACAAGAAAGCAAGGAACAAAGCAATTCAATAGACATCAAGAAATCACTCCAAAAGTTACACTGAGTGTATACCAGTAGACTGGAATAGAGGTAACTTGCAAATCACTCCCACTACTCATTTGCTGTCCACCCTGGCCTGCATACCTTGCCAGGATCCTCTGCTGACGAACAACTAGTGGATCTAAGTTCCAGTTTTCCACTTTGGTCTTGGTATCATCAAAGAGCTTCTTGAATGCGTTTTCTGTTCGAAGTGCCTTAAGTTCCTTCTTGACGATGTCTACAGCGTCGAGCATCCCTGACACATTGACTTTGGAACCTTGTAGTGACTTGTTCAGACTCCTTTGACTGGTGATGATAGGCTGTGCTGTCACCAAACCTAGAACAGTCTTTGCTGAAAACAAACACTTTCTAATACCATTGGACCGGGCTGCCACATTTGTCCCAAAGTTATCAGATGCTTTTTCAATGCTTCTAGAACATCTGTGTAGTGCTTGAATGGCGCTTTGGCGAGTTAGCCACCGAGTTGGGCAAATAGGCTTTAGATTTGTCGGATAGGGAACTAATATGTTAGTTTGCTTTTTTTCCCAGGACCAATTCCATGGACCATTTCAAGCCTATATACAAAATGCACAAGCCTTGATAGAATGAATAGCCTATGCATGCTTATCTATCTTGGCCGGCCTTTCAGTTAAAAGAGGCAAAAGTAACAAACCAACGGAATGGCAATAGAATCTGAGACACGTTTTGGAATTGGTCTTTGGTAACCACCTCACCTTGCTTTGTCCTTTTTACCTTCTTTTCATTTACGTTGCTTGGTTTTGCTTTTTGGGAATGTGACTTTCGCCGTTAATCATTCACAAGTTCATTCACAAGTTAAGATCTAAAACAACCAGGTTGTTTATGGTAATTAAATCATTAATGTTTAAAGAAAGCGGCCTATTTAAAACAGCGGTTGCTTCCATTTTCACATTGTACCCAATTGTTGTTTACTTGGAGGTCCATATATGAATTATCGTCATCATCTTGAATAAGAGTATTTATGTACCCACCTTTATTGGACTCGTCTATGGTGTCTATGCTGACAAATTTGCCTGTAACTCTCTTCTCTTCGGGGTCTTCAACTTGTGTGAATGATCAATTATTTGTCAGTATTAACAACAAAAACAACAACAACAAATGGGTATTTAGGACGCTATTTGCATATGTACCATAGCGTTCACAAGAAAAGGTGAAAAGTTAAAATAAATAAGTCTTAAGTTTACTTTTAAAAGTCTCCGTTGACTGAGCAGTTCTGAGGTGTATTGGCAGAGAGTTCCATGCAGGCCTTTGCAGCAGTAACCTTAAAACTGCGATCACTGATAGTAAGGTTGGATCTGGGAACAACAAGCTGGTTAGTGTCCATCGCAGATCGCAGGGAGCGAGCAGGGGCATACACAGAGAACTGCTCAGCCAAATAGGGAGGAGCCAAGTTGTTTAAAGCCTTAAATATTGTACAAAACAACTTTATACACAATCCTTTGTTGAACTGGCAACCAATGCAATGTCTGAATAAGGGGTGTGGCATCAACTCTTCTACCACCGCGAACACAAGGCGAGCAGTGCTGTTTTGCAGTCGCTGCAGGCGGCTGATATCCTTTGCCGAAAGCAAAGTGAATAAGGCATTGCAATAATCGATTCTAGAATTGACTAAAGCATGGACTGCGTGGTGACATGTTTCTTTGTCAATAAATCTCCTGATACGCCATCAATTTCGGATGTGAAACAAAATTGTTTTGCGCAGGTTGTTTACGTGAGGTGTGAGGGACATATTTGAGTCTAGGAAATTAACTAATTAATTATGATTAATTTCCAATTAGAAATTTACTACTTATAATTAAGTATGTAGTTTAAAGTAGAAAGACTTTTTGTTTATAATTGTAATTGCCTACCAGGGTCTCTTATGTCAACACCCCGTCAGATCTTTCGTTTTCGAGTTATAAAGTCCCTGTACTACCACCAATGTCGCCACCCAGCACGGGCCTACCAGGGTCTCCTATGTCAACACCCCTGCAGGACCTTCAGTTTTCGAGTTACGGTCCCTTTACTCAATGTTGCCACTTTTTTTGGCATGGTCATACATACATCAATTTGTAATAAATGGAAACTTTTTTTTGGGGGGGGGGGGGGGGGGGCACTTTTTAGTCAAAATGTCTCTAAAGGTTGTTAATGTATACATACACTTGTACGAGTCGTACTCATGAAGATTGTAAACACCTGTGCGAGTCCTTTTTATTCCGATTCGGATTTGGAGTTTTGTGAACTGGGATCATCAGGCTCAGTGGCGTTGCTGATATTCATGATTGTGTTGTTGTGCAGTTGGAAATTGTATGATTTCTGTTGGGTCTCTTTAAGGATGTCGTCTTGAGTGGAGGTTAAAGAGAAACTGCAGCAGTGTGGTGTTTACTTGGAGGTCCATATATGAATTATCGTCATCATCTTGAATAAGAGTGTTTATGTACCCACCGCTATTGGACTCATCTATGGTGTCTATGCTGACAAATTTGCCTGTAACTCTCTTCTTTTCGTGGTCTTCAAATTGTGTAAATGATCAAATATTTGTCAGTATTAATTATGATTAATTTCCAATTCGAAGTTTACTACTTATAATTAAGTATGTAGTTTAAAGTAGAAGGACTTCTTGTTCATAATTGTAATTTATACTATACTAGTTTGTAAGTTACAGGTCACTGTTTAGGTCTCTTTATAACGTGTGAGGTTTGATGAAATAAGCATCTAATCATGTAAGGGAGACTTAAGGAATTTTTTTATTTGATTTTTTGAATTTGGTGAGTGCTGTAATTAGTAAACTATTAAGGCCCTCACATTTGATTCTTAGTTTCCTGTTTAACATTTATTTTAAAGGGACGAGGTGACTTTTAATTATTAGTTATTAATTATTTGCTGTATTTAGTTATCGTGGGCTAAATGGTGAAGTCCACATGGCTTCCAAAGGCTTGAGTAACATCTGCTACCCGTAAACCCTCATCTTGCAACACATTGAAGTTGCCATCCATAGCCTTGCCAACCTTCACCTGTACGAGTCTTGAACCTCCACAGATCTTTTGTAATATGTCATTGAAACTGCTCCCCACCTCAACGGAAACGATAGTCCATGACTGCAACTGCTCCTGTTCCATTTTTAATCCTAACAGAGAGCAACATAGTGTGTACCTGAAAAGATGACAATGATAGTATGTATAAGAATGTCGTCTAAAGAAATAGCACTTTTAGTGGCTCCATTGGTGAGTTATGCCCCCACCCCACCCCAATTGCCACTAGCGTACGGTCCCTGTACTACCACTAATGATGCCACCCTGCACGGGCCTACCTCAGGATCCCCTATGTCAACACCCGTCAAAGTTTCCAGATCAGCTTTGTGTAACCTTCTCAGCTGCCTCAGCACAAAGTTTTGTTTGTGGTCCTGCCTGTAACAATCTGCTACCAAAGAAAATGGTGGACTTTCTCTTGCAAGTTGATTCCTTGCCACTGGAACATCAACTTGGACAATTTGGTCAAAAAAAGTCTTCCAGTACTTTGGCTGGAACTGCATCAGATATAAATAAACCTCTGGAAATACATCATCTTCAATGTCCTGGTCTACATCTTCAATGGCCCGCTCTACATCTTCTGCCACCGTTGTCTGCTTACTTGTAGATTTCTTAGCTTCATTAACATCTTGCTTAAACCTCTTGGAGGATTTATCACCGTCTGTAACGTTGATACTTTTTGACCTATCCGGTGGGTTGGTTGTGTTGCTTGTTGACCTCGCCGTTTGTTGGGTTATGTTGTTGGTGCCTGTTGGCGTTGGGCTCTCCAGTTGTTGGATTGCATTGTTAGTTCTTGCCAACATATCTGGTGTTTGATCTGCGTTTAACTTCTTGGAGGATGTACATGTATAGCTGTCAGAAACGTCCTTTGGTCTTCTGTTTTTCCTACTTAATTAAGACACTCATCTTTTATATTTTGGGCGACCACAGCTTCTGACAATGGTTTTTAGTCTAAACTGTTCCAACAATGGTTTAGTTGCATTGATAAGTTGTTGGGTTTCAAATTATCATTGTCTGACAAAAGGTGCGAAAATCTCAAGTCGCAAGGGTTATTTATAACAGGTACACAGTCAAATTTCCATTTTACGGCGTAGAATGCAGTGTCTATCCTAGAGTAGGGTGCATCCGTTTTGTATAGATGCATTAAATACCTTGCCAAGTGTTCATGATTTTCCGTAAATTCAGGAAGGCCATTATGCCCAGACCAGGCATGCCATGGGGCAAACGCTTTATTATATTTTGCAGTAGTTCTTGAGGCTCTGGAAGCTGTTAACACTTCTTGTAAGGAAGCTTTATTCCTGTAAATATAAATGTAAAGAACACATGTCTTTACAATTCTGTACTGTATGGCCCCCATTAGAGGCAAATATTAAACAATATCAAATTAGACAGTGTCCACCATACAGATTTAACAACTCCTGTCATATCATATTGTGAAATGCTTCAACCTATCCTGAGCAAAGATCACCATCTAGTCTCACACATATCACCTCGCTCTTCATCTTATGCGAACCAAAAATGGTGTATGGAGTACGTCCCTAGTGAACCTAGTGACGGTAACCACAATGTTACAAAACTCGCTTCTCTCTAAAAATAGTAATGGCCAGAATGAAGCAGATGACCATAGGGGACCACAAGGGTGGCTTTCGCTTTACAAACTCTTACATGCTTCAAAGCCAACCAACCAGTTATAATCTCTTCCCCAATCCAAAGAGAAAGCGTCCACATGAGCTGTCCCTGGATACCAGAATTTGGAGTTGAACACAGGGATTTTAGTATTATGATCGTTAGCAAATCTATCAACAGTGTGGGGGTCCCATTGATTGTCAATGAATTGAAAAAATGTCTGTGATACACCCCAATCATCAAAATCATCTGTGCAACTTAAAGCATCTGTTTGCATATTTTCCTCCCTTGGAACCCACTGAATGCTCAATTCGATATGATTCTTTCTACAACTGAACATTATATGCGTCACAGAGCGTCACTATTTGAACAGGAAAAACTAGCACATATCTGCAAATGACAGTATCTCGTATTATGTCACTGGATGTAAAAAACATGACATTTGTGACGACCAATATACACATGGACAAGTCATGCATGTTATGTATCGAAGAGTGTAGCGATAAAAAGAGCTCAGAAATACGCTCGTATAGGCAACTCATGGAGCTCTTGGAGCAACAGCTGGATGAAGTCGAATATCGCAAGCACGGCACTTCAACCCGATAAAACCAAAAACTATACAGAGTAAGCAAAATCTGCTAGATATTTACGTAATTTACACTCGCTTACCATTACTTGGGTCTGCCATCTTTGATGCTTGTTTGTTTGTGTTGGGGCAATTTCGTCTCCAGTGCCCGAACTTGGTACGTGTGAAGCATTGATCAGAGGGCTTCGGTCCAGATCTGTAGAACTCGGAACGATTATGCCCAGCTTCGTATCTACTCGATCAGGGCGAGAAAAAATGTTTTATATCCCGGGAATCAAGTCAAATTGTTCACAATATTTTACATATTTTAGCCATAGATCCCTTCATATTGCCAAAATTTCCCTTCAGATCTCCAAATTTCCCTCCAGATCTTCAAATTTCCCTGGAATGAGCTTCCCATATTCCCTGCTTTTTCCTGCTGTGTACTCGATGCTCCAGATCGGCGAAAAAAGCTGTTGTTATCAAAAGCATCAGGAGGCGCAGCAGGAGACTCGTTAGGGCGTCTAACAGGATATGGTTTACGAGAACCCTTAACTCGTTGATGAGATAATCTTCAGGGTATTGGGGGCTCTTTCATTGATATTGTCCAGAAGGGTATTCAAACCCTTTACCCCTTCCTCGACCTCGTTGTCACTGGTGCAGTTATTTGTGCCAACGTGCACAAAAATCGTGTCAAAGTGTTGCACATCGGTAACTGCAAGCTCGTCTGCCATCTTGGATACTTTGGCACCACGAAGACATTTGACCATGGTGTCTTGTAGTCCGCGCTCCTTGACCTCTCCAATCATCGAGTATCCAATTAGAAGGTTTTTTCTGAGCTGCGGCTGCCTCGTTTGTCTTGGGTTTAGTAACATTGGTTTTCACTTTGGACGTGTTCGTTACTGTTGGTGTTACACTTTCCGGTTTCTGTTTTGGCATTGCTTTTAGTTCGTTCTTCAGCGATGTGACCTGCTCTTGTTTGGCCAAGGCCGTGTTCAATATCTGTTGGTTTGTCGATGGTTGTCTCATGCATATTTACCTTTGCATTTTACTGGGCAAGCCTCTACACGAGGTACAAAACCAAACTTGCTGCTTCCTTGTGATTCCGACACAAACATAATGGTACAGATGTCTACATAGGCAGCATTCCTGAGCTTTTCCTTGGTCTCCGACAACTGTGCAGGTGCCACTGCAGGCAACTGATGATGACGACGATGCTTTTGAGTTTGAGAAGGTGAGACTCTGGCGAAGTGGTAATAATAAGTTGACAACCTTTCTTGGCGTGGATACCTTAGGGTCCGTGACTGTTACTTTAGTGGATGTAGACACAGGTGCTTCACTTGTCGATGATATGGGCGGTAAGCGGATCAGGTTACATTCAGCACATAACATTAAGTCTCCTTGACAAAGTTTAATTGAGACCTTCTTCTGCTTACAGTCTCCACACGTAGCCATTGTAGGTTGTAATAATTCAAATATAAGATAAATTATCTACACAGTTATCTACACAAAATATCCACAAAGGCAAGAAATATATCCACAAATATGTTAATATCCACAAATAAGTATAGTTATCCACTGCGCATGGTAAGGTACATAAATTATCCACAGAGTAAAGTTAATCAATCAATCAATGGTTCGCTGCACACAGGAGCTCACTTAAGACACATCCTCTCTCTATGATGTCAATCTATTTCACAAGTTACAAGTAGGCAACTAACTGTTACAAGTAGGCAACTAACTGCTATTCAAGTTATTCAATCATTCATTTTGAACGGTGGTAATGTCCAAAGCAATTGATGCATTTGATGCATCAGGTGTACGGTTTTCTCGTGAAACCAGTGGCTGTTTCTCAGGACGATTTTGAACGGTGGTAATGTCCACGGGAATTGATGCATTTGATGCAGGTGTACGGTTTTCTCATGAAACCAGTGGCTGTTTCTCAGGACGATTTTGAACGGTGGTAATGTCCACGGGAATTGATGAATTTGATGCAGGTGTACGGTTTTCTCATGAAACCAGTGGTTGTTTCTCAGGACGATTTTGAACGGTGGTAATGTCCACGGGAATTGATGAATTTGATGCAGGTGTACGGTTTTCTCATGAAACCAGTGGTTGTTTCTCAGGACGATTTTGAACGGTGGTAATGTCCACGGGAATTGATGCATCAGGTGTACGGTTTTCTCGTGAAACCAGTGGTTGTTTCTCAGGACGATTGAAATTCAAACTTGAAATTGGTAATTTGGAGTCTCCAATCCGCAATGATCGCTTTGCCGGTCTGGGGCGATTCGGTGAATCACCTGCCATTCTTTTTGTTCTGCATGATACCACATGCACATGTAATTGGAAAGATTGGGCGAATGTTTCAATGTCTCTCCTATTTTTCTCCTGATTTCTGTGGATCCGATTGAGGGTGGTGAAACAGGGATTTCTGCATATGTACTTGGATGGAAGAAAACCACCACCCACAATCTGTGTCAATTTGGTAATGACATCTCTCTGCACACTCCTGTAATTTTCAATGTCAAGCTTCTTCTGGCACACCTTTTCGTCAGATGGTAAAACAACTCGCTTAGTTGGCGTTGGAATCTTGGTTGGAGTCTGAGGCCTTGGTTTTGCTGCCATGTTCAAATTCAATCCAATAAACATCCACAAACCGTCTGTTTATTCCGTATTTAAAATCCAATTTTCAGTCATAAATGTGGGGGCACAAAATAATTAAAATACGAACTGTCACTTGTTGAACCAGATTGAACTTTATTTATACACTCGCTCCTCCTTCGGGAAACTCGTAAACAACATTCCAAAACTAACTGTACGGCTCAATTGCAATAACTGGGTTTGTTATACGGATGATTCCATTATGTTGAGTAGGGTAGTTAGGAATGCTATTCATTTATTTATCACCCATTTTATTACTAAATACCTAAAAACGTAGGTTGAATAATATAGATGCTATAGAACAATAAGTACTATAAATGGTCCCAAATCTGTCCAGAATTAAACGTTATCTCTTGAGACATTTTATTTGCTCCTACAATATAATGAGATCTGCCAGTGACCCTTGACATGAAACAACCTCGACTGTCTCAAGTCCTTATGGTTCGAGTGGTTTGTGTTGGCGTGTAATAGTCACGGTGAGATCGTGCACGACTAACATTGGATTGACATACAATACAGGTAGGCCCGCTGTACTGATCAAATTAATAGTGGTAGAGGGAGTGTGTGTGGTGGGGGAGAAAATAAGGACTTAATTTCAAGTCTAGTCTCTATATATCGCGAGAGGTTTGTTGAAATAAGCATCTAATCATGTAAGGGGGACTCAAGGAATTTTTTGATTTGATTTTTTGAATTTGGTGAGTGCTGTAATTATTGAACTATTAAGACCCTTCACATTTGATTCTTAGTTTCCTGTTTAACATTAAAAAAAGGGACGAGGTGACATTGAATTATTAGTTATTAATTATTTGCTGTATTTAGTTATCATGTGCTTAATGGTCCACATGGCTTCCAAAGGCTTGAGTAACATCTGCCACCCGTAAACCCTCATCTTGCAACACATTGAAGTTGCCATCCATAGCCTTGCCAACCTTCACCTGTACGAGTCTTGAACCTCTACAGATCTTTTGTAATATGTCATTGATGCTCCCCACCTCAACAGAAACGATAGTCCATGACTGAACAACTACTCCTGTTCCATTTTTAATCCTAACAGAGAGCAACATAGTGTGTACCTGAAAAAATGACAATGATTGTATGTTTGAGAATGTCGTCTGAAGAAATAGCACTTTGAGTGGCTCCATTGGCGAGTTATGCCCCCCAATTGCCATTAGCGTACGGTCCTCGTACTACCTCTAATGTTGCCACACTCCACAGGCCTAGGGTCTCCTATGTCAACCTCCCCCGGTCCCCGAACCACCACCAATGTGGCCTACCCTTTCATTATTTTTCTAGTTAAAGTAGGTCTGGTTTTCAATGTCAAGAAAAATTAATCTGAGGAATTTGTAAAGACTACAAACAGTTATGATGACAAGGAGCATGATATAGAGTTAACGATACATGCTTTACTAGAGTTGTGTCTCCCCAATATCCCAAAACTGGGCCCTCGTCTCTGAACTTTGGTAGCAACGATCCAGCTCTAGTGCTTCCTTCAGTCGCATCTCGCTATGTTCGCAGCTCGGTGCCAGAGCTTGATGGGAGTGCTTGTTTACAGATAAATATTTGCCTTGATGTCAGAAAGTGTAGTAGATCTGAGCAAAATGTCTTGCACCAGAGAAAACAACAAAATAATAAGAAATAGATCAATTCATGTGTCAATCATGTACAAAATATGTCAAGTGCATTTGTAAGATGATCACATTTACATCAATGAATGTTATTCAAAGTAGATACCTTGTAGATGTTAGGTTTAGTACGTCATAATTGATATCAACACAGGTTCAATCAAGAATATATTGTAGTATTTCCTGGTCTCTTGCTGGACTTAATTTACTGCCTCCTTGGGAAAGAGGCAGTAATTGCCCTTGGTAAAAATTCTGATTACAATTGCTCCACAAAGTTTGGCTTGCAGACTTTGGTCTGAGCAGATCAATTTGATGACATTAGTTGGGTCAGCAAGGATGACATGTAGTTTTTGTCAGTGTCTGCTATTTTGGTTCCGACTACAGTCGCTCATAGTGCTTTTGGATAAGGATTGGATTTCGCTTTCGATTTGAGAATGCTGTCAATCATGTCGATCTACAAAAGAAAATAAGTACAAGCCAATTTCTGTTATTGATTGTGCGTCTTTTCATTTAGACAAATCATACCGTATGGCGGACAATCTGCCAGGAATTCTTCGGTTGCCAGGACTGAATCAAAAATAGCACCTGAATATAGTAGTCAATGAATGAGATGGCATATTTGAAGTTGTCTTTTGCAATTACATTCATGGGACCTGCTAAATCAGTATGTACTAATTCTAGTGGGCGTGTGGCTCGTGTATCTGGCCCTCAATTTTGGTTTGTCTACCTTACCTTTGATTTGCATACCATGAACAACATACTCAAGTTTCAATACATGATCGAAATTACAGTGGCCTTATATTTCGTGCCATTCTTTGACATTTAGTGATAGGTTTACCTTGTCTAACTCTTCTGCAGTTTTAAGATAGTACAGTCTATTGTGTTCCTCTATCTTGAACTTCTTGTCGTCTTTCTTCATCTGACTATGTCCGTCCTTCAGTATTATCTCTGCTCCATTCCGCGCTGCTCCTTTTACAGAGAAAATATCGATGGGAAAAGATGGTATACAAAGTGCTCTCTTGAGAACTTGCGCGTCTCCTATTTCTTCACAAGATTTCTTCGCGACCCACTGGTCAGCCCAATTATTTGGCGGGAAACGCTGCCCTCTGACATGACCAGGGAGCAAGGGTGAAATTCAACTTCCTGTCACCAAATTAGTTCTCCTAGTAATCCGTCGGAAAACTTTATTGTTGCCAGATAAGTGAATAGACGGACGCATAAGAGGTTAAGGTAGTGGTAGCATTTGACTACAACCAGATTATTTATTTCGTGACCTTTGTTTGGTCACCCACATTGGCAATAGTTATACATATCAACAGCAATTATACATATCATGATGCAAAGTAGCATTGACTTGAAATGTTTTATCTGTAATTCATACACTCTATGTAGTGTTGAACCAATCAGGAAGCAGGAATTACAAATACGCGGAGTGCATTGAAAGTGTCCACTGCACTCCGCGTGTGCGCCGTTCAAATCACGCAGTGCGCGTTTTGTTTTGATTCGTTGTTCAAGATTCGCGGGTTCGCCGATTTTCACTGCGGGTGTTAGCATGTTAAACTTTAAACTCGTTAAAGTTTTTTTAGTCGTTTTACATAGATCAAAATTATGCTTAAATTGTGAATTATTATGTGTATAGTGTCGTGTATGAATTAGGTCAATGCATGCGTATGTTTTGTTTCTCGAAAAATTAGAAAAATCAATGCACTTGCGCAAATGTTGATATGCTCACAATAGCACTCCCCCTTCGGGGTCGTGCCATTATTCACACATCAACATCAGCGCGCGTGCATTGATTTGTCTAATTTCTCTCGAAACAACACATACGCATTTATTGACCTATAAAGGTTATTTGTGCCCTCGCCATGTAAATGCCGATGGACTTCACGTATGTAATATGTTAAATATCCCACGAAATCTGCTGTTGAAGTTCAAACTATCCAATTTTAATTTTTAACATGTCATTACGACTTTAGTTTGTCCTTACGGCCAATTTTCCCACTATAATGACATTTCTACTTCGGACAATTTTTTCTTTTCCATACAGTTATCACATAAGCGTACAATAATATTATCCTTTCATCTTTCCTGACAATTACTATTCATTTTCACAATTTTATTCTGAAATATTGACATCTTGAGGCCTATACCACCCCCATGAGCAAAACCGCCCAACAAGGAACCCATCCAGGAGACTTGCCCCAACAAGACCCCCCCCCCCCCTCCCTCTAATACCCCCCTCCTAGAAATTTGCACCTGGAACGTTTGCATCCAGTGCCATTGAATTGGAAACAATATGGCATGCCGGGGGCACGAACGGGAGTCGAGTGTTGGGCATCGCGAAAATCAGGCGCAGTAGTTACCTTTTGCTGGGGGGAAGGCACTGCCACATAGAACGCCCACAACTCGTTGTCAATTGTGGCCCATGACCTTTCGGGACGCGCCTGCTGCCGCATCCGAAACTGCGAGTCATACGCCTTCCACCCTCCACCTTCAAAACGCGCTGCAGCAGTACGCACCAAATGCCCATACTTCAGGATTTCCGCGAAAATGGAAAAAAAAGGCGCTAGTCCAAGAACTAATAGACGTAATTTTTGGCGCTGGTTTTTTGGATTTTAGCACCACCTGACCCCACTCGTTTAAGCCCAAATTTCTATCCTCCACCGACTCTTGTACCTCACCTCCCTTATCCAATGGTGACGCAAAGTCGACATAATCCCCCTGCACAATTTTCTCGTTTATATGCTGTGGTAGTGGTAGGACCTCGCCTAAGGGGCTACATACGGAATTAGGGAGGTTACGAAATCATGTAGGCCTAACTGTTGCTGCTGAAGTTGTTGTGAATGTCGATTCACAACATCCTCAACGACAGGGCTGTTGAAGCCCAAAGAGGCCTCACTATCATTCAAATTTAGCTCACCAGCTTGCTGCGTGTTCCTCCTCAATCCTCCATTATCACCAAATTGCGGATAACTCGGCGGTTGCGGTATCTGTGCTGGCAATTCTTCACCTACCACACTTGCACTTCTCGAGCCGCCATTTTGTTCTCCTCCATCTGCCTAACATCTTGTGCTGCACTACCCGCTGATGTTGGTGCACTCGATGACACAGCGCTCGCCCCTTGCGAACTTTGCCCCTTGAATGCCTTGTTGTTGCCCGTCCGCGAGGGCGACAGATAAATGCCGGGCATGGGGAGTCTGGCGAGCAGCTGATGGTGCCGCTAGCGGGTTTTCCGTTGCCTTCCGTTTCTTTCCACGGCCCCTTGCCATCTTTTACTGAGAGTTCTTTATGAAAAGAAAGTCCTCTTTACTATAATCATGAATATTTGCTAAACTAGGGTATTTCATAAACATCGCTACTGGGCATGCTAACCTCCCTGTTGCACCAATGATGACCCACGCTCCTTCACGACCCTGATCGGTCTTACTCTTGACTGATAATCTTGATATGAGAGGAAAAACCTCTAAGTCACAGATAAACAGCCATATTGACGTTTATCATCAGACTGTTGCACGCATAACAGTGTGTATTTGGTTATTAGCCTGTCCATAAAGTTGCCATACTCCTCCTTTCTCTTCATGTCTCCATGCGACAAAATCCAAAATGCTGTCTGCTCTATGATCCTGTCCAAAGTTTATCTGTTTGGACTTGGACAAATAAGGCGTACAGGCTAGGTTCCCCTAAAGCATCGTAGTTGAGCCTCATCGGGGGCCTGTGCCGTCTAGAAGGTCGCGGTGGGGTGATCCCCCCTCTCAAATCGGGTAGTTCACCATCATTATTGGAGGGTTCGCTAACCTCCGAACTACTGGTTTGTTCATTGATGGTCGGAAGATTGGTTGAAGACACAGGAACTCTACGCAAGACGTTGTCTGCTTCTGGTGCATCACAAAATGATGGAGGAAACGCTTGACTAGGGCTTGGCTGAACTGTTATAACATCTGACTGTTCACAATCTGACTGTTCACAATCTGACTGTTCACAATCTGACTGTTCACCTTCACAAGCATGACTATCAATAGCAGAAGAATGGGGTACAGATAATTCATCAGATTTGCTCCCCCATTTCAACATCAGTGGCGTTACTTCCATTGGACGATTCGTCGCTGGCATGTGGGTTATACTCAGCTTTCTGGTTGCGGGCATCTTCTAGAGCCATGCTAAGTACAGCCTCAATGACTCCTCCAACTTGTCCAGTTGGCACATTACAGTTTAGTAACTTGTATACACATGCTTTCATTGCCACTGTGTAGTTACCGCCATCAATAGGTAATTTGTGCAGCTTTTCTTTTTAGCTCAGCATTTTTGTAGGCTACTTGATTTTGTAGCAATGTATTTTGCTCACTTGTATGCTTTGCCACATTACGTCCTGATATGTGTGTTTGTGTACCCACTGAACTTAGTTTGCTTGGTGGAGCTGTGGGTGGTTGGGCAGTTGGAAAAGAAAAGTTTGTGTCCATGAAAACTGCTACCTGTGTCTCCCATTCTTTACCTTTAATTTTAGATTTATTTTGTGAGAAATATCTTAATTTTGTTTTAATTTGATTTAGTTTGAAACGGTAAGCTGATTTTGAAGGTTTATGTTCAGATTGAGCAGATAGTTGATTTTAGTGTATCCTTTTGAATTATAAAATCAACTATCTGAGGATTTGAGTGCTTATAACTGTTGAGCATGTCAACTATTTCTTTGTTTTTCATTTTGAACACAACCCGTTCCTCTGCGGGTGCTGATGAAGTCTGGGTGGCCTTGTTGGTAGTAAAAATAAAAGTATGAATACACTTGTAATTTACTAACAAGTAGTGACCTAAATTTTCAGTAACGTAGTACATTCTTTTTCCACCAATTTTTATCTTGTCATAAAAACAAAAGCAGGGCTTGTTGGTCTTATACTAATCAGGCTTCATGATATAAAATAGCAGGCATCACAACATTATTAAAGGAGCATTACGACACAGACATTCAATTAAAAGCAGGTTACACATTCACAGTAAATCAAGTTAGCGTACACTAAATATTCACCTTTTCTGAGAAGCTTTTTGGTGTCCAAGCAGCGGCTCCACTCTCAGGATCTGAATCACTTATTGGAACAAGCTGAAATAATGAAAAATAGAACATTAGGTTGGGATGGGTTGAGTTAGGTTGGGTTAATTTTGTGGTGAAGGTGTTCTGTTTCTAGTTGATTCTTTAGTAATGCATGAACTTTTAAGTTCTTAAAAGACTTAAAAGACTTAAAAGTCAACTTAAAATGAATGTACCTGTATAAAAACTTTTGTTTACAATAATATCTATATTACACTAAAGACTAAATACTTATCGAACATTCAAGATCAGAATTTAACTCCTGTGTGTCCTCGATGCAGGTGGCATCCGAGTCAGTCGCATCAGAATCCCGTACTTCTATCTTCAGGCGTTTTGGCAACTGCTAAAAACAATGATTGAATTACTTCATTAGCATTGAAAGGGGATATACATGTATAATGTACCAGAATTCCAAGTTATGATAAGAATAACATTGACAATATCTAAGGCCACTCTCACTTTGGGTATTGTCCGATTCCTTCCAATAGCGGTCAGTCGGTGTTAAAACCTATGAGAAAAGAGGCAAAAATTACGTCTATTTATTTTTTCCATCCCATTCCGCACTGTCAACAACGCAACAAAACTGTTGTAATAATAACATTTTATTCAAATTGAAAGAAATCAAATTATTTCAATTAATACAATATTGATTTGTTGTATACAAAAGTGGTATGATGTCACCGTCACAGGCAAGGAATGCTTACGTTTGCTGGATCATACCAAGCTTTGTGTGGATCTGCATACTTAGCCCACACAGGGTCCTCTTCAAGTTCAGATTGGGATTCAGAATCAGACATTTCTTAAAGGAGAAATGGATAATTAATTGTAAACTGTAGTGTAGTCTAGTGTGTAAGCCTAAGCTGTAACGTCCAAAAAAAGTAAAAGACTGCATGCCAGTGGCGTAACCAGCGGTTTGGGTGTGTAATACATATACCGCGCCTTGTAGATAATGTCATTACGTATTTAATTCACCATTCACTCAATGATAGTCTCCCCTTCCTTCCTCTTTCTCCCCCTCCCATCCTTTCCTCTCTCCTTTTCTTTCCCCCTTTTTTCATTCTTTACCCCCCATGTTCGCGAGCGCGGGAAAATTGAACGCCTGAAATGTTTAACAATTTGGTAAACATTGTGTTTACAATCTACTCACTTTTCTGTTTTCACCATGGAATTTACACTCAACAACTTTTGCCCCAACCAATGTTGAAATGATCTACGCCACTGATGTTACTTGTTTCTTTAAAACTATCAGCTATGGTAGTCCTATTATAGGCCTTATGAACAAGTCGAAACAAACATATTTTAATATGAGAGTAAGACTATCATGGGTTTGGGATAGAGTAATTGGTACGGGCTGCATTGTGCTGTGGGCGCTAGGCCCCAAGCTCCTGCTTTATAGGCCCATACGCACATGTAAATAGGCCTGTTTGTTTTAAGAACTGGTATAGGCTAAGACCTATTAAACCCATTATCCGTTAGAGTTACACATAGCGTTTCCCAGCTAAACACCGTGTTTAGCCTTCCGATCCAGCTAAACACGTTGTTTCCCCGCTAAAAACTGTATTCAGTTTTTAAACACGTCACATTCTCGGTCACATGTGACATGTTTACTTTCTAAACGCATCACACGTCACCTATTTTAAACACTATGTTTATCATTTCAATCTTTATTTATGTGTTTACCAGCTAAAGGTTCACAGCTAAACACTGTGTTCAGTTTCCAAACATGTCACATCTCACATATTTAGTTTCTAAACGCGTCACACGTTACCGATTATTACAGTGTACTGTGTGTACATATTCTACTAAACAGCATTTGTGTTCACGATCTGTTCAGCAGCTACAATTGCTGTTTGAGTTCATTCCTATTTCCACCATGTATACATGACTTGAATCGGTTTGATTGTATACTGTTATAACTAGACACCATAGTATTGTATTTATAAGCTTACTTTCTTCTACATGTATGCATGACTCAGTTTAGTCAGTTTGGTTGATTGAATGTTTATAACGTAACATGTATACGCTGTACAAGCTTACTTGACATGCTTGCTTGATTATTTCACAATGTATGATTTCACATTGACATTACAAATGATGGTAGAGTAAAATGACATTTTGACAATACTGTTTCCTCTCTTCCTTTTTTACGTTTGTTTGAATAGAAAGATATCATGAGTTTATCGCTCGTCGTTTTGATCTCATCAAGAATAAAGAATAGTTTTGTTTTGTTTTACTCCCGCAATTGAACAAAAAGCCCTAAAGGAAAGCAGATCGGCTTGCATAGCGTAGTGTTTAGGAATTAGGCTTATAGACCAGAGGTTAGTGGTTCCAGTCCATATGTAGCCTTTCTTTGTTAAAATAAACACTCTATTATCCTGTCAGCAAAGGGCGTCCTCATCTCAAAGTTCGAAATTCAAGATTCGTGAGTGCTTACATGAAGGTAAGACCAAAAAAACATCACATGTTGATTGTGCAATCGCCTTACCCTATCTATACGCAGGGAAAGGCTTATACTTGTCGAAACAAACTGCTTGGCGTAAAGCTGACTGCGGCCTGTGAGGCCCACATGCATTTTTTTCTCTATCTTATTCCTTTTGGGAGATAATTTATTCATGAATAGGTGTAATTTTACCTCATTATGGAAGAGTTCCCGAAATATATCGAACAACCAGACTTGGTTAGTATAAATATACGAACGGGTTAACACTTTTAACCAAGAGCCACTGACAGGTTGGCATGGACGCTACCAGACTCCGTCTCAGAGTTTTACTGAGGCCCCCGGCTGCAACTCCTTGCTTCACCATCTCTTGTCTTAGCAGCATTGTTTTCTGGAATTTAGCCTGAACGACATCTTCGTCTGCCACCCTCTTGTTAGTATACTTCAACCAATTCTTATCAAGATCTAATTCCTTTCTGTCTTTTTCATCAAGCCTTGAAGTAGATGCTGGTCCACCATCCATCACCTGTGCACTCTCACTTGGTTTAAATTTAGTTGAGCTTGAGCCTCTATTGGAGTGTTTGAGTTTATTGACTAGGAACCCCGAGTTTGACCTCTCATCATAGTAGGCCTCCTGTGTACAAAAAATAAAAGATTTCATTGAATTCAGCACAATCATCCATGTACAGTCTTCCAGGTCTTTTCAATCATTCACACTTTGTAGGTTTACTACTACTCTACTATGATCAGTACAAAATAGGTGGGCTGTTTTACATCGTGCATTGATAACAAAACATGCATGAGAAACTAAATGCAGCCTGTAACGCAGCAAGCTGCGTAGCGCGCGCAGACGCACGTGTCAAGTTGGATTACTTTCACTTGCACAAAAACAAAAGCCTCACAATTTCCGCCTGTTTAGTGATGATCATAGTATAGCAATAGAGGCCGTCAGAGTACTCACAAGATGAGTGGCTGAGTGTGTTGTTGCTAAGATTACCATGTTGACCCGTGACTGAAGAATCGCATGGTGTGCTGCGACTTGCGCATTATCCGGTGCGTAATGTCCGACGCATGTACACACAGTTCAATGTAACCCACAACCTGGTATGGGGATACATTATGTATGCCAATGTTTATATTTATTATTCCTGGGTCCAGCAATCTTGGGTATTGTGTCAATATTTCATCCAACGATGGCGCTTTGGATCCCCATGTGGGTGTAGGAATATCCGACGATGCAGTACAGTTTCCTTCATATATTTTCTCACTTGTTCCTCTGGTTGAGTGTTGTGTTTCATCCATTCAATCCACTCAGTGTAATCTGTCTTATCTGTCTGACCTTCCTCAGACATGTCAGATGAGTTTTAAACATCACAGATGTTATTTTCTGGCTCTGCTTTATCGTGTGCATCCCCTTTCCTCAAGTACTTAAGTCTGCACTCAATGCTCCCTGTAGCCGATTGTTTGGTCTTGCCATCGCTGTATTCCTTGGTGTACCAATGTTCCTACCTTTAACATCAAATGATGAGAAAATGGATGAAAATTCAGTTACGGCAAGACCAAGTGGGTGAGTTACAGTAAGACCAGCCTGCAAGTTACGGTAAGACCTATTATTCCAGCTGGCGAGTTACGGTAAGACCAAGCCAGCGAGTTACAGTAAGACCAGCCGGCGAAAAAATATGGGCTTTCAAGTTGGTAACTTGAATGGTATCTATATTGTATGAAATAAACTTTATACAGAAATTACTTAGATGCTAAAGAAAGTACTTATTTTAGCCTGTAGATTATTTACGAATATTTAATTAGGTATTTGTACTTAAGGACATTTATATACTTCAATGCAAATGAAAGTAATTTATCAAGCCTGTGGATAAGTATGCATATTAAATGAGCTGGACTTAGTCGTTTTTCTGAAACAATTATGCCGGTCCATGGGTAAAATTGATTGAAAGACCACTAGTCTTTGACGTACTTATAAAATAAAATTGACCAACCACATGGAACCTGTTTAAGTTTTTATTTGTTGTCTGTCACATGTAGACGGGAAATATTAGGCTAGCATGAGAACTGATCTTGATTTAGCTTGCTGCTGAGGGTTTGAATTGTTTCCTGTTGTGGTTGATGCACTTTGTTGCCATGGCTTTTCTGCAAAGATTTTTCCTATTTCTTCTTCGGTTAATGCAACTTGATACAACAAATAGTTTGATTCACTGACACATATATTTTGTACAGATAAATCCAGATAATATGCTTGCATATTTGTTTTGTGTTGTTCTTTAATATCATATTAAATAGGCAGGTACAGATTGGTGTAATCTATCTACGAGGGGGTATCAAAAAGTTTTAAAAATCACCCTGACGTGAAGGAGCCAGAAACTTAATTTTGTTATGTGATCCTTCAGACATCTTTACTAAGTCCCTGTGCAAAGTTACACATTTCTCCTACTATTTATTACCTGTCCACAGACCGCCATTGTAGAGATCCTCAGATTGACCGCCATTGATTGATTCTCAGATTGCCTCAGATTGTGTTATTCCCACAACAGCAATAAATAGTTTAAAATTTAGACAGAAAGAGGTCAAAGGTCATTACAAATAAGCTTGGTGACAATAAACTTATGGGTAACATGGGGTGTACACAGATTGACCTCTAATGACCCGTACATGACCTACTTTATCATTATTGCAAGCAAACATGGTTGCTTGCAATAAAGATGAACTCGGTCTTGGCTTGATTGAGTTGGACTGTATTAGCAACCATGCAGTCAGTAATCTTTGATATACAAGAGGTCAAGCTAGTTAGGGCACGCTGATAGTCACCCGGGATCTTAGGTTCGAAATCAAAGTAAAGTTGTGTGTCGTCAGCTTACTCATGAAACATGATACCATGATCACGTATGATGTCCCCCACAGGGGTTGTATACAGAGTAAAACCCAGTGGGCCGATAATAGAACCCTGGGGAAGTGAATATTTCAACATGTTATTTCTGGAAAATTCATTTTTGATGGTAATCTTGGTGGTACAATCACAGTACCCTCTATGCCAAACCTACATTTGAGTCTTTGTTACAATATGTGGTGATCAACTGTGTCAAACGCCGCCGACATGTCCAATAAGACCATGAAGATGGCCTTGCCATTGTTGAGAGACTGCAGAATGTCATTCTACACCTTAAGAAGTGCAGTCTCTGTAGTACTATGATGCCTCCTGTAAGCAGATTGATATTTCTCACCAAGATGGTTGGTCGCAACATCGGTTACCTGGCATGTCGCAGCTTTTTCAACAATTTTAGACAGGAATGTTATATTCGCAACAGGACGATAACTTTTCAAGGAGTTTTGATCCATGGTAGGCTTCTTGATATAACAGGTGTTATTACAAAACGCTTAAGCCTCGATGGAAATGTGCCAGTTGCAAGGGATGAGTTCACAATTCTAGTAATAATTGGCAACAACGTCTGTAGATGTTTAACCAACCAAGATGGTAGAGAATCCATTGTGCAAGATTTGCTAGAGAACTTCATTATGATTTTTCTAACATCATGATCTGTGAGTTGCTTCAAGGTACATAAACGAGTATGCATGTTACTTACAGAAATACAGGGTGAGTCAAAATAGTCCGGTCCCGTTTTCAATAAATCAAGAAAAATACTTCTTGTACAAAATTGGTAATTTCTTTCATTGTTTATGAGAGTAGACATACTTCTTCATACCTGGTGATGTTTTCACGACAATATCATATTCCACGCCGGATTTACAACATATTTACGAAATGACGCGTAATCCAAAGTGTTCCAAGTCTGGTGGTGGATGTTAACACTACTGTAATATTAGTTATTTATACAACACAACACACTATGTATAACTGTTGCAATTTATACCAAAAGATCATGTTTTTTTTGTTGAATCTCTGATAAATTAAACGATATTGCATGCAAAGTATTTAAATATATTATAATATAACTCAGTATTGCACAAATATATTCATAAAAATGGACTATGCCCTTTGCCTGGTAAGTTGCCAAAGCACAAACTGTTTAAAGATATAAGATCTGTTTTCTCTCATACTTCTCTTATATCAGTTCGATTAAAATAACAAGTTTCAAAATACTTTGGTCAACATTTTGTTAAAACTCAATGATGTTTGTTATAGGCTATCCCTGACTGCACGAAAACTATTGAAAACATAACCACAAAGACAATAGAATCTCTTTTCCCATTGTAATTGCTGTTTATACCAACACGCCTTTGATTGACTTATTCAAAAGGCGCGCGTTAAACGTTAACATCCATAGGGATCCCTTATAGATAAGTTGGAACAGATTTTATTTCACAGAATTTAGAAAAATGATCATATCTCCCGTTTCGAATAACCAATTTGAATGAAATAAAATTTAGGTTAAAGCTAGTAATGCCACCTTGCTAGGCAAGTCATTAAATATATTCATTTTTGAATTTTAACTGGTTTAAAAAATCGGTGAAATCGGGACCTGACTATTTTGACTCACCCTGTATATGTATCATCACTTGCACTTGTAACAGAATTTACATTGTCTCTTATCTTCTCAACCTTATCAATAAAAAAGGACAAAAACCTGTCAGCTAGGACTTAATCAGAAGTACAATCAGGAAGTTTAGATGGAGACCTGTTGAGAAGGAAATTAATTGTACTATACATATCTTTCATGGTAGTATTTGTACATTTGTTTGTAAATTAATCAATTTTTGCACTTGTTATCAATCTAGAAACGTGGTCCTTCTGAGTTATGAAAGCAGTTTCATCAGCTTCTGCACAAGTCTTTTTCCACTTATGCTCAAGGCGCAGCCTTTTTCGCCTAGCCTCATGGATTGTATCATTATACCAGGGCAGCTTCGATCTGGCAGTGCGTGTTTTTGTGACAAAGGGACAAACCTCATCAAGCACCGAGGATATCAAATTCTCATAGGATTCAACTAAAAGGTTATGCATACATCATATTCATCTCCAGCATTGGTTTTCACTCCATATTTTCTGGTAAGTGAATCCACAGCATCTTCTTTCAGAACCTGTAGTGACATACTCTTTGCTCGCTGCAAGCTCGTTCTGAAGAAATGATTTGGTCCTGTCCTAGGTTCAGCACCTTGCTGTTTTTTTTTAAGAAGATGACTTTTCATCTTTATTTTCTCCTTCATCTTCATCACTCTCAACGTTGCCTTTGTCACTTTCCTCTTCCTCATACCTTTCTTTCTTTTTCTTATCTGCCCTGTGACTGGATGTTTCATCTGCCTTAAAGGCAGCATGGGCTTGTCTCAGATCATCAGCATACAACCATGCTCATTTCTTTCCTTACGGAAAAATGTTAGCCTTACGTTGCGCCTGACTGGGACCTGTGCCGCCGCCGTAAGTGCCCTTGAACATTTCTTTCAGTTGTGCCTCAATTAGCAGGACATCTGAGGCATCACGGTAGACTGCATAGGGTCAGATTACAAGAGCCAGTATTTGTGTACATAGAATGGTATGTTTCCGACATGTTCATTTGTGGGGCTCTGACATGCTGCTTAAACGCAGGTACAACATGCGTTCTATGAATGTGCCACCATTGGAGCCAGTGCTGCAGGATGTTCCTCCTATGGCTTCTTCTGCGTACAAATTCTTTTAACTTAGTATAGGCTACTTCATACTGCACAATGGTCTGCGCACTGACAAGGTCCTTTGCCAGCTTCTTAAAACGTTTTACTTCTCTTTCTTCTTCCCTTTTTTCAACTGCTTTTGCCAAAGGACATACACAGGACATGAGTTTTTATGACAGGCAACAGGCCCTGCACGAATGTATGTAAATACTCCTCTTCCCCTACACCTAATCTCTGGCACATTTGTGCGATAGCCGCTGCCTCATTTGGAATCGATGCGCCCCTGACATTTCAAATTGAAAATCCAAGTTTTTCGACGCCTAATGTCCAATAATTCGAAAAACTTTATCAATTTGAAAAACCAAGTTTTTCGATCGTAAAACTTGGTTTATCGATTGAAAATCCAAATTTTCTCGAAAAACTTGGTTTATCAATTGAAAAACCAAGTTTTTCGACGCCTATTGTCCAATAATTCGAAAAACTTGGTTTATCAATTGAAAATCCAAGTTTTTCGACGCCTAATGTCCAATAATTCGAAAAACTTGGTTTATCAATTGAAAATCCAAGTTTTTCGACGCCTAATGTCCAATAATTCGAAAAACTTGGTTTATCAATTGAAAATCCAAGTTTTTCGACACCTAATGTCCAATAATTCGAAAAACTTGGTTTTTCAACGCGGAATGTAAAATAATTTAAAAAACTTGTTTATCAATTGAAAAACCAAGTTTTTCGACGCCTAATGTCCAATAATTAGAAAAACTTGGTTTATCAATTGAAAATCCAAGTTTTTTGACGCCTAATGTCCAATAATTCGAAAAACTTGGTTTTTCACTTGAAAAACTTGGATTTTCAATCGATAAACGAAAAACTTGGTTTTTCGAGTTACTGGACATTTGGCCTGCCATACACGGTTGTCCAAAAAGTTGCACACTGTGGCTGCCTGTGATGCATATCTTAGATCCAATATTTGATGTGCCTTGTAACACGGATCAACAGCACCAAGCAGGGTTTCAGTTTCCAATGCTCTGCCTTCAACAATGACAAACTGTTGTTGTGGTGCCTTATAAGATCCTCCCATCACCAAGATAAAAGGTTGGCTTCTGCTTGACTTCTTGTGAGCCACAGTTGTTGAATTCGGCTGAGACTTCATCAGCATATCTTCAGCGTTTCAGTAGATTGTCGCAGCGATGTACTTGCTGAAGTATACTTGCCATCATCTAGAAACTCTGAGTTGTGGATACGAACTACTTTTGCCACAACTGGCAGAATGGTAGCAAGCTGGATTTCAACCATTGCATCAATTTCAGGATTAGGTCACACCAGATGGTCATACACTTTGTCTTCCATTATGTCACTGGAGTCTCCAAATGGAAGAATGCTCCCCTCCATGAATTCTGATGGAAATTGTGCAGCCCTATCCATGTTCTGCAACAGCTTAGTATAAACTTGTGGCATATCTAATATATGCAAGTCCTTGTCCTCCAGTTTGCGCCATAAGGGTGCAGTTATAAATTTGGACACAAGCCCAAGCGCCTTGCAACCTGCAATGTAAAATTGCTCATCAAGATCTGCTGCCACGGATTTCAGTAATTGGTTAGTTGCACCATGTTTGTTGAGGAACTCTCTCATTTTCTCATGTAGAAAGTACACAAATCCTGCATTGAAGAACAAAATGTTAAACCTATTTCCATGAAAGGGGACCAAAGGAACAGAGGACAGCATGTTCTCATGAAAAAAACTCCTTCACATCAATCTTAAAATGACCATGAACACCAGCTGCAGCACTACCTCCATAGGCAAATGCGCTTGATGCTGTCTGCACCAGTCTCACTATTCCATTTTTCTCCTGTGATTTGAAACATAGCCCCTTTGCTGCTGCTCCACCTCTGCATATTGGACAAGACTGTGAAGTCCACAAAAAAATGAAGACAGAGCTGATACAGATTCTTATTCTTCCATTGACATGTTTTCCCACCCTGTGTGTATGTCTGGCAGGATTTCTGTTCTGTATAGTTGCAAGAGTTCGGTGGCAGCCCTGTCCGACATGGTATTCTGGATATTACATAGGATTTGTTTTCATGCATCTGTTGGGTTATTCTCGTATTCAGTGCTGATGTCACCAAGGAGCTCTTTGAATGTGTCCAGGGTGTTTTGAGAAGCTTTTGAAGAAATGTCTCTCAATCCAAGGACCCTGGACTCTTCTCGAAACCATTTCAGGCGTGCGATGGAGTGCGATCGCACTCGCACGCCCCAAACGTGAAGGCAACAGGCCCTGCACGAATTTATGTAAATACTCCTCTTCCCCAACGCCTAATCTCTGGCACATTTGTGTGATATCCTGTCCGAATGTGTGAACAGTTTCATGCGGCCTTTGGCGATGGTCCCTTAGCCGCTGCCTCATTTGGAATCGATGCGCCCCTGACATTTCAAACTTGCCCTGCATCGCACCCACAAAGGCTTCATGGTCATTTAGCACATCATTCTCATCTGCTGCCGAGCTCTCTAACAGTGCTTTTAGACAGGTTAGCCTGCGGTTATCATTCAGTTGGGCATGATCAGAGCGTACCTTGAGAACTTGTTTACATCTTTGTGAGGGTGTCCATTGAATTTGGGGTTCTCAAGGAATTTGGCTGTTCATGATGGATATTATTATTGCCTTGTGTGGCTGTCGTTGCGCTAGCAGCATCCAATCAGGGATAAAGGGATAAGAAACTCCCAAGACAAAACCCCGATTCTCTTGACCTTAATAGTTTGTCGCAACTGGTATAGGTAGCGCGCTATCATTTCCAAATAGTTGGGGGCTAAGGGATTATTTGGTTCACATTCTTCTAAAAGCACCAAATTGGACCCATATGTTGCTCATACCATACTCTTTTGATTTTTGATGGATGCCAAAATTGGAGCCTTCTGGGAGGGACGGCCATATGAGCCAATTCCAATATGGCGCCATACTGGGGGATCAAAAATTCAAATTGCTTCAATTAAGCTGACAAGCATACCAAATTGTTTGTCTGGTGTGTGGTTACTGAGATATTGAAGAAAACGTGAAAAGGTCGTTGACCTTTGCTTTTGGGGGTCAAAATTTTGAACATGCTCCGATTTTGTTAAATTGTTTGTCCGATCACAATGGTTCAAGAAATGGTAATTGTTACCACCTGGAGTCGTTTTTGTGCCTTATACAGGGTCGAAGAGTCACAATCCCTATCATACGCCTATATACGCCCAAAAGCAAAGGTCAACGACCTTTTCACGTTTTGCTCAATATCTCATCGGAAGTGGTCCTGGTGCTCAGACAAACAATTTCAGCTAAATTGAAGCAATTTGAATTTTTGATTCCCCAGTATGGCGGCCATATTGGAATTGGCCAATATGGCCGTCCCAGAAGGCTCCAATTTTGGCATCCATCAAAAATCAAAAGAGTATGGTATGAGCAACATATGGGCCAAATTTGGTGCTTTTAGACGAATGTGAACTAAACCCTAACAGCCCCAACTATGATTGCTTAATCGCTTGTCGCAACTGTTATAGAGTGCGCTATGTTATGGGCCAAATCTAAACAATGCACTGATTGTGAGATTCAATCGCCTGCATCCAATGCCTGGCGATAAACATGCACTAGGTCTTCCATGACTCTATACCGGGATTCTATCTCTAATCAGTTTAACTATTCAGCCTATTCTTGCCCGAATTCTCCACCATATGTCGCGAATTACACAATGAAATGAGATGTTGAGAGATTATAATTTCGGTAAACTGTGAGATGCTATGTTTATTCAGCCATCTTGAATCTCCAACTCTAACTTTTAGTCATGGGCGAATCGGAAGTCACTGGCTTGGACGAAAGATGAGGGCGTTATCAGTTATCACACTTAATGGTGACATAACTCATATGGTGACATAACTCATATCGGTGACATAACTCATATCACACATGCTTTGAAATCAACAGCAGGCCATTGCTACACAATTTGGTTAGGTGCGGCCCAGTTAATTTTTCACTCCTTATATCTGGCCCATTCATTCAAAAAGTTGCCCACCTGGTGTAGAGTGATGCTCTGTTGTCTTTTCAGCACAAAATAGATGATTTTTGCACATTCAGATTGAGTCCTCCCCGTGTTCTCAATCAAGTAGCCGAGCACTAAAACAAGTGATTGCTATAAATAAGGTATCATTGGAAAGAAAACACATTAGCGTTCCATTGATATCAAACACAAGCTGAATATATGATGAAATATCTGGAAAATTGGTGATCGAAAAAACTTTCCTAACGTTTTTGAGTTCATGTGCCAAAGCAGTGAGGCACATAAAAACCTCGCTGATAACCTACTTCAATGGTTGAGAACCAGAAGGACTTCAATATAAAACTAACTTTTGGCTACTTGTGAGTTGAAATGCCTTCTGGTGGTCAACCCTTGACTTATTATTATGTCATTGATAAAGTAAAAGCAATTACAGAAACATAACTCATGTTATTAATTTTCATGTGGTTTATCTCCTGGTAATGATGTTATTTTGAGTTGTTAAGGCAGGATGACCATCATCATTTCTCTAGAAAATTACAAGATTTTGGTTAACACTTAAAGCATTATTCCAAGGAATGCATGCAGTTAGTTCAATTTCAGCCAGTCAAGTTATTGGTCAAAAACAGGGAAAATATGGACTTTGATACAAATTGCTTTAACTCTTGAACTCTTGTACTTACTGAAATTGAACTGCAAAAATCTTACTTATCGCATTTACCTGCGTTATCAATTATCTTTACAAAATCAACTGAAAAGTGATAACCTTATAGTGTCAAGGTCTCTGTCTCTATCAGCTTCTATCAGAAGATAGTTTTGTAAGGGTAAGTTACTCTGACTGGCGGCATCTAGTGAAATGGTAGTAGGCTCTAAAAGCCTTAACAGACCCTGCCTCATTTGTAGAACTATCTTCATTGACACGGTTGTCCAAAAAGTTGCACACTGTGGCTGCCTGTGATGCATATCTTAGATCCAATATTTGATGTGCCTTGTAACACGGATCAACAGCACCAAGCAGGGTTTCAGTTTCCAATGCTCTGCCTTCAACAATGACAAACTGTTGTTGTGGCGCCTTATAAGATCCTCCCATAGCCAAGATAAAAGGTTGGCTTCTGCTTGACTTCTTGATATACTCGGCAAGGCTAACTCCTTCCTGAAAAACAAATTGAACCATCATGAATAAAACAAAAACAAACAAATAAAACAGAAAAACAAAATACGCCATTATTGCTTGTTGAATTTTGTAAACGCGTTAACATGTTTACCCAATCCACACACGATTACACACAAACCATAGACGAAAGCCCATTTTATAGTTTCAGTTGACTTCAGACTTGATGCCTCAACATTTTACAGATCTTATGACTTGTTCACAATACACCAAAACAAAAGGGTTTAACTCTTAATTTATTCTGATTAACTCTTGATTTATCCTGATTTTGGAAAAAAATGTGGGAGCCTAGTATGGGGATACATTATGTACATGCCAATGTTTATATTTATTATTCCTGGGTCCAACAATCTTGGATATTGTGTCAAGATTTTATCCAACGATGGTGCTTTGGATCCCCATGTGGGTGTAGGAATATCCGACGATGCAGTACAGTTTCCTTCATATTTTCTCACTTGTTCCTCTGGTTGAGTGTTGTGTTTCATCCATTCAATCCACTCAGTGTAATCTGTCTTATCTGTCTGACCTTCCTCAGACATGTCAGAAGAGTTTGTAAAATGTTATTTTCTGGCTCTGCTTTATCCTGTGCATCCCCTTTCTTCAGTCTGCACTCAATGCTCCCTGTAGCCGATTGTTTGGTCTTGCCATCGCTGTATTCCTTGGTGTACCAATGTTCCTACCTTTAACATCAAATGATGAGAAAATGGATGAAAATTCAGCCGGCGAGTTACGGTAAGACCTATTATTCCAGCTGGCGAGTTACGGTAAAACCAAGCCGGCGAGTTACAGTAAGACCAGCCGGCGAAAATATGGGCTTTCACCCCCCTATCACTAGCCAACTTAATCATATTGCATAAATTAAAGTCAGTGTTCATAATGGGATTGTTTTTAAGTCTTTCTTAATTATTAACCACCAAGAGGTCGGTGGCCGTCCTGGGTCCGTAAGTGCTGGGTTTAGATATTCTGATAAGGCTTTCTGAGCTGGAGTGTCAGCATTCATTCGGAGCAGATGACCTAGAAATCAAAGTCTACGTTGTTTTATGATTTTACTCCAGGGCTGTGTCTCTGTTCTTTCGTATAAGTCCGAGTTCTTTATTTTGTCCAGTTTCGTCACATTCATGAGTTGTCTTAAAAATATGCGCTGTGTAACATCCACTTTGTTTTCCATTTTTGTAGTCATTGTCCATAGTTCTGAGTTATAGAGAAATATTGTGCTGACAAAAGCATTGAATCTTTTGATTTTGTTCTCAAGACTTGAGTTTTTGTTTGTCAGGAATCTCTTGATCTTATTAAAAGCATCAAATGCAAGACCTTTTCTTCTTGTGATGTCATGTTCAGTGTCCAGCCGAGAACCTAAGTATTTACAGGTTTTCCAACCATAGGACCATTTTTTCTGATGAGATATTTTTCTGTTTTGGAATGATTAACTCCTAGATTTCTTGATTGAAGTCTGTCTGGTATATCATTCTTTATGGATTGCAAGTATTGCTTCCTGATTGCTACCCATCCAGTATCGTCAGCATATTGTTGAGCATGATGGTAGGGCTCTTTGTCATTCTGTCTGCTGTATGTATGATCTTCAGATATTGGAGGAGTAATTTGTAGGCGTCATTGTTATATTGTTAAGCGATATCGCTAGGTAGAAGATGAAAAGAAATGCACTTGCTGAATCACCTTGTGGAGATCCTATGTTCGTGATAAAAGATTTCCCTGTAATGTCATCAACTTTGACTTCTATTTCTACATCTTTTAATAGAATATAAAACATATGCAGTTCATCCATATCAAGAACTTGTTTTAGGTCAAAAATCAACTGAAAAGTGATAACCTTAATTATAGTGTCAAGGTCTCTGTCTCTATCAGCTTCTATCAGATGATAGTTTTGTAAGGGTAAGTTACTCTGACTGGCGGCATCTAGTGAAATGGTAGTAGGCTCTAAAAGCCTTAACAGACCCTGCCTCATTTGTAGAACTATCTTCATTGACACGGTTGTCCAAAAAGTTGCACACTGTGGCAGCCTGTGATGCATATCTTAGATCCAATATTTGATGTGCCTTGTAACACGGATCAACAGCACCAAGCAGGGTTTCAGTTTCCAATGCTCTGCCTTCAACAATGACAAACTGTTGTTGTGGTGCCTTATAAGATCCTCCCAAACACAATTTCCCCTCTACTTTCCTTTTGTTCTATCCCATTTTTACACTTCTTTCCTTCTGTGTTTCCCATCATTAACATATCCGTGTTTTTGTTTCCTCCCAAGTCCCAACCCAGCAAAACTCAAATTTCCTACAGAGTGTTAATGGATGGGCAAGTTACCCGCCTAATGGCTACTAGTGTTGCATGAGTATAGTATTAGTTGTGACTAGTTTTCTTATAGTGGACTAATAATGACTATTTCTTTGCTGGCAAAAAATATCACAAAGGTAGAAGAAATGTACATAAGATTCAGTCAAACCAGGGTCTCTATTCATTTTTTTGCATAATCTTTTTCACAAGTGATTGCACACTGAGCACGTGCAAACATTTAAAATGCCCAGATGTATGTCAGCCTAGTCTACTGCACAATTCATATGCTCTATATTAATTAATGTAGTTCCCACTGTTTCATTTACAATTTCCTTCTAGCGTTTTTCGACAAGTAGTGCTAATGTTGGGTTTCCATTCCATTTCCATAGACGCATAAGAACATAGGTTTGCTTCCCCTCCTCCCCTAATGTACCATCGAGTGGTTCACCACAAAATTATATACATGTTTACACTTACCATCAAAGCTGACATCGGCCACTTGAGATGCTGGTTTTCTTTTTTGTGAAACGCAAGCGGTCCCAGTTTGTTTTCGTTTGTTTCTGTTTTTCCTGGTCCACCTTATGTTGCGTATTTTCATTGATAGTTTGCTTGTAATATAGAAAGGGGAACATGAATTCAACAAATCAACAAATCATTAAGTTTGTTATAGGTGAATTCTAAACATCTTTAGCAACATGGATTTTAGCAGTCTCATGAGTCATCGCTGCATATTGATACATAAACATACACAGAGATCTTATAATGTAATCTTATAATTGCATGTGTATAGTCACATCTTGTAACCATAAATTTTGACAATTCTGATCAAAAAGTCTGAAAGCAATTATTTGGGATGGGAATGGAATGAAGGACATCCCTCTTGCCATCATTTAGCGATTACACTCAATACAATGAGTTATTAACCAGTAGTATGCATTGTGACAGCTTACATTTTGGATAAGTTTCCAGAAAAGAATGATCATAACCATCTCTGTCCGGTGAAGTATGGCTGTGGTCAGTGACAATGGACAGGAAAGTAACATGCATTTGATATTCCAAAAACAAAACCTCAGAGAAGATTGTCTTGGCTTGACCAGTTAATGGAACAAAGTATATTAATCATTACAATAATTCTTACCCATTGGCTACTACCATTATTTTGGAATCCAATGCAGGGGTACCTCTCATTAACAAGTCTCCCAATCTCATCATATTCGCTTGATTTCTTTATGTCATGGTGGCGAAGAATAAAATACGTCGTTTCCGCTACAAACGAGTCCCACTCCTCCAAAATGCTACCATCCTGTAGGGCCCCATTACTTTGTCTGAGTAGTTTGGTCAATTCACCCCAAATAGGCTGGACAATTCTGTTGAAAAAGTAGGAAACATTTATGAATAACAAACATGACACAGGTTCCAAGGGCAGAAAACTTGCTGGAATCCCAAAATATGCTTACGCAGGCTTTGAGTTTAGAAATTTGCAGGGGAGCATTAAATACCTCTTCTCAGGATCCTTGAGAGCAGTAGCAGAGCAATATGGTAAAATCACTACAGAGAGTCAGTAACAGTGGCACTATAATGCAAGGGAGCAATAAATAGTTCTGCCCAAAATGGATTAAGGGGAGCAGTAGAGAGCAATCACTCTCACTCCCCTCAAACAGCAAAGCATGTTGTTGAGAAGATTTCATTACTCAGTTTTGCTACAATAAGTGTAATTTCATATCCCTGATAGAGGATACCATTTTCTTATTTTCTGATCAAAGTTAAAAGTAACTGTGTACATGCAATAATGCACTGTGGCCGTTGACTAACTTCGTTATGACTTCCTCAATATCCACAATTCTGACGAATGGAGTCTCATCCCCTGAACAATTTGTAAATGTTCCGCATTCGTACTGAAATTCCATTTCACGTAGTTCTTCCTTGAGCCTGCTTTCCGTCATGAACACATCTTGACCGATTTCAGTACGTAGAGTTTTCCTAATCATGCGCCATGCAGTGTGAGTCAGCACAGCTCGCAATGCCAGTGCAGTCTCTTTACTGAAACGAGCTATTAGCTTTAGACCAGCCTCTTTTGCTGCCTTTGAATAGGTTTCCTTGTTTCTCTTTATGAGTGACACTACTTGAGTGTACATCCTTATGTGTATCCGTGATTGATGTTTGTGTTGCATCGCCGGCGCCTTTAACCATAGCCAAGATTTTGGTTAGGTGTTCAATAAGCTTTGTCCTACGTACAATTGTTGACTTTGCGGCAGTAGAACTGGATTGTTGGGTACTTGGAACTTCAAGAAGTTTGGTCGGCTTACCTCTTGGATGTCCGATAACAAGGAGGCCTTCTTGATCTGAATCTTGTTGCTTATTTCTTATCAGTTTACTTAAAATCTCCTTTTGTGGTTGAGTCAATGGCCTGCTTGTAGGAATATCATTTAAGTTTTGGAATTTCTGTGCCAATTTGTCAGTCTGCAGAAGTAATTTGTCATATCTCTGTGATATATTATTTAGAAGTAACGTTGGCTCCATTTGGCAATTCATAAGGTTCATGATATCACTTTTAGAACAGTATGACAAAATGGAACCAATAATGTTTTCCAGCAATATTCGGTTAAGGAGAAGGAAATGTTTGGCTGATGATGTTGTTAGTTTTTTTCCTCTTTGACTTTGGTTTTACTAGTACTGGTGGTAATATATTCCTTGCAATTGGACGTTTGTCGCCAACTTGTGGTTTTGGTCTTGACGGCGTTTCATTTGTTATCTGGATTGGCTTGCACGTGTATGAGTGATCATGTCCATGTTGTGATGGTGATGGAGTTGACAATGCTATTGATGAGTTGAGTGTGTTTGATGGTGTCAGTGGTATTTTTGCATCAACCGTTCTGATAAGCCCACCATGCTTTGTTCTTCCATGGTAGCCAACTTTACCTTTGCTGTCAAGCAAGTGTTCAAATGTTTTTTCTCTATTATTGCGGAACTGTGTTGACACGGCATGTTTGCATGTTGGACAAAGCAATCCTGCTCAGCGGCAGCACCAAAACAACATTCAAATTCTGATTGATATGTGGAGCTCTTTCGGAAAGATGAACGATTTTTTTTCACTTCGTCCACAAATGCAACAAATCCTAGGTGCCATTTTGGTTGATGTATAACGCTACTAGTAGTATTATAAGTTATGAAGTCATATTGAACCTTAGGCTTGGCCTAGAAAATACCTTGTTTGTAGGCTCACTTCATCACACTTGATGACTTTCACTTCATGGTTTATTTATTAATAAGGTCATTGTTATTTATTGTTAAATAGTTATTGTTGGTACGTATAATCATCATCATAAATGCTGGTAGGCCTACTGGTAGTCTATTATAATGATAGTCAGTCACTTCACATTATAAAAATATATCAATTCTATCGGTCAAACTGCCACTCGCGTTATATAGCCAACGCTATGGAGAGAAAACAACGAAGATCAAAATTCGGAAACTGATACGACGCCAAAACATTGAACTAAAATCTCGGTCGGTTTCCGCGGCAGTTAAAAAGGCATAATTCAGACGACTGACGACTCACTCTGATTCGTATGTAGCGACAGTGCAACAACAAAATTTGTTAATTTACTACAGAATATAATAAACACAAATATTCGGTTATGTGGTTGACGAATGCGTAAATTTGTTACCAAAATCCCCGTTGTAAATCAACAAAGACGACCGCCATTTTGTGTAACAAATCGATTCCCACAATTCATCGCGAGAGCGACTTTTGACCGGATATCATCTTTATGACCTCGGTACGTTAATAAATGAACCGATCGTAAGCTCGTGGAGAAGACAACACGCAACCTTGTACTCGCGCGTCTATGCTCGCGCAATCAACTTAACGCGCGCGACTTAATACCGCGACTAACAGAACACGCATCTAACCTCCACCATCAAAATATGTACCACCAGTAAACTGCGGGTGAACAATAATACCACTTGAGATCACCTAAAAATGGTGAATATCAAGCTCTCACATGCTCATTATGATTTGTATTCAATCACACGTCATGACGTGCTACTATTAGGCCTTAAAAAAAAAGATATCCTCAGATTGACCGCCATCGATTGATTCTCAGATTGCCTCAGATTGTGTTATTCCCAAAACAGCAATAAATAGTTTAAAGTTTAGACAGAAAGAGGTCAAAGGTCATTACAAATAAGCTTGGTGACAATAAACTTATGGGTAACATGGGGTGTACACACATTGACCTCTAATGACCCCTACATGACCTTTGACCCTTTCTGTCAACACTTAAAACTATTTATTGCTGTTTTGGAAATAACACAATCTGAGGCAATCTGAGAATCAATCGATGGCGGTCAATCTGAGGATCTCTACAATGGCGGTCTGTGGACAGGTAATAAAAAGTAGGCGAAATGTGTAACTTTGCACAGGGACTTAGTGAAGATGTCTGAAGGATCACATAACAAAATTAAGTTTCTGGCTCCTTCACTTCTGGGTGTTTTCTAAAACTATATGATACCCCCTCGTATACCCAACAAAATATGTAAGTTCCCCCCTAGCATATACTAGAATATTTTTTTAAATATTTGATGGATAGAAATAATTTTCAGCTAGAAAGATGCACCCAATTGTTAGGCACATTTTGATACCCAATTTGTTGGCCTTGAGACAATGCAACGATAAGAAATTGTGCCATTTACCAATTTTTATACAGAAAAAAGTGGTACTAAATCTCACTGGCTATGGCTGGTTTTGTCCATAAATTAACAGACATTTTCTTGGTGGATTTTTGTGCACAGACATGGGAATCTACCAAACAATACGGTGTGGCAAGTTCGTCTGATTATGAGTGACATGGCAATTTGGTCCGATTATGAGTGACATGGCAATTTGGTCAGATTATGAGTGACATGGCAATTTGGTCCGATTATGAGTGACATGGCCATCTGGTCCGAGTATGAGTGACATGGCAATTTGGCCCAATTCTGTGTGACATGGCAAAATGGTCCGATTATGTGTGACAATTTGTTTAGCAGGAATTGAACCAGTTCCTTATCAAATTGATCTTTCTTTGTGTATTATGTGTCATTATGCTACCGTGTCTTGGTGCACAAGATTATGATCTGCTTATTGATTTTCTTGAAATGATGCCACACATAATTGTTTGGTAGATTCCCATGTCTATGCATGAAAATCCATTAAGAAAATGTCTGTTAATTTATGGACAAAACCAGTTATAGTGAGATTTAGTGCCACTTTTTTCTTCTGTATAAAAATTGGTAAACGGCACAATTTCTTATCGTTGCATTGTCTCAAGGCCAACAAATTTGGTATAAAAATGTGCCTGCCTAACAATTAGGTGCATCTTTCTAGCTGTAAATTATTTAAATCCATCAAATATTTTTGGAAATATTCTAGTGTATGCGAGGCGGGGAACTTACATATTTTGTTGGGTGTAAATAACTGTTTTATTGGCATTACCTGAAATCACAAATTCCCTATACACTCATTGCCACGGAGTTTTTAAAGGAACTCACAAAATTAAAAAACTGAAATTCAAAGACAAACCAAATCATTTTTTAGAAAAGTATCCCAACTTTTTGAGTTTGTGACTTTGTCGCCAAGCACAACCACACACAAGTTTGTGTTGCAAAAGCTAACTGCGTGGCTATAAGTTGATTTCTTCCATAACTTCCAGACATGAAGACATCAGTGAAGACAACATGGAATATGCAGTCTAAATAGCATTAGAGTTTTAAATCCCTTACGAAAATGCAATCACCAAAATGTGGTTGCAGCAAGGTGGCACAAGGTTGTTGCAAGGTTGCGCAAGGTTGTGGATGATTATTGCAAGGTTGCGCAACCTTTTTAGAAGAAGAAAAATATGAGGTTGCAGCAAAACCTTGTGCAACCTTGCAATGTCAGTTTTAGTAAAGGTTACAATGACAGTAATGTTTATTTCACATGTTTGACCTTTTGACCTGACCTTTGTACATAAGAAGAGACCTTTGCACAACCAGTTTGATGTTTCTGAAGAGGTTGCAGGGAGCTTGCGCAACCAGTTTGGTACTTCTGAGTAGGAATAGGGGGGGTCACACCAAAATTTGGAAGTCTTTCAAATTGCTTCAAAATGGGCTTATTTGAAGGTATGGTGAAAAAAATGAGAACACTTTTTATTTGACTCAAATCCGTCAATCCGTTTTCGAGATATTAATGAAATTGTACCTTGAGAAAGCTGCATTTTCTTGCGAAAACACACTTTTTAGGGCAAAAGTGAAAAAAATGGAATTTAAAAATGATATCATTTAAATATAAAGCCATTTCAGACATTTGTTTCATTCAATATAAAGACAATCCATTACACTTAATTGATATCAATCAAATTGACCACTCTTATTTGTCTGAATTTAATTTTTCAGTCCCACAAACATGTCATTTTTTCACGCGAAAACATGATCGTTGACCAATTTTGGCCGAAAAATAGACTAAGTTGACCTAAAATAGTCATTGACACCTAAAGGGGGCCAAAATATTAGGATTTCCGCCAGATTCTTGACCCATATACGGTGTTTTTGGCTGTAGAACTCATTTTTGAGGTCAGAATTGAGCTACCTACACTGTAAATGAAAACGTTTAGGTTTTAAACACTTTAATAAACACTTGTTAATGTTGTGAATAGTAGTGTGGTCACTAGCTTGATTTTTTTCAGACCTAATCAGACGTAACAGCAAAACAGCAATGTTGTGAATAGTAGTGTGGTCAGACCTAAAAAAAAAAAAAAAAAAGATTTATCAGATTATTTTTTACATTATATAAGAATCATATATGGGCTTGCTTTAAAACTGTTACAAGCACCATTGAATTTTACATAGGACTAGACCGATCAACTTACAGTTTCTTTTACATAAAAATGATAGCAAGTGACTGCAAAAATGTACAAGATGCAATGCCATTCTGGTTGCATTTCATATTTTAATCACAGAAAATGTCAAAACTTCAGAATTCCTGGACCAATTTTAGGGGTTTTTTTTCCAACCCCCCCCCCCCCCAATAGTCTTGAAGCGGAGCATCTTTTTCTGGTACTCATAGCGATATTCCAGCAGCCAAATTTAAATAAAACGCAAAAATAACACAAATGTGAAAATTGTTGTTATCGAGTATCCACCCAGTCCAAACATGAGTAATGCACTGGCATGACTGGGGGACAGGCCAAGAAACTGGAAGGGAGTGTTCATAAATACTTTGGTGGGATTGGTTGGAAAAGTTGGAACCTTGGACGTCAATTTTTTTCTGATCACCCCCCAAAAGCCATTAATTTTTTTCGTGATCCCCCTTTTTCAGTCAATTTTTTTTCAATCCCCCTTACCCTGGTACTTGGGATTGGGAGGTGGTCGTACTGGAATATTGTACTATTACTGTGCGCGAAGCTTTCAAAAAAATTTGAAAGCGCACTTTGCTCGCAAAATTTTGTTTGACAATTTTTGTTGATCCCCCCCTAATAAGGAATAAAAAGAATTTGATCCCCGTTTTTAGGACCAAACATTTTTTGATCACCCCACATATTTTCAAACCCCCCCTACCAACGTATTTATGAACACTCCCTAAGTTACTTGCCATTTAAATAACACATAATTGCAAATTTTTATTGATTCCATTTTGTGATTTTATTTTGGATGAAAGTTTATATTTAAAAGCGAAAACCGATGGGGTTCCATAACGCAGCCCACTATAAAATACATTTTCAGTGGTGTACCTAGCATGGGGGGCAGAGCGGCCGCCCCCCCCCCCCACCCCCCCCCCCCCCCCCCTGACGAAATTTCGACATTTGCAATTTGGTCAAATCTATACTAATAAAAAAATGGACCATCTCTCTCTGTCTGTCTGCTGCTCTATAGACTCCGTTATGCGTTGACGTTGTAATCTGATATTTTGCACAAACATTAGTAAAGTATCGAGTGATTGCAAGGTGAAAACAAATTTTAAAATAACTATTTCGTTACCATAAAAAATCAAAATACGTGTTGGTTGCTACACAAAATCAACACTGAAACTAAGCAAAATCTCAACGCATGTTTACGTTACCAGTCTGCCTTGCCCGTGGCCATACCAACTGGCGTGTAGGATAGCGCCAATGCCAGACAGAAGACGCGTTAGAAGACGTGTTGCGAGTGCGATACGCGAAACGGGACGCACCACAGCGCGTGGTGCTGGTAAGACTGGGAGGCGTGGCAAAAAAATGGCAGGTTTTACGATTAGGCCTACGGGAAGATCTACGTTAAATATGGGGTACGTCTTATTTAGAATTAAATATTAAGGTCGAACCGATGTGGGTTTTCCCTTACCGATACGATACCGATGTTTTTTCTAGCAATATTCAAACGATACGATACCCGATACAATGTTTTATTGCATTCCAAAACCATGCATATTTTGCCTTCAGCGCCGTCGGAATTCCCCGAAATGGACTGTTTTGCATGCGAATTTCGCGGTGATTTTTTGCATATTTGTCAGTGGTGTTTGGGTAACTTGGCATTGACGGTGTGCATGACGGACCATTTATATATCGGTTAGTAACATCGGCAAACCACAAGTGTTTTTACCGGTCCGATTTTTTAACGATATACATCGGTTCAACCTTATTAAATATAGAAACTAGAATAGGCTGCGTACGGAAACAATTATTCACTTATTTAGCAGGAAAACGTGCGATTGAAGCATATTATTAGACATAAATTTTTATATTTAATTCAAAATTGATTTTCAAGGTATTTCGTATCAGGCGCGTAATTTATTTTACTAAATTTCAATAACTTATCTGGCGGAAACCGGTCCGCGGCCAATTAATTCAAAATTAATTTTGTATTATTCAGGTGTAGGCTAGGCCTATAATAGTTTATGACATTTTAAGAGAAATTCCTTCGCGGGTTACCGCGCGGGTAACCCGCTAGTTTAAAATAAATTTATCGTGATATTCAAATATTTTTTCGCGCGTGGAAGCGTGCAGGTACCAAAAATATTGTCATTTTTTTGTGCGCCATTTGGGCCCCTGCCCCTAACGATGGATTTGCCCCTGTAAAAAATCCCAGTAGGCCTACTACACCACTCCCACTGTCATGACTGTACATTATAATTTTTTTGTAAAAAATCATATTCTGTTGTACGAGTTGGTTCGCCGTGGTCTCTGGTTGCTGATGGGTTGCGGCTTGGCCTGCTGCAGTCCTTTCATGACCCATCTTACTATGGGTCATTCCTAAGCCCATAGGATAAAGTGGTGCCGATATGTTTACAATTTAAATTCAATTTTTAGTCATCTGAAAATCCTCCATTTTTATGTCCCACTCACCTTTTTGGAGAGCCAAAGTTATCCTCAAATGTTCTCTATCTATTCCTGGTATTCCAAAGAAAATAAGAGCTAACAAAAGTGCTCAGGAAGGCCGCATGAGAGTGTTTTATTTTATGACTAGCAAGCAAAACAGAAGAGTCATGTAGTAAGATTGTAACCACATGGTCTAATGGAAATTCTGTCGTTTTGTCTCTGGCTACAAGATTTAATTTTGCCCAAATAATTGCACACAATGTTCTAGAACTAGTTGAGTACAAAATAGTAACTTAAATCATAAAAATATTCATCAAAAACAGGATTTAGATATAAGTAGAGGGCTGACATCCCTTTGGTATTGTTCCCTTTACACCCTTTTATACATAGGCCTTCCCTTAGGTGATACCCAACCATAGCCTAGGTGATACCCAACCATAGCCTAGTAGGTTAGTAGGCCTATCTATTGAGACTAGGCCTGCTGCACCGCCTGCAATGTTAAAAAAGTTAAAACTGTCAAAATTAGCATGTTATTGTGCTAATGTATCATGTATATCATCGTTTTAACTGAAGAATTGCGACAATTGGCCAAAACACATAGGCTCTTATTGTACATACATGACCGCATGCATAATTTTGTAAGCTTACAAGAAAAATGCAGTTTTCCATACACAATCTATTAAAATATTAAAGCAATACACTTCTTGCACATTACTAAAATGAAGCATCATCATAATCTTAAAAGGATATTTCATGATAATATGAAATAAAGGAGGATTAAAATGGATATTATTGTAGTCAAATCTTACCTCTTCACGGTCACGGAAAGCTGCAAACCGCGTGTGCTGGACAGTGATGGTTCATAAATTCCTCTTTCGAGAGGAGCACCTTATCATATCTAAACACTTCAATAAATGATATGTTTATCAGCTAAACACATGATTCCCTTATAAATAACCAATTGCTCTTGATTTAAACACTTATGTTAATTTAATGTTTATTTTGTAAACACATAAACACTTGGGTCATAATTCTGTTTATGCATTTAGAAAAGTGTTCACATGTTTAATAAAGTGTTTACATACTTGGGAATGTGTTTATTAACATTTTGCTATTTTTGTGCACTCAATATGCATAATGTGTTTAGATACATTATGTGTTTAAATTTCTAAACACATAAACACTTTTTTAAACATATGTAACATTCTTTCTTAACTTCTTAAATACTTTTTTAAACACATAAATGCTTATTTAAACACCTAAACGTTTTCATTTACAGTGTATTTAGCAAATACCTGTTTTTGATCAATTCTGTTTAATTATGCATAACATTTGCATAAATTTGCATAAATTTGCATATAATTGCAATATTAACCGTACCATGGTTCTTGATAACGAGCGTAAAAGTAGTTTGAAGGGGACCAACTATCTACAAAGGCATTGTATTGCATAATTGTTAAGAGGTTACATGCTCTCACCTCAAATACTACTGTCATAGTTGATTGCTTGTAATATTATGTATTATATATAGAAATAAAGTTAATCAAAGTTCAAACCATCTGCTTGAATATTGTCTGTATCTGTTCTCTAATTCTGTATGTTTTGCTTTGTGTAAGTAGTAGTACCTCAGAGATGAATGAGGAAGAAGTTCTATGTCTGAGGTGAACACATACTTTGCATGAATTACTTCTTGGGAGTCATCTTTCCACACAAATTGATTATGAGCTTTTGTTCGGGAAGTAAATGCAATTTCTGCAGTATCTGCTGACATGATCTTGTTTACACAACCTATGTACCACCCATCTTCATACGCGACGGCAACTATATCCATAAGTTTGAAATCATACGTAAAATCATAGTCAATCTTCTTTGATGGGGGTTCCTCAAGTTCAAGGTCACTCTCCTCTTCCTCCTCTGAATCATCCTCCTCCTCTGAATCATCACCAGTTTCATCCTCCTCTGAATCATCACCAGTTTTATCCTCCGCTTCAGAATCTATATCATTTTCATCTTCTACATCTGAGCCATCACTGTCTACATCTTGATCGTCATCATTTTCACCATGAACACACAATACTATCTGTTTTAGGGCAGTGGAAAGTTGTTCTTCAGATTTGCCAGTAACTGTTGATGCAGCTTTACATCAAAGTTGTCTGCTGTATCATCGGGACGAGTCGGAGTAGGACTAAAGCCTGACCTAGTCCTAAGTAAACTTGATAGCATACTGGAAAGGAACTGCTCGTGGAAATTAACTCAGTAGTTTTGCTTGCAATCTGCAGAAAAATAAAATGGAAAATAAAAATAGAGTAAGAACTTTCAAGTAAAAAAAAACCACAAAACAAACAATTCATCTTTTCACCTTTAATTTTAAATTAAATTACCATTTAAAAGTGGGAAGATCAATAATATAATGATCCGATAAATAGTATTATTAAGGTCCAGACGAATTAAAAATATTAATAGATCAATAAATAAATCTAAGGCTGAGAAAATGTAATAATTGTACCATAAAAAGAGGAAATTCCAGTAGTAAATTGTATTTACTACCAATCCCATTCATAAAACTTGCGGACGAACCAATGTTTTTAGAGGGGGAAGGTATTATTTCATTTGTCAAAAATACATGCCAATACCCCAATATTTGCCAGTGCGCATGCAACTATTGCTCTCCAGGTCATACGATCATTGGTCTGTGTCAAGAGTTCCGGTTAAATTTCTTTGTTTATGTTTGCAACCCAGGTAGGCTTTGGACGTCCGACTGGTCTTTTTGTGGCTCGGTTGTATTCTTTTAAAGCTTGGCGTGCTGGAGTTTCTTGTGGCAATCTATATAAATGTCCCAGCCAATTTAGGCATCTTCGTTTGATAGTTTTGCTCCATGGTTCACTATGGTCATGTGTTATAAGCTCGCCTCCTTTCGCGTTACACACGGATTTTGGCTTTCACGACATGATTTTAACTTTACACATTTATATTTGCTTGTATACCCCCCTGAGGTAGTAAAAGTATACATTTTCTGAAGGGAAATTGCATGAGGAAACCAAATATGCCATTGGAATTATAGTACGACCATGAACTAAAATGGTATGATCGGAAATGTTCGGAAAAATATCAGAGTTTTTAATTTTTGATTCGAGATCCATATCTTTTTTATACCTACCCCTATCATTATTTACTATACATATTTGAATTCCTCATGAAATTACCCATTAGATGATATATAATTGTCAAAGTTAATACGTCGGTATGGTAATTATACCGGCTAGTGAATATCTCCAATTTTTATTTTATATATTTTTAGAATTTTTAAAAATATTTGTTTAAGGATGAACCCTTCCCTGATATAAACTGCATTTCTGAATTCCTCTAGTTACAAGCTTTCCAAAAATGTATACTTTTGCTATCATAGGTTGAAAACTTTTTCTGTTATAGTCATTTTTATAAATCCGGTAAATTGAGGCTGATTATTCATGTTTACTGTGTAGCGAATAGGAAGAAAGCTGATGTTCATGGTCTTATCCATAATTAATTAGTTGTTACAAATAGTTGACAAATCTGTTGAACCACATACTTAAAGACTACTAATTATCCTTTAAAATGGGACCAGAATGGTGTTTGTAACATTAGGAGATGACTAGTTATTGTAAAAAGAACAAAACATGGGATTATCTCCATTGAGTTTGTACAGGCGGCACCCCTTCCAGACACACCCCTTCCAGCACCACCCCTGGTCCCCAAACATCAAACAGCTGTATCTCCCATTCTGTATTAGCTATACCAATGCCATTTTGCAGGCAGATAGCTTGTTATTAGGGCTTTAAAATGATACCAAATTTGTTGAGATAGCTTTTGTGGTTTTAAAGATATTTGAGGAAAATGACAGCATGAAACTAAAAAATGTAACGGCACCACCCTATTGGGAGGCGAGTTCATAACGCGTGACCATATTTGTTTTTGTATATAGATCGACATTTGTCACTTTGTCAAGTTTCGTAATATTCAGAGTCCGTCTTAGTAGAGTTCTTTGGAACACATCAATTTTGTGTTCTAGTTTCATTGTTATTGTCCATAGTTCACTATTGTATAGAAAAATTGAGCTTAAATATGCATTGAAAATTCTCATTTTGATGGTTATTGTTGCCCTCCTGCTTTGAAGAAATTGTTTGAGTTGATTATATGTGCCGATGGCTAGCCCTTTTCTTCTTTTTATATCCTAAATATTTGCATTTTTTCCAGTCTGTTGGGCCTTCCCGTTACTTTGTAGAGTTAATTTGCACCTAATTAATTATGCGTATATATATATGTATTACAATTTGATTGTACAAATTATGTAGAGCTCATAAATATTTTATTTAAAAATAATTGAAAGGTCCATGTAAAAGTTGTATGACTTTCAAACTGCCTTCATAAATTCATCATGGTATAACATTTAGCAAAACATTGTTCCTAGTGTGTTTACACAGTTTACAAAAAAGAGATAAGTTGTGCAATAAGTTTTTGAATAATTTGATTCATCATCTGAATTACGTTATTACATGTTCAATTAATTTTACTATGTATGAATACATATACATGTATGAAGGGACAGTTTGTAAAGCGAATGTCCACCGCTATATTTTGTTAAGTGGGTGTCCAGTGTCCATCTGTAATGTGAAAATCATTATGCCAATTTGATGTCACCATTGTTCCGATCTACTTCCAAACATATTGGTTCTGCGTGTTCATGTTTCTCGTAATGCACCATAAAGATGGAGTAACTCTGTTCCATAAGAATCATGTCCTCGGGACTAGCATCAACTAATTCATCTTCATTTGCTCTCCTCAGGACAGTGCCTTTGTACCATTTTGTTGTTTTATTGCCTGTTCTTGTTGTAACTTCATATTTGTGTTTTATTTCTTAACCAACAATATCACCAACTGGAAATGGAGCAGTTGAAGCCTGTGGATTGGACCGTTTTGCTTTCTTGGCATGTTCATCACTTGCTTCTTCCAGCCACTTTCTTTTTAAATGGCAAGTTCTTTCCTTCTTTCCAGTTATGTCACTAACTGTGAGATCTGATGGTGGTACATTTAAGGTAGATGATGCAGGACCTGAGTCAAACACACCACCCCACACTTCGATAACAAAGATTAAATTTTCTGTCAGCGTTTCTACACTGTGTTCCATTCCGGCACATGTCATATGGAACTTCTTTGGCGGCACAGATTTTATCTTCAGAGTTTTGTAATAATTAAGCTGTCGCTTTAGAGCATCTTTTTTCGCTCTTTCACTGTCATATTTTCCCAGCATTGTTTCAACACCAGTGCGGTCTTTCTGTTGGCCATCGATCAAGACGCTGTACATTGCTTTTTGAGCATTTCTTATTCTGCTTTGTTCCAGAGTTTCCCGTTTCTTTTTTTCTTCTTCTAGAGAAGCTAGTCTTTGTTGTTTTAATTCTGCTTGGTTCCTTTTTGATTGTTTCAGTGACTCTCTTGCTAGTTTTACAGCAAAATTAAGTTCCTTGTGGAGATCGCTGCTTGATATGACATTTCTTTCAGGGCATCAGCTGTCTTGTTATGTGTGAACAGTAACATGCCCCGAATAAAATCTAACTTTGCTGTACTCTTGACGCGAAGGAGCCTATCTAATCCTGAGCAATCTCTCTCAGAGACATCGTTATTTCTTGGCACTGAACGAGTTTCATGTCATAATTCCTCAGTCTCCTCTACCCACTTCCCTGACACAAAGTCAAAGAGTTGATGCTCAAGAGTCACAAGGAAACTTGCACACAAGATACTCAGTATCTGCTCAACTAGAATGGCATGCTCCTCAGTTGTAGGTTCATGAAGTGATGCCCATACCTCATTCTTTATGGGTGGATAATCCTGGTAGAGAACTGCACTGCCATCACTGCCATTTTTCAAAACATATTCAACAAAAAAATATTTTAATATTTCTCACACTATATTTTGTAGTACGTAATAACATGCATTGCACGTGCAGTAAATCTTCATAGTCCTTTTAATAGTCCCAACGCCTGTGCGAGCTGAGCTTCTATAGATGAGCAATTTCCTAAATTCATTCTTAACCTTGCATATCTTTGGAAACCAATAATGAAAAAATATATTGGTGCTTTTATAGCACAACTTTCAAAAAATTGTCACATCATTGCGCTGTAGGTAAACTATCACGATCCGATGGCTTTATTTATTTTATTTTTTTATTATTTTTTTTAATCTCTTCTTTGTTCTTTTCAACGCATTCTTCCGATTCTTTTCAAGCTTAAAAGACATAAATAAATATATTCCACATAAATTATACAGGTATTTTGTCATGAGTTCAAGTTCTATACTCTTTTTCCATGTGCAATGGGTAGCTGTCAGTAAAGCAGTCTTTAAAATTGAAATTGAAACATTTCATGCTCTTTGTTGAAATGGTCCATCCAATTAATGTCAATGGTAATACCACCTGTTATAACTTGCTTGTATCGTTGGATAAATGAATGAAAAGATTCAATTATATTCAATAATCGATACATTCTAACTTATGATTAAATGTTGCAATGGTATTGTTAGTTTTGAATTACTGCATAATAATGTTTTTAGCATTCTTACAAGTTCGTAATCATAGTTGTAATTAATGCAAATTGGACCAAGCCGATACATCAAGATTAGACCCGTGTGTTCCTGTCCTTTTAAGATATTTTATGTGCCCAGAGTGTTAACATTTTTTGGGTCACCCTGTACACGCCTAGATTAGTACATCAAATTTGTAATGCCAAATTGTATTGTATTAAAATTTTGATTCGTAATAAACCTTTTTAAATAAAATGTAATTCATTATTTAATTAGTCCATGGAAACGTGAGCAAAACGTTTTCTGAACGTTGCAGTCAAGTTCTAGTTTGGTTGCACTTAGGTTGTGGTTAGGTTGTCATTAAAACGTTTATACAACGTTATTATAACGTTGCGGTTTGGGTGTGATTTGGTTGTTTTAGGTTGGTCCATAAAAACGTGAGCAAAACGTTCTCTGAACGTTGCAGTTTGGTTGCACTTAGGTTGTGGTTAGGTTGTCATTAAAACGTTTCTACAACGTTATTATAACGTTGCGGTTTGGGTGTGATTTGGTTGTTTTAGGTTGGTCAATGGAAACGTGAGCAAAAAGTTCTCTGAACGTTGCAGTTAAGTTCTAGTTTGGTTGCACTTAGGTTGTGGTTAGGTTGTCATCAAAACGCTTCTACAACGCTATTATAACGTTGCGGTTTGGGTGTGATTTGGTTGTTTTAGGTTGGTCCATGGAAACGTGAGCAAAACGCTCTCTGATCCGATGGCTTTATTTTAGACTGCAGTCGAAACGCCAATCTTATCGGCACTTAGATTGTGATATTTTACAGTTGTAATTACTCAACCCAATTTTGATATAGGAGGACACCGAGACACTCAGTTAAACTTACGGAAGCGAGTATGGATTAGGGAACCGGATCCACATAAAGTCACAATTACCAATTGCAGGTTGCACATACCGCTGCACCAACCTGCTTCTGACATTTATCAGAAGCAGAACTGACACACTTACTATTTATTAGCTTATATCTTTTATTTTTAATCTCATATACTTTTATTTGGACTTTTCCACTTCATGAAACAAATTAATACAAAAACAAAAATATTTTGGTTCTACTGTTAGAGTAAGAAGAATTTAAAAGTTGATTCAGTCAATGCAACTTGACTTTTAAATTCATATCAGCTAATAAAGCTCTCACAAACAATTTGTTGAAGTCGGCTATGCTTGATTCATCATCTTCTTCATTACGATCAGGAAGGAAGTTACTCAATCCCAATACATTTCTTGTTTTTCCCTTCTTGCCTTCTATCACTACGCCAACTTTCATTCTTTTCTGAGCTTCTACTGTAGGATTGTCCCGGTCAGACCTTTTTCTTGTATTTCTGAATTTCTTGTTGACCTTTTTGTGCCAACCATACTGAAATGAGAGTTAATACAATGTAGTACCAGAGCAGTACCAATCAATGATTATAACCAATATAAATTTGAACTAATACATAAAACCTGTTGGTCAACACTAACCCAGGCGGGTGAAGCTCTGTCTGCGCATTCATGAGAATGGTTCACGGAACAGCGCCAACTATAACAATTATCGCGCAAGCAATGAAGCGAAAACTGTCATTCGTTAGAATAAATATTCATAAACACATGAATTCATTAGTATCTTCATAACAAATATAGACATAGAGCTTGAAGTTGGCTTTACATACATGTCCATTTTTAAGAGTCAATCAACTTTTGCCAGAACTGCTCATTTTACATGCTAGTCATAAGAAAGTCAGCAAATGCCAAATCTGGCCTGGGTTGGTTGGGCCTGTAAAACTGGGTTTTTTTTGTCGCCTTGGAGAAGAATTTTATTGCTCAGCATGCTGACACATTTTGTGTGAAAACCTCTGGAAATTGGTCTCTTTGAAGAATGGGTACGGTTGCTCCAATATGTATTGCTGGATCCTAGTCAAAGCACAACCGTTTCTGTAACACCTGCAGTGTTGCAATTGATGTGGTGACTTCCCCCGACCAGATATGCAAGTCTTGGTTTCTTGTCTACCATGAGCAAGGTGATAGACATTGGTGCATCTATCTTTGTCTTCAACTTCTTATCTTCTTTAGTTGATCCGCAGGAATGTCTACACTGTCCACCTGAATTGATGACAATGTGCAAAGAATATTATATATAATAATCTCTTATATATTGCTTGGGCGAATTAACTGCTCTTTTATTCCAGAAATAGTAAAAACTATTCCCCCTAGATGACCTTGAGATTATCGGCCGAATATTTTTCCTCAACCTTTGGAAATTGTAGGCTAAAAGAGTCAGCCAATGATTGGTCTCCTCAAGATCACCTTCAGGGCAATAGTTTTTATTATAAAACAACTCCATAGATTAATTGCTCTAGTCATTTGATTGGTAGAATCTATACTTGAGTTATAACTCAAAGAAGATGGATTTTCCCATTTCACAAGCGTATCCCCTTGTGAAATGGGAAAATCCTCTTTCAGTTTCGGATGTATTTTTACCATCACACTCATAAAAAGTTGTACTTATATATAAAATTGCCAGCATCGAATACCTTGCACAACATGTACTCAACTAGTTAGAATTCTAAAAATACAATTCAATTAATACTAAAATACAATACAAAATGTAAAATAACTAATTAAAGTATTTCTTGTTTTGCTGCTTGAGAAGTTTTTTGAGACGCGTACGAACATTGTGCGTGGCATTGCGTGTGTCGCGCCTAATTTATCTGTGCAGAAGTCTACCTCAAATATAGCAACATGAAGAGTTTATGTCCATAGACGTGATGACACCCTACTTACTCCCTTCACAATCATGACAATAATTTCAAATCGCTATTATCCCAATCCCATTTCAGAGCAAAAGGTTCAATCTGGTCTTCATTGTCATATTGCACCATAAAGTGTATACCCTTGATTTACAATGTCAGCATCTTCTTCGCTTATGGATTTCAAGTCATCGTCTGAAGCTTCTCTGAGGACAGTTCCCTTGAACCACTTCCTTACCACCTTTCCAGACTTCGAAACTTCATACCGATGGTGAATTCGTTTCCCAATTATTGCATTTTCGGAAATGTCTCAGTCTGTTTTGAATTCATTTTCTTGTATTTGTTGGCTTTCTTCATTCTTTCTGTTTCGGCTTCTTCGAGCAACTTTCGCTTCAAGACATTCACATTGGCTGAATACGCTTGTGTGTTTGACGAGGAGGGTGTCTGCGTTTCGTTGTTTTCTGGGAGAATGTTCATTGCTGCCTTCCAAGCCAAAATAATGAATAACAAATTATCTTTCAATGTTGCAATTGTACAGCTGAGCATGTCTCCTGGCTCTTTTCACTGCCATGGCTATTTCCTGTTGTTGTTGGGTAGGGGATAGGTTTCGTAGATACTCGCCAGTCTTGTTGTTGACATACAGAATTAAACCTGAGATGAAGTCGATGTTTGCTGTTGCCTTGGCCGTGAAGAAGATCAAGTCCAGAAAAGTCACGTTCTGAAACACTGTTATTTCGCGCCACTGACACAGTCTGCTGATGGACTTCTTCTGATTGGTCAGTTGCCCATTTGCCATGAAGAAAGTCGAACAGTTGTCGCTCGCAGACAATGAGAAAACTTGCACATAAACCGGCAGCAGCTGATCCAGCAGTTCTTCCTGTTCCTGGGGAATATCTGTGTAAAGTGAATCCCACACTTCGTCAATTATTGGAGTACAATCACGAAAAAGAACTGCTGATCCATCAACCAAGGGGGTTGGATCTTTGACAATATCTTGAAGAAATTCCCTGAGGCGCTTATAGTACTTGCGTAGATCTAAAATATGATCCTTCCTGCTTGAAATTGTAGCTAAGGGTGTTGTGATGTGTTTTTCTATTAAGCCCATGGCTTGAACCTCGGCAAGCACAACTGGATTGCCAATATTTTTATGACGTGACTGGGAATAACTCGCAAGGCGGAGAGGGGACCAAAACACACATAATAATAATAACGGACAAGCTTTTAAGTTTACTATATATAATGTTATTTATTAATAAATGAATGGTTCACTTACTCAGATATCATACATGGCACACCCAGCAATCTTTTACTAAATCATAACCAAAGTGTCATCGCTGCAATCTGAGTTTCTGTGTAAATATCAAAAAACCCACACGTGGGAATATTCTTGAATGGAGTAAATTATGAACATAACTGCTCAGGGTGATGCGGCGACAGGATACAAACTGTAAATCCCTGCAGTCAGAAACATTACTGCGGAAATGAAAGTGTTGCAACTGGTCAGCACAACGCCATCGATCATAATTTCAAAGTTGACATCATCTCCATTGCTGGAGTTTGTTGGTTTGTTGTCTTCATCACAGTGGACATATGGTGTACCATTTTCATTGGACTGTAAACAAAATTTAAAACAAATCAAAATTAATTTAGTCTTCTTTATCATCATCATTTATTTAACAAGAGCACATCATACCAGAGTTTAAATTAAGTACTTTAAACACTTGATCTTGACACAAATGATAAACATAATTTCTTTCGGTCACAAAAATAGGCACTTGGTTAACCCAGATTCTGAGAAACTAACAATATTTTTACAGTTTTTGCAAACCTGTTTTCCGACTGCTGCACAAATTTGCCGATTGCACTCCCTCTAGCAACGCACCTGAATCAAGTGTAAAGTAAAATGCATAGCACAAAGCTTTTTTGCCAGAAGTTTCCCCGAGGATAAAAATTGTTTTAAACCTTTTTATGCAATGTTGTACCGTGGGATGATATACCAATCTTGATCTGGTAAATATGCTTTGGTCACATGCAGTGGGTAGAAATCCACCAGTTCATCAATACTAATAGCAACAATCTTGTTGGGGATGGGTTGAACAACGTAGGCATGCAAGTGTTGTGAGAAACATTCAGTGTTCCATGGTTGCACAATTAGCTTTACACTTGTTCCATCAATTACCAGCACATGGATAATTCTTCCAAATAATGGTTAATAATAATAATAATGGCATTTATAATGCGCCGTCAATCTAGGTAAAACTATTCCGAGGCGCAACATATAAAACAAAATACAAATTAACATGAAAAATACATAAACAAGGATGATTTACATATACAATACATGTACATGTATACAAAGAAATCAATTATAAACTGAGTCAAATAATCTTGTTTTTAACAAGTTCTTAAAAGAGTCAAGTGAATCACAGCATCTTAAATTATAAGGTAGTGAGTTCCAGAGAGTTGGTGCAGCAACCAAAAATGCGCGATCTCCAAATGAAAAAGTAGTCCGTGGAACAACAAGTAAAAGTTTATCAGATGACCGGAGAGTACGTTTTGGATGATATGGAACAAGAAGATTAGCAATATAAGTTGGTGAAGTGCCATGCAAAGCTTTCCAAGTTAAAAGAAGAAATGAATCCTTTCGCGAACAGGAAATACTAATAGCAACAATCTTGTTGGGGATGGGTTGAACAACAAATAATGGTTGCAGTTCATCTGACTTGGCAATAACTACTATCATTCCTTTGCGATAAGTCGTGCCATAGTAGCATATCCATATGGCCATAAAAATGTCATCATACAATGAATATCATCCTAGTTCTGTTGAGATTGCATCAGCATCTTCAAGGGTCAACAATAGTTCTGATGTGCCTGGTCCTACTTCCAGGGGAGATGCAAAAGAGAACGGTCCAGAGTGGCTGAGCATTAGTTCACAAAGTTTCATTTGGTGTCTCTGTGCAAGGGAATAGGGAATGTTCTTGAAATTACATATCATATGTGCTATCTGTTTGAAACCATTATGCTTTGCCTCAAATCTCATTGACCAGTACTGACTGACGTAAGGGTCCAAGTTCTCTCAATGCTCGTGGATAGTGTACCATAAAGTGGTGTTTTGGTCGTAGGTTTGTGTCAAATATTTCCACATCACTGTAAATCAAAGTGTTTAGGAACTAAACACATAACTAAACACACCCATGTGTTCCATTGTAACACTTTAAAAACACTTTCATGGGTTTAATTCTTTCATGATTAAACATTATATTTAGCTACTAAACACAAGTATGTGTTTAGGTGTTTAAACATGATGTTTAGAATCTAAACATGATACTGAGGCAATTAAACACACAATTAAACACTATGATTAGATTAAGAACATTATGTTTATTGTCCTAAATGCTTCAATCCATTTACAAACTAAACACTTACAAATGTTTATTGCGTGTAACAGATTTTAAACACATCTATGTGTTTACTGTATGTCATATTAAACATTATGTTTACAAACCTATGAAGGTGACATTTATTCAGGTGTTTAGCTAAAATGCTAAACATGATGTTTACAGTCTTGTTTAGGTAATTTTAAAGTAGAACCATTTTAAACATACTGTTTACAAATTTATCCAAATGAAACATATTTAGGTGTTTAACTAAAATGCTAAACAATAAATAATGAATTCAGGAATATTCCTGAAAAAAATTCTCACGCCTGTTCAAATACAATGAATTATACTACAGTTACTTCAAAATACACTGAATTATTCTACAGTTACTTCAAATACAATGAATTATTCTACAGTGATTCTGATGTCCCCTTCAAACTTAAGCTGACAAGGAGTATAGAAATTTGCCAAAATGTCTCATCAAATAGCTGAATAAATGTTAATGACAGAAATTTACACAAAAGGCATTTATCAAATTAGAAACCAAATATATATTCTGAAAATCTCTGATATTGGCTTTAATAATAAAAACTCGGAAAATGATGGGACCTTAATTTTATGATTTAAGAGTCTCAAATCTAGTAACTACTTTTGGGGATTTTTTGACCAAACAATCCAAGCGCTATTGTTACCATTTTTGTTTGCCATAAAACAAATATTAATATTTATTGAGTTATTATATTAGATGGACAATATTTTTCACCCTGAGGCCTTAAAACACAAAACCAATACAGCCAAATTTAAAACCTAAATATGACACCAACAATAGTGTAATTATCAGCAGTGCCATGGGTGGCAAGTTCATCAATATGCAAATTTAATCCTCAGAGGATCCATCTTTATTTGATGTAACATTTTTCATTCGATTGTCTAGTAATAACTTGATCTTTGGAACTTCCCTCTTGAATTTAGAAGACCTAGGGCCCTCATAGGGCCGTGCTGTCAAGATAGTCTGCAGCGCGCCAAGGATCTGCGAGAATATCCTCGGATATTCTAACTGGAATACATAGTACACAGCAATTAGGACCACTAAGGCTGCCAAAGGCGCCGAATGGTTACATTTTATCACCACCCTATCCCCAACAACATAATACATTTCATCGAGTAAAAGAAGATGTGGTGGCTCTCCTTCTGTTGTCTGCATAGAATCATCGGTCTGCTCAGATGAGCACTGAAATAAAAATGAGATCAACAAGAGTAATTAAGGGCTATTATCCATGCAAATCATAAGTGACCCAATCCGCAGTCCACATTGGTTAGTCGACAATTTGGAAACCCAAGTTTTGGCCAAAAATAAGAAGCATGTTGATTTTTGAGGAAATTGAGATTTCCCCCCAGAGATACATTAAGGTGTGTCAGAAAGTGTAGCCTGTAGGGCCTCTCAATGTCAAAACCTTGGATGTGGATGTGCTCCACACTGCACGTCATGGATTTTGTCCTTTTTCCTGTGTGGTGGTATAGGTATTGATGAGATAAAAAGAACCTGAAACTTTGAACTTGATTTATTTTGTTTTCCCGCTACAATGTTGAAGGCCATAAATTTAATTTAAAGGAGACCCTTACATATTTTAAAATGCCACATCTACAATTCCGGAAATAACTGTTGAACCACTTTGAGGACTTCGTTGAAATCAACCCCCAGTCCCCCCATTCAATGTTGTTCGGAACCGTTTCATCACCACGGTCGTTGGGACCCTCAACATTGATTGGTGGGGGCGGGGGAGGGATATCACTTAGTAGATAGCTCAAGCTCCCCACACAAGTTTGTTGCAAAATCAGCGCTTGAAAATAGTCCCTTAAAGTGGGATATTAGCAAAGAAATGGACTATGTGGTCCAACACCAATTTTCCTGAATTGTCTGAATGAAGTCCAAAAAAAATCATCTGATTTTACATTTTTAGCCACAACTTTTTTATTTGTAAGTCTTTTTTGATCAAATTTTCAGTAAATAGAGATGCTATGAATCTCCTGATATACCATCATCAAGAGGTGTCTACAGTACTGAATTAGGGACTGGTCATATTAAATACCTAAACCTGCATAATTTGCTCCTATTATTCAAGGAAGTCTGACTTATTTATTTTAAAAAAGCATCTGATACCCCGATAAACACGAGAACATTATAAAATATGATTTAAATACAACTTTGACGGTTCGTGCGTGGCGCTCGACCCAATCCCATGCGTATCCCTTGGTTACAGCTTGCGCTACGCGTTTGCATAAACTTGGAGCATAGCACTCGACTTTGTCACCAAGAAATAACATGAACAATGAGATGGTAACTAACATTGCGGTTCATTACATATCAATACAGGCAAGATATGAATAGGTTCAGTCATTACATTCATTGTTCGTGTACAGATCATGATTAACAATCTATACGTCTCGCGCGCAGCGCTTCGTGCACATCGATTGACAAGCCTCGCGCATATCGCTCCAAGCGGCTCGGACATAGCGCACGACATCGTTTGCGTAGCATACCGCGGCAATCATTTATTACAGAATTATTACATTTATAACATTATAATAACAAGGCCAAAGCTAAATAAAGAGAATTATATTAAATAGCATCGTCCACAGTGGTATAAACATTACATTGTAGGTAATTCGCCGAACCCTGTCTTTGGAATTCTAATGACGCGGTGATGGACAACCATTACACGGTTGACCGTATTGAATTGCACGCGTGTACACGATTGTCCGTCTAAATTAAATAGATAATAGGAGTTAGTTCTATTATTTATCTGGGACAATCGACCGATGTGCATGCTTTTCAATGGATGGACAAACGCAACGGTTGTCCATACTCTGATAGTGCGAGGGCGTGGTTCTGAATAAAAAGACGCTATAAGGCGTTACTATGAAAGGTGTATTGTGAATCAGTGCTAATTTCTAAAGCCGAAGATAATATGACACTTGATTTGGCTTGATATTGCATAGATGGGCGATTAGCTCAATTGGTTAGCGCGTTGGGCTATTTATTCATACTTAAGGGCAGAGACACGGGTTCAAATCCTCATGGCGCGAGCCATTGGTGTTTTTAATAATGTATTAATATAACATTTTCGTTATTCACGTGGCTCATTAATTGGTTTATTTCATTCATCTGTTTGTCACATATTGTTTTTGTTTTTCCTCTCTTTTGGTTTTTGTTCTTCTTTATTTTTGAACTTTTTTCGGTGGTTGTTGTTTATCTTTCTATCTCTCTGTCTACCACATGTAAAATGACCAGTCCGTCACAATGCATTTCGTACTTTTAATGCATTTATTAAACACGGAAGATAAATTATAACCGTCAAGTTAAGTAAATGCAAAGAAAATACAATCATTCCATGACTTCAATGGCAAATACAACGCTACAATAATTGACACAATAGTTATTACTTCATAGCGTCTATAATTCGATTGTGACCGGTCCCTTATCAAAAAAGAAACGCATTGCGATAACGAAAAGGATTTTAATTGATTGTTGCATAATAAACTACTGTCATATAATTAGTTTAAATAATGAATTTCACCCGTTGCACCCTATGTAAGACTACATGTAACACTCGCGCATTCCATATACATGGGCCATAATCACGCATGAAATGACCAGTCCCTAACAATGTACATGTCGTATTTACTTTATCTTTACCATATATAATAAGTATATACATATCTTGCCACTCTCCAAATTAGAAGATTATGCAATGTATAGAAGACGAGTTATTCCCTATAGACAGTTGTCATATTGAGTGATTTACCATACAAACGGGCCATAATCACGCATAAAATGACCAGTCCCTAACAATGTAAATGTCGTATTTACTTTATCTTTACCGTATATAACAATTATATACATATCTTGCCACTCTCCAAATTAGAAGATTATGCAATGTATAGAAGACGAGTTATTCCCTATAGACAGTTGTCATATTGAGTGATTTACCATACAAACGGGCCATAATTACGCATAAAATGACCAGTCCCTAACAATGTAAATGTCGTATTTACTTTATCTTCACCGTATATAACAATTATATACATATCTTGTCACTCTCCAAATTAGAACATTATGCAACGTATAGAACACGAGTTATTTCCTATAGACTGTTGTCATATTGAGCATTTACCAATAGCCTCAGACAATTCCGGAAATAACTGTTGAACCACTTTGAGGACTTCGTTGAAATCAACCCCCCAGTCCCCCCATTCAATGTTGTTCGGAACCGTTTCATCACCACGGTCGTTGGGACCCTCAACATTGATTGGTGGGGGTGGGGGAGGGATATCACTTAGTAGATAGCTCAAGCTCCCCACACAAGTTTGTTGCAAAATCAGCGCTTGAAAATAGTCCCTTAAAGTGGGATATTAGCAAAGAAATGGACTATGTGGTCCAACACCAATTTTCCTGAATTGTAGGAATGATATTTGGTGTAGAATCCTGATCCAAGAATCAGAACTGTCCCCTGAGCGAGTTTCTGTGTATAGCCCTGTAGTAGGCAGCGGAAAACGTCGTGGCGGACTTCCAGGAAACAGCCTCACACATTTCCCTCACGGACAACCCCCCGGTGGTAGGCCCATGAGGTAGCAATACTACGAGTAGAGTGCGCTGTCGCACGATCATCATTGATAATTCCAGATTGTTTGCTAGGTTTGGATATTTTGCCAAGAGGTTGGCTATCACTTCAGTATACTGTTGTTTTGTAGGGCAGCCAAAAAAACAACAATTAAATGAGAGTGTAAAAATGAGTGATGTTTGCACACTTAACAGTATGAAACTACATACAGTCATTATTCAGAGATGCCACAGTGTATTGGAAGAGTTGCAATTGGTTTCAAGATTAAGGTTACATCATTCAAGAATTACCTTCCTTTGGATTATGTTGGGAGAAATAGGTGTGTGGTTAGGTTTATTTGTAAGAATATTTCATGGCTTCAACACTACATTTGTGTGTAGGGCCTATACCTTGAAATTGCTTGAAAATTACATTACTGTATGGCATAAATAATTTGTTACATGCTTTGGCAATGCCTGAATCAACCATAGGAATCAATGGATACACACAGGTTCTACATCTACTTATCACATGATAGTGATTTTCTAATTAAAGAAATATAAAATTGGATTCACCAACTCAAGCAATGCATGGTGACCAAATAACTTGAACCTTTTAATTCTGCAGTCATGTATTTCTAACTGTTTAAACCCTGCAAATATCAAATTACAAAATACAAACACATGTACTTACTATGTGTGCTTTGTCATCTCCTCAAATAGTGTGTCCACCAATGATGCCATTTCATGACATTTCAGGTTGTTATAGCGTCCCTCACGGATGACTTGATCTTGGATTCTGGTATTCGAAATGGAACAGGCCATGGTTTCAACAGTACCTGATGTTTGGCAACAACAGCACTGAAATATGAAAACCTTGATTATTGTGTAAATAAAGACAACCTGGACTACATGTAACTAAATAACTGTAAAATGATCTGGCTTCTGCTTTTTAAACATTTCACGTCAACTTAAATATTTCAATGTGGAGGGCAATTCCGTGCCAAAAGGGACATGACCATCAAAATTTGAAATCACTTTCACATGCTTGATTTGGCCTTGATTTAATTTACTTAAATATGAATCCATCTCAGAATCTTCAGATTCAACACGAACAACTGTAACTGAAATAATTTTGGCCTTGGTATTGGCCGCCATGTATGGACATACTATATAAGATACATGTAGACGGGAAAAGGGAATATTTGACAAATACATGTATGCGATTGTGTAAAATTGTACTTGCTTTTCTTTTTTCGCCAAATTCAAAATTTGAGGTGCAGTTTTTGGCCTTAGAAAATCACCCCTTTTCCAGGTGCCTACCTAATCAGTGTTGATGATGATGCCCCAGTCCCAGAGGTTTCTGGATTTCTCGGAGGCAGATGTTTTGGGTGTATCAGGTTTACATGAAGTGGATTAATCATTGCACAGCTTGCGCTTGTTTGACTATTGCAGTCATGCAGAATCTTGGCGCTTGATGTTTTTGCAAGGACCCCAACCTCCAAATTCAAATAAATTAATAGTATAGAAATCTACATCACATGATATTGACCAATCAACTGGGTCAGTTGCCTAACCGGGCAACATAGCAAAACAAGCAGTTCAAGTACCCTATTATTCCTATTAAGCACCCAGTTTAGTTGTGTTGAAGTATTTACTCATTTGTGTTTTAAGTTCTGCCACTTCCTTTCTCAGCAGCTCCAGCTCTGATTCTTCCGTCTGTGTACTCTAAAATTGGAAAAAACACATAGGAAATATACATGTACCGTATTCATTACAATTAAAGTTTCAAGATTTTGTATGTTGAATATGACTATTACGCTACATACTCAATGATTGATAAATGTAGATCAATGTGCTCAGTTAATTTATACCTAGGCTCTAATCCACTTATCAAACTTTCTGTAAGTGATGATAATCATAAACCAGGAATAGGAATGGGGTTTAAAGAATGTGAATATTCTCCGATAGCTGAGCTGCTATTGCTATCTACTGAAGATAGCATTTAAAAAACTGACAAATTAGCATTCAAACTATTCAAACCGATATTGCTATCTACTGAAGATAGCAGTTAAAAAACCACCAACAGTGCTGCTGACAAATTAGTATTCAAACTGCTATTGCTATCTACTGAAGATAGCATTTAAAAAACTGACAAATTAGCATTCAAACTATTCAAACTGATATTGCTATCTACTGAAGATAGCATTAAAAGCTGACAATAAATAATATTAAATGCTGACATCTATGTAAAGGATGACTGTTAGAAAAGATATATTCATGCTAATTAAAGGTCTTACCTGGTCGCAAGCCTGGTCGGTTGATTGATGTAAGCTGCCTATCTCAGTCTGTTTACCTTGATCTTTTACACGAGAGTCATCCTCGGGGTCGTCCTCTTCCTCTTCAACTGCAGGATGGTTATCCTAATAAAAAAAGCAAAATAATATATAGCATTGCTTTGATTGACAAGATAGGTATGAACCCTCAAAAGTCAATCAAACTGAAAATATGACATTTCATGAAGAAAACCTGATGAATTTTGATCTGGATCCAAATCAAATTCCCATGCCCCTTTAAAAATACTTACGTTGTGGGCATACCTCTCCCACATGTCCCGGTTGTACAGGTTTCCACCCACTCTGATGGGGTTTATCCCATATGCAAACCCTGCTGCTTCATTTAATCGCTCTGTTTCTGTAACTTCTTCTTGCTCTGCCTCTTCATTCAATTCATCTATGAGCTCCAAGATAGCTAGACTATGAGGATCTTGAGACTCTTCAAAGTGTTCCATCGATCTAACAAGTCTAAAATCAGATTTTAATCTTAATTGTCACAGTCCAAGGCCCCTAAAAAGCTCTGAAAAACCTGCCTCTAAACTTTAGTATTTACGCTGGATTTTTTTTTTATATCGCGACTGAAGGATTTGTCCAGCCCTTCCATGCCCTAACTTTTTCTTTTTAATTATACATACAAAAGCCCAATAAATCAATTTGTTGATGTTTCCACGATGTGCCTACCACTTTTATGCCCCAAAAAATAAAAATAAAATAAAAAAATATTTCCCGCGTGATTTTTTTGTCTGAAAAACGTCTAAAAATGCGTAATTATGACTGTTTTTGTCCGGGGGAAATGTGTTCAAAAGAAAAAAATAGCGATTTTAAACATTTGACCCCTGACATGTATCAAGCAACCGGTATTTATTTAGTTTGACATATTTTTGTAAAACCACGTGCGATTTAGGTATTTATCAACACACGCAGTTATCAGGTGGTGATGCGATGAAAATGGCTACAAAAAATACTCTTTTTTGGTGATTAAATGGCGCTAAATGACTTCAAACACTACAAAATCCTTGAAAGGGAATGTTTTTCCTATTGGTGAGTGTGTTTTCTTGTGGAAAAGTGATTTCTTTGATAATTAATATTGGTATTTCATTTTCGGAAAAATACGTGTGACAGAATAGGAACATGACTTCAACGCAGAGTGACTTTTATACCTACTTTATAGTGTGCTGCAATTTTGCAGAAGTACTCTGCATGTTTAGTATTGCTTCAGCGTATTTATCTAAGCCTTCCTCACGTTGATCCATTTGTACATCTGTAGCTCGCTGGAACTCCGTCATAATCTGTAGGGAAAATAGTGAAAACTAGCTAATTCTCATTGAATCATCAGACAATTAGTAAGTTTGAACTTGCACACCATATATGTACGGTGAAATGTCTTCCAAGCACTTCTGAGTTGAAATTTAAGATGTTGAATGAGTATGGGCAACCAAAAGGGTCAGAATGTTATAAAAAGGTGTAGAAACTAGAGAAAGGTGTGTAGATTGTAGAGAAAGTTGTTAATTGTCGAGAGAAAGGTCAACATTTAATGTCATTGCATTCTTTTTTCAGACTCCACTTTTTTAACAAGCTCTCAGCAAAAGACCCACATGTTCCATAATTTCTCCAACATTTTCAATAATTCCCCTCCCGCATTTCATAATTTCAACAAAATTTGAGGCCCTGACTGATTTGAACCCCTTTTGTTGGGTTACAGCAACGTACTGAATGACCAAGTCTGTCACTGAAAGACTTCTACTTACCTCATCGAACAGACACGGGTATTCCGAGTGTATTTGTGATATCTTCCACAGCTGATTACGATGGCTTCCCTCCTGTCAGGAAATGTGATGTCCATCAGGTGCTTGATAAGTGAAGCATTTTGTTTCTTCTTGTGCTCAGCCTTGAGTGATTCAATGTGTACACCAATCAAAGCATCATCTTCACCAAGTGGCCTTGTAGGAAGGTAATTTTTAATACCCCATGCATTCTGTTGTTCGGCTGCTGGTTTCTTGTTTCTTGGCTGTTCTTTCTTGTTTGTTTTGGGGGCTATAGCCAAGGGGTTGCCCTTCCCGTGTCGTTTTCTTTCATTTCTAAACCTTTGCGACAGGCTACTTTCCAGTAGGTCTGAGAAGGAAATGGACAAAAACATGCACGATAAACATTATTAATGCTTACAGACAGAAGCAGATAGAGAAGACGTACAAAAAAAATGAATATGATGAAGGTTAATTATATGCAAATTTAGCAACACCTTAGCGTCACGTCGATCATGTTTATGCCAACGCAAATCTATTTGACTTATGTATGCATTCATGAACATTTTGTGTTGGAACAAGACGAAGAAGCAGTAAAACTTTATTTTACACCCATGTTGTTATATTTGTGCTTTGCAACACAGAAATAACACTATGAGAAATTTACTGGCGGACAAGTTTTCTTCCTTGATGATGAGACATGGTCTTGGACCATTCCAAAAGCCTTTAATGTTTTTACTCATCAACATTGTCCTGGCTTTTTATAGTATTATTAACATTAGTTAGTGATTTCCATTCTTGTTATGTTGATAAATAAAACTTATGACATAACCACTCTTTGTGTTACCTATATCACACTCTGCTGTCTGTTTCTTTAAATGTACATGACCGCCTCTTTTCCTTTTTAAAGGAATTTTTATTCAGTGTACATTCAAAAAAGATAATTTTAGCCCCATCTCCAACTAGCCTGCTCTTGCCACTGTGTATTATTTATAATGATACTTGTTTATTGCCATTGACCACTGTGTATAAGTAAAGGTAATTCAGTAGTTTGTTAGCCAGGGGTGCCAAGAGGATATTATATTAGTGTTCATGTATATATCCAAACAAGGCCCATTCATACTCCCATAATTTGACATTCCCCAAAGTCAAAGGATGTCAACAGTGGCGCGTGGCTAGGTTTTCTATATTGGGAGTGTGGGGGAGGGGGGGGGGGCAAAAAATGAATGAAAGTGAACCGACTTTAAGTCAATTTTTTAAGGTTGCCGCCCCAAAAAAATGTGCATTAAATAACCAAATTACCAACAGCCTATTCTCAACCGACAGGAGTCTAATATGGGGGTGGGATGGTATAGTGAACAGGTCATAATTGAGTAATTATTGTAGTATTATAAATGTATGATATTATTATTCAATTTTCTGTGTTCTTGTTATGTTTGCCTTTTCAATCTTTGCATTATACTCTCTTAGCTATCTATACTCAAAAAGAATATTGCTCTGTGTGCATTAATGGTGCCTTTCAATCTTGAGAAATTTTTGAATAAGCTGGTAAATCTACCCCTCCCTGTTGATAGGACTACACGGTTAAAAAAGTATATGTAAAAATACAGTAACTTACTGGCAATCTGGACGCCAGTAGTTTACCGTAAAAAAACATTGTCTGTAGAAATACGTTTTGTGGAGTGTAGATATCTGTAAAAATACGTAAACGTTAAATAACGTTACCTGCAAAAATACAGTAACTTACTGGCAATCTGGACGCCAGTAGTTTACCGTAAAAAAAACATTGTCTGTAGAAATACGTTTTGTGGAGTGTAGATATCTGTAAAAATACGTAAACGTTAAATAACGTTACCTGCAAAAATACAGTAACTTACTGGCAATCTGGACGCCAGTAGTTTACCGTAAAAAAACATTGTGTGTAGAAATACGTTTTGTGGAGTTTAGATATCTGTAAAATAAAAATAACGTTACCTGCAAAAATACAGTAACTTACTGGCAATCTGGACGCCAGTAGTTTACCGTAAAAAAACATTGTCTGTAGAAATACGTTTTGTGGAGTGTAGATATCTGTAAAAATACGTAAACGTTAAATAAAGTTACCTGCAAAAATACAGTAACTTACTGGCAATCTGGACGCCAGTAGTTTACCGTAAAAAAACATTGTGTGTAAAAACTGTAAAACTGTAAAAAAACAGTAATTATTACTGGCAGCTGGGACTCACTAACAGTATGAACTGTTAAATTACGGTGGGCTGTAAAAATTCAAAAATACTGGGTAACTGTAAAAAAAACGACAGTTTACCTTGCAGCTGGGACTGTTAAATGACGGTGGGCTGTAAAACTACAAAATACTGGACAACTGTAAAAAAACAGTAATTATTACTGGCAGCTGGGACTCACTAACAGTATGAACTGTTAAATTACGGTGGGCTGTAAAAATTCAAAAATACTGGGTAACTGTAAAAAAAGCGACAGTTTACCTTGCAGCTGGGACTGTTAAATGACGGTGGGCTGTAAAACTACAAAATACTGGACAACTGTAAAAAAACAGTAATTATTACTGGCAGCTGGGACTCACTAACAGTATGAACTGTTAAATTACGGTGGGCTGTAAAAATTCAAAAATACTGGGTAACTGTAAAAAAAACGACAGTTTACCTTGCAGCTGGGACTGTTAAATGACGGTGGGCTGTAAAACTACAAAATACTGGACAACTGTAAAAAAACAGTATTTGTTACTTAACAAACAAGATAACAAATTATCAATATGCAAAAGGCAGACTTCAAAAATATATACCGTAGTTTCCTGAACCACACAATCCCCTGGCTGGGTGGTCTAAGTAACAAATTAAGGGGGTACACACAATGTATCATCTTCACCTAAACTTGTGTTCAAACAAATTATGGCAATCTTGAAGTAAACCTCGATCTTGATATAAAGACAATACATTAACCAGCAAAGCTTAGGCCCGTCTCTCTGCTCTTTTTATGAAACTACTTTCAAAATTTCACAATGATCACACCCATAACATTATTATGTAATTTATCACACTCAATGTGGAAAACATATAATACATGCCCGGGAGGGGGGGGGCACTCAATTTTGGTTTTGGTGTGCGGCCCCGATTTCTGAACCATGACCCTAGGGAACAAACAATTGACTCTGAATAGATAGTTTACAAAAAACTGAACTGACATTTAAAAAATGAGGCTTGAGAACCAACTTTTTTGGTAAATTTGAGCTCTGGAAGCAGAAATTTCTGAAATTTTGTTTGAAATGGGGGTCTTGGGAACGAAATGTAAAAAAAAAGGCTTGTGAACTAGAGAATTTTTCTAAAGGGGTCTAGAGAACTGAATTTTCAAAAAGGGCTTGTCAACTGAAGGTTGTGTTTGAAATGGGGGTCTAGGGAGCGGCAGCCAGGGCGTGAAAAGGGGGTCTTGAGGGCCGCACATACCATTACCAACCATACCCCCACCCACCCATAAAACATGTATTCTAAAGTAAACATTTTGTCATAGTAGTATGCCTTACATTATTACACAATAATAACAGTTGCCAAACAGGCTACACATCACTTAAAGCTACAACAAATATAGGGAGCTACTTGAGTATGATGTGCTACTGAGAATAATTAAGGCAAATTTTGTTCTTTATCACCTCTCTTAAAATTGTCTCTTGATATTAAATTTTGAAATTCAGATAACGCTTTTGGAAAAAGCCTATTTAAAAACAAAAAGAAAAAAACAGGTCATATATATATACAAGGAGGGCAATCTTTATACTCACTTCAGTGCATCCCTGTACATAACTTTATACTTGTAAAAGAAATTCCCTCCTGGACCATGCATGTAGTTAAAAAATGTCAGATACAAAATACGGCACATGTGTTAGCAAACATTGATGAGGTGGATAGTTGAGGAAGATTAGTATAACATCACACATGCCACTTAGCAATCATTCTTTAAATTATCAATCATATTGGTGATTACTGGCAGAACTATCCAAATAAGTTTTGCTCAAGATTGTAGCTAAATATTTCACTAAAGCAAACCATGGCACCAGACACACAAAATACAAATTTGTTTCCAAACAGGACAAATTACTGTAAGTCAAACTTTGAAGTTGTTTCTTTGGAAATTAAGTTTAACTTAACAAAGTTTAACTTAACAGTTAGCTCTTTTTTTCTATCAAAATAAAATAAAATTAGTGAAACAATTCTCCGCTTCATCACTTTCAGGTTGATTTTTCCATCTTGGGTTTTTACATGATGCTCCAAAGTTTTGTATCATAATACAATGATAAAGCAGGGGCGTATCCAGGGATTGAGGGGGTGCTATTTTGATCTCGGCGCCCACTCAAAGTCAGGCACTGCTCTGCTAAAATAAGGGGTTGAAGGGTAGGTACATGACCCTTTAGGATACAAATATACATAAAAATCACAGATTTTCAACCATTTTTTTAAACAATTGTAATTTTAAGAAATAATATCATTTAAAAGCGGCAGAGACTTGTCGCCCATTCTACCAAAATAATCTGCCCGTGCAAAGTACCTACACGTAATAATTAAAACACCAACAACAGTCTTAAAAGTCAAAATTAAAAGGAAGTTAACTTTTCAATGTCAAAAAACAAAATATGATGTGATGTGGTAGGAGAATGAAGCGGATGACAACAGTATTGATGCTTTTTAAACAAAATATTTTATTTTTCATTGTTTGACAAGTTGCATTTTTAACCACAGGACCAATTTCAAAGGTGGTCAAAAATGTAGCATTTTATATGAACAAGAAGCTCAGAACCCTACACATCCCTACATGTATAAAGTCAAAATTTAATTTATTTTGCTGACATCAATCTCATTCTCTTTCATTGCATCACAAAAATAATACATTTGCTTTTGCCAAACATGTTGTTTTAAATGAATGAGCACTAAAATTAAACACTTCTCAACTATTATCTATCTACTGCCTAAACAACTAACTAACGTGAACAATGAAAGAAAAATGCAAGGGATTTGTGCTCATTTTAGAAAACAAGACAGTTTTTCAACCACAAGTCTGCTGCTTTCACAGTAACTATAGTGGGCTTCTTGACATGATTAAAGTCTCTTTCTGTACTCTGGAAATTTAGTGTCTCCATGAATGTTTTTTTCTGAGGTGACACAATAAAAGTCTTTTTCTGTACACTGGAAATTTAGGTCTGTATGCCGAAAGCAGGACTAAGCCCAATTTTTGTTCTACAAAAATAATTAAAATGTTCTAAAACCGGCAAATGAATCAAATTCTACAAATTTCAGTATAAATATTTAAACAAGGACATGAATTGCCATAGATTTCTCCCAAAATGTGTTATTTAAAAAGGGATCAAATTTCACTTAGTCCAGGACTAAATTTAGTCCTGCTTTCAACATACAGACCTAAATGTCTCCATGAACGTTTTTCTATGGCAACACAATATAAGTCTTTCTGTACTATGGATATTTAGTGTCTCCATGAATGTTTTTCTGAGGCAACACAATAAATGTCTTTTTCTGTACTCAGGAAATTTAGTGTCTCCATGAACGTTTTTCTGAGGCAACACAACAAAAGTTTTTTTTCTGTACTCAGGAAATTTAGTGTCTCCATGAACGTTTTTCTGAGGCAACACAACAAAAGTTTATTTCTGTAGTCAGGAAATTTAGTGTCTCCATGAATGTTTTTCTGAGGTGACACAATAAAAGTCTCTTTTTTGTACTCTGTAGAACATTATTTTATGCTCTCACTTTGTGTTCGAGTCTGTGTTCCGACTGTTTAAATTGACCACTCATTTTCGAACTCCTGCAGTTGTGATGTCAGCTTGAGAAGACCACCATGGACCTGTTTTCTGCCTTTCTTTGCCTTTTTTGTATTGCTTCCATCTGGATTTATACCCAGGAACAAGCTAGAAATAAAGTACAGTGTGAAATGTAAGTGTTAGTTCTGATCATCATGCTATTTATATCACACACTGGAAACTCAAGGTTTTTGCAAATTTTGAAGGAAAATAAACAAAATTTGAGCATAGATAGCACTGGAGTGCATTCAAGGGTCCTATCTATTTCAGACCCCAATTTTCAAGTTGCATTTTGATTAAACTGCTTACCTCTGGACCCCTAATAATTTAATCTATCACTGTTGCAAATATGCCAGACTATAATACTTTGGAGAATATTGCAATTCTGAAGTTTGACTTTCATATCTTGAGCCAATTTGATGTTGAAAATGACCATATAAAACCATTGGATATTTAATTTGGTAATCAAATTTTCAGTAATTCAGCACTATTATGACCATATCTCTTCAAGGAAATATAATTTGGCCCTAAAATTTCACATGGGTTATGAGAAAAATATGAGCTTTCTTGTGGTATAAAATTTACAGCTGGGACCGAGGGTTCTGAGGTGCAGGATGAGGGGCACTTCCTGAGTGGCACTGTTGTGGTGAGATGGTAGTTGTGGGATTTCATTCACTATCTTGAAGAATGAAATGTTATGCCTTATTGTCTCATTTCCATACAACCACACACAGTACACCTGCCAGGGCTGGAACTCAGTGACATGATGGTCACTTAGAGGTTCTTGATCCATGACATGCCTTGCTATACTTTGATCAAGACTTAATATGCAGGAATTGTGAGGCTTTTCGTTATCTGCGCGCAAAGGTTTCAGACCCGAAACTGAACTCAAGAAAAAAGTGAGGAATTTGCTGAAATGCTTTAAAAAAAAGAGGAAAATCATGGTAAAACGGCCAAAATTAGGCTAAAAATAACAAATTTTGTGTAAATTTTAAAAATAAAAGCGAGGAAATCAGAGATAGCTCGAGGAAAAGTTTCAGGTCTGCCATTCACATGCGTTGAAGCAGGCGCGCCATATTACCTAGGCGCGAACCACAAGTATTACAAGAACTGTGTCTGGTGCATTTTTACTTGCAGCTTCACACGCACCTTTCAATATCAAGTGAAGAGGCCCACATATTAAGTGTTAATTAAAGTATAGTTCAGTCTGTGATCATATATGCATGTCCAGTATCCGAGCCAGCTTCATCTTCAAGTTGCCAATGGAAAAGTTTGCCTTTAAACTTAAGATATTGCAATTAGAGTACAAACTTGACCCGTTTTAGTCATGCTCCATATTAAGACATTTCAGTAATTTTGTCTATATAGGCTCTGAGACAGAGAAAATGCAGATGCTGTGAGATTATATGATATTGAGTTGGATAAGGTTTTCATTAGTACTATTTGCTATTAAAGTCTTATCCTAAGATTTCCTTTATATACTGAAATATGATATGACACCCTCAGTGGCGTATTTAGGATTGGTAGTGCCCGGAGAAAGAAACAAAATTTGCGCCCCTTGCCCACTCCCCGCAGTGCCCCCCGCCCCGACTCAAAATTTACACCAATTTAAAAAAAAAAAAAAATGACAAGCAAAATTGTAAGTGTGCACGTAGCGCGCGGAAATTTCTTGGGGTATTTGCTAAATTTACACAGAAAAGACCACTTTCTACCACTAATTCTTGAATTTTTTTTTTAGTAATGGCGATTTGGCACCTCCCTGGTGGTAGCGCCCGGGGCATGTTGACCCAAAAAAACCCATGCCTCCCCCCCTAGTTACACCACTGGAGACCCTGGTCTGTTACTCCAGAACTGAAAACTATAAAAACAATCAGTTATGGAGATATTTAAATGTTAAAAGTCACTTTTGATAAATAACTCTAGAAATAACTTCATTTTAATTTTCTTGCGTCTTTCCTGAATCCATTAGCAAACGTATCAGGGTTAAGGGCTATGAAGTTATCACATTTTTTACTAGGGCTCATCAACTTTCTGATTAGTGTGCCTAATGAATTATGCATGGAATTTAGAAATGCTACCATAGCTTTGGATGTATTGAAGCTCCTGACAAGTATATAACTATACTGAATCCACCATCATTGTTCAGATCTTTCTTTCCCAAAAATTTTTGCTTTACATTTTATGCATACTTTAAAGGCAATAGCCACGATCGCTAACTTGAACTTCAACTTTGCGTGACACTTACTGATTTAATTGCATATTTAGGAAATTTCCCAACTACTAACTTATATCGATAACAATTCTTGTTAAATAGGAATGCGATTGAAAAAATAAAAGTCAGTGTTTCTATAAATCAATCATCCAATTCTCAAATTTAAGGATTCTTTTCATGTAAGAAAATTGTTTTAGTGAAGGTATCATTGTTTTTAATATATTTTATATTCCAAAAGAAAAATAAGTCATTTTTGATCATCAAGTACACATTTCGATATTGAAAATTTAGGAAAATAAAAACCCTGTTGGCAGTTCAGTAAGAAATGACTTTTGTGCGAAATCGTTGTTAAAGAAAAAAAAAAGTTTTTGATTTGAATTTATGTAATATCTTTCCTTGATTTAGAGAAATTTCACAAGTTTTCATTATTCATGTGGTATCGTGGCTAATACCTTTAATAGGAAAATATCTGGTGACTACATTCATCAAAAAAGGTAAAGAAAGTTGTGAAAATGGCAAGTTGTTGATCATGGACCACTTGACTGAAATATCTCTGCAACCCTATGTCTGATTGAAGTCAAATGTTCCATAAATGCTAAGTTCTTACCGTTGAATAAATTCTAATGGGCCACATGCCTTGTCTGGGTATTTGAGGTTGAACATGTAGTAACTTGAGAACCATATGGAAATAGCTGAAATGGGGTTTGTGACTGTTGTTACTGCATCGCCTTCTATAAACAGGGAGAATGAGTCAGTTGTCATTGGTGGGCCTGCAAAAAGAAAAGGATAAATATTGATTACAATTTTAATCTATCTTTTGTACCAGTCAGTTTAAAATACGCTATAAAAAACATACTTTTGTAGTTAACGGTGGGTTATCCAATCTGATCGAAAATTACACATATACTTTTTCCTGATTTGAATGAACAACTATCACTACATAATGCAATTTTAATGTTTGATTCACATAACTCGAGTGAAGTTACAGGCAAAAATGTGTCTGAGAACAACCCATAGAAAACTATAGAATATTAAATTTAGTAAAATAAATTTCCAGTAATTCACCACTATTCTGACTTGATTTACCCTTCCAAAATCAAAAATGAATTCTACCTTCGATTTTATATGACTCAATATAACAAAGGTCAACACTTTGACTTGGACAAGAAAATAGTAAAAGTATGTGTGACCCCAAAACTGGCTGGTACAAGTTTTAATTGTGTTGTATTGCATCATAGCATAATAATATAACATTTTACAGGATTCCCAGCATTTCAAGAAAACAAATTTCCCTGATTTTTCCCTGCATGCCTGATAAAGTCTCAAAATTCCATAATAATTATTACGGGAATTTGACACCCTATTTTCAAATTTTGACTGTTAGTAGATAGAGCGTGATGGTCCACTCCCATACGTTGAACGTACAACCAGACAAAAATTTAGTCATCAAAAACATGAGGATGAATTATTTTAATAATTATCATAAAGTAATCGACTTATTAAAACTGTGAAAAAAGACCCACCTATTACTCGTTCATGCATTTTTGTGGACATGCATGATGTACAGGCCAATCAAAGTTCCCTGATATTAGGATATTTTTTCTCAAAATTCCTGACTTTTCCCTGACTGGAAAAAAGTAAAACAAATTTCAGTGATTTCCAGGATGTGCTGGGAACCCTGTTTTAAAACATTAAATACAATGCAAACTATAAAGGATATCAACAACTAGTTTGCTATGCAATATTCATTCACTAAAATATGCCTAGGATTGCCTAGCTACATGTATGTAACTTTGTCAACAAAAAAAAAAAAAGAAGACGAGTACCAACATTTACTTACAATTACACATGTCAAACATTTTTTTTCACCTTTGAGAAAGCAGATACAGGGCTAGTGCAACTGACAAAATTGGTTCAGACCAACATTAATTATGTGCTTGGGGACCTAAAGACTAAAGTACACTTTTGTCCAGAGCTGACCTAGCTGTGCTTTATACTGCTATCAGCAGTAGACACTGGACAACACTCTGAGATACAATACAACTATAGCTAACATGTTTTGGTTTCATTGTATTTTTCTACTCCCTACCCAAATGCAACTATGGTAACGGGTACCATAGGCCCTGAATTGTGGTTACCCTTGCCATGTGTACACAAAGGTATTGGGTACAAACAATCAAGGAATACATGTATGAGTTTTGCTGAGTAGCTGTAGCCAATCTTGCTGTAACTGTAAAAAAGGCTGGTCAGTTGACAATTCTCTACAATTTTACTTAGTTAGACCCTGTGAATTAACTTGAATTAGCTAACTTGAATCTTGGACAGTCATGGTTCTTTTTTGTCTGTACCGGTACATTTATCCATTTTGTTTACAAGCAACATAAATTCAGCTGGGGTGTTTTGGGCCCTGTATCCATAGGCTGGTCCCTTGTGACATGTGCCCTTGTGACATGCCACACAGACAATTAACCTTTGTTTGGACTCATGAGCACAGGGTACAACCTATGGATACAGCTATAAAGTAAAACAAAGATTAATTGTCTGTGTGATGCATCACAAGAGAACGCGGAACAAGGTCACAAGTCACAAGCGAATGGATACAAAGCCTTAGCGTGCATTCTAGAGACCTTACCATGAGCGACAATGCAAGGGTGCCTGGGAAGGTCCTTTACAACATCAGCGGGTTCGGGTTTATTGTTTGGTATCTGGAAATGAAATAGAGCATAAAAATACAAATTAAGTGTTGAAGCAGCAATGTAAAGCTCTCTGAATATAAACTGAAGTGTGAATACAGTATAATTAATACTATTTTTCACTACTTCAATTGAAATTATGTCACGGATCATAGTTCAGGATCTGAGAAACCATTCCTATAAAGAGTCTTGCCAACTGACTCTCTTGGCAAAGGAAACTAGCACACAATAAGTAGAAAGTTTCTCACAGCAACCATCATTGTAACTGCATGCCTTTTAAAATCTGTTTGCCACCCACAAAAAAAACACCATAAGCTTTTTGACAAAAAATTCACTCAATTACCCCCTTTTTTTGATAATTTTAAAGTAAAATGTCCAATTTTTGGTACGCATTTCAACATTTAATAACAATTTCAGCCGATATAAGACATCTTTAGCAGAAATAAGCACATTTTTCCAAGAAATTTATGGTTACGAAAATTTTGCTCCCCCCTTCAAAAAAAAAATCTAATTATCTTGCCCCTCGTTTGTCTCCCCCAAATTGTGATGCTGCATGGTGCCGCCACTGCTTTAGAGTTATTGACCTTCCATTAGCCCTGGCCCTACCAGGTGATCATTGCCAAACTACGACACAAATATTTGGTATACCAATTTTTAGAGTTAACTTTTCTAACACTGCAGCAAATAATCCCATGTGCTCCTCTTTCAGATGACACAAACATTCTGATATTCCTGAACCTGCCTGAGATGAATTTTAGATCATTTTATAAATTCCAAAAGAAAACAAGCCAATTCTTACGGCTGTGTCAAGTTGCCCCTCTTTCAAGTTTGATGCACGCATGACCAACTTGTGGTTTGTTTGACCATTCGAAGTTGTAAAACACTATATAATTCCCTAAAGTTGCATACAAGGTACTTGATGTGATGACAATTTATCCAACAGGGACATTGTTTTACAATTCTTACCTGTTTTTCTTGCCTGACATGTTCTCTAACATCTTCAGCAAAGTACTTGGAGAGCAGAAATATCATTCCCATGACCTTCGGTGTGTTGTCCCCTTTCTCATCACATGCAGCTTTTACTTTTGTAAGTACATCCTGGACCTTGTCAACCGTTTCCATGTATCGCCACACTTTTGGTGCCTTTTGTTCAAAACCTTTGGTTACACATTCCAGAATGTCCTTGCCAAGAAGAATGCCACTATGAATTAACCAAAACTTCTCTTGAAACAAATAAGGCCAGTCAGCAGCTACTATTTTTAGCTGAAAATCTTTACTGTTGATATGTTGCCGCTGTGTTGGGTAGGTTCTATCCATTTTCTCCTTGATTTCTTGTTCGTTATCATTTCCCTGCGCAAACATGTTCTTTAATTCAGTCATAACTTGTTTCTGAGTTTGTTCATTCTCTCCTCCTGCTAACTCGGGTTGCCAACTTTCACAACCATATGAGTTTGCCTGTTTCCCTTTTGGGGTTAGGTGTTCAGAAACTTTCTTCTTCAAAGACCGTTTTTTAGAAGGCAACCTTGAGATGTTATCTACCCGACAACTCAGCTGGCTAAATAAACCATCATATCCTGAACCAATCATCTGGCCTTCTATTTTGTCTGCAAGACATGGCCATTTTGAAATTATGTGTGCACTAAATGTTCGAAGAGTTTGTTTTCCAGGAGGCTTTCCACACGCTTCAATGAGCTGAGCAACACACAAACGCACAAACTCACGCCTGTCAGATGGTTCCAATATTTTACCCTTTTCCAATGTGTTAATAATCTTTCTTGGAAACCTGTCAAAGGGCAGATTGTATTGACCTGATGATAAAAAAAAGATAGAATAATAAAATATTAAATGGTTTGAATGAGAGTTCTAAAAATGCGGAAAAGGTGTAGATTTTTCTGCGTTGGCGTGGACCATGGAAAAGTGTAATCTATTTTTTGCATGCCGCAAGAATTTTTTGAAACGTGAACTTACCACAAAACCAAGTGCAGTAGGAATCTTAGTCCCCTGTATCTATTTTTCAGGCTGTACAGTAAAGCAGAGGCAAACAGGTAGGGTCCTAGTGACTGAGTGTCCTAGCCACTATTCAATTGTGTAGTATGTACTTGCTTGTATGCTCAGTTGATATCTTATTGATCAATAAACCAATAATCACGATTTATTCCGTATAGATTCAGTTAGGGCGGGCTCCTGGTTTTGAGGGATACTCAATTCCGTAAACTTACCCAGTAAAATCAAATCAAACTTGAGAGAATGAATTCTCAATTTATCACAGTCACAACTCTCTGAAATGTCTGAAACTATTCTGAGAAAGACCAATGAATCAAAGGCTCATTACTTGGGCTGTCCCAGTGTGAAAGCGCCAGTAGGCCTCCGGATAATGGTCCGCCTACCAGTACCATAACAGAATAAATCATGAAACTAATGTTGCGTACAGAGTTCTTTCAATTACTTGTTTGTTATGCTTACTGTACATACAGCCCGGACAATATATACGCTGGACTATTAAAAATTCCTACTACACCAGGTTGCTGTATATCAACTTCAGATTTTGCATGTAGAATGGCTTAGGTTTTAATATTGCAAGGCATTGCTGGCAAGCTCTTATAATTAAAGTATAAGGGTAATTCCATGTTTGTCACGTTACACTTTGACAAAAAATGACAAATTCAAAGACATGGTGTACGTGCAATAATACAAAGATTGTGAGGGTTCAAGTTCACTACACAAGTAGCTATGGTCACATTGTATCTAATAACACCAACATTACGCCAGTGGATATGACTGTGACAAAATTGTGAATTAGAATGATGCTGTGAGCCGCGTTACAGCAAAAAGACAAGCTTAAAATAGGCTTTCACTAATCCAACTTTTCTCCTCAAACTAGATGCTTGGCAAATCTTTTCATATTGTAATAAGATAACATATTAGTATAGCCATATTCTACAAACAAACTTTACTTGAATTTGATCATATATTTTTTTCAAGCGGTCAAATTAGTGTGTGAGCCGCGTTACACCAAAATGTGAGTCGCGTTACATTTTCGGGCTTTTTATCAAATGATGAAACTGCATCATTGGATGAATGTTTTGATAAACCAATTTAAGATAATTTGTTAAAGTAATTGTCTTTCAATCAAAGAAAACAATTTCCTTGACAATTTAGAGTGATTTTTTTCTTCTTCAGAATATACAATTTACAAAAGTATCTTCCTAAAAGTTGCTCCATTTAGGCTTCCAGTGGTCCATCTGTTCAGCTCTTGCCCTATAATTAGTTTGATGAAGATGTTAATATCATAAGGTGATAGTTTTCTACGATACCTGCACATTACAAGTGAATATTATACTAGAAATGATCAATTAATACAAGTTTGAAATGTGTGAGTCGTGTTACACTGACTGTGAGTCGCGTTACAAATTCTATCTTGAAATCATTTAAAAAAGAAAAAGAATGTTTGAAATCATTTAAAAAAGAAAAAGAATGTTAAATAAATCTTTGAAATAGAGCTGGCCTTGGCTGGAAACTTTAACAGGAGCTGGTAGAATCTTAATAACATCTTCAGTTGGTACCAGATGTAATAATTTTTCTCTCACTACTTATAATATCTCCAAAATGTACGGGTCCATTAATAAGCAGTCGGGTTCCGTCTCGTTCCTAAATACGCTTGTGACAGAGCTTGGATACAATACCAGTTGATTATTCTTTTTGGTTTTGCTGGAGGTAATTTTTAGGCAAACAAGAGCTACTGTCAAGTGTTGCAAAAATCTTTAAGCACAGTTTAACTGTGTGAGTTGTGTTACATTTTATGTGAGTCGCGTTACACATTTGAGCAGTAGTCTCCTGTCAGCACTAAAAGCATTTCTCCTAAAATTATATAATAAATACTATTTATGACCCAAACCAGGAGAAAACTGAAGGACAACATCGAAAAGCTTTACACTTGGTGATCCAGTAAAAAGATGCTCTTTGTATGAGTCGCGTTACATGTTGAAATGCAGCATTTTCTAGAAGTGCTACATATGGCCACAAGAGACATCGCATCTTTTTTCTTTTTTAATAATATGATGTACCCAACCCAACTTCCACATACAAACAATATCAATTTTATCCATTATAAATATGGAGGAAACTTACAGGAAATTGATTTGTGGTTTTGGCCGAATCAAAAACAGTGGTATTTTTGGAATAACCTTTCAAATGAGGGTAAAAAAATAATGAGAGCTAGAAATTGGTTGAAAATTACATTTTTCTAAACTTTAGGGTGTATATTTTGGAAAAATATCACTAATCATTGTTGATTGTAAAGTTGATTTTTCCTTTTAAATTCCATTTTAACATGGAGTTACCCGAAAAAATATTTTACCTGCAGATATTGATTGCTTTTCTCCTTTTACTGACGTATTTGGCGATGAAACCGACAATGACGGCAAGGTACTGACGGAAGCACTGGGTGAATTCACCTTCATTGTCTTAGGGGTAGACGTCTTGGCTGCAGATGAGCATGATGAGCTAGGTGATGAAATGCTCTCCTGCATTGATGGTGTTGGACTGACTGTATAGCTAGGTGATGAAATGCTCTCCTGCATTGATGGTGTTGGACTGACTGTATTATCACTCCGAGACATATTCATGCCCAGAGATAAAGATGAGACTTGGGAAGAAAATGAGAGACTGTCATCTGTAAAAAAATAAAAACATAAAACAGATTGTTATAGTGGTATCTGAGGTTAAAAAATCAGAACAATGTTATCCCATGACCACAAAGGAAAATAGATCTTTAAAAATTCACTTTCCAGGGTTTTTTCCCTGGGGGGGGGGGGGAGACTTCCCCCCCCCCCCCCCCCCCCCCAGTCGGCAAAAAATTGCCGAATCCCCCCAAACCGAAAGTCGTCCCCGTTTTCGAATTAAGGCAAGTCCCCCCCCCCCCCCCCAGCCGAAGTCCGTCCCCGAAAATTTTAAAAATTGTGATACTTTTTTTAGCCAAATTTGACTACTTTTCAGCTTATAAACACCTTAAAAAGCATTATTTCATACTTAAAACATCAAAAATAGGTCTAATTTTGTTATATTGGGCAGTTTTAGCTTCAGCTGGCTTTTTTTTCATAAGTCCAACCCCCCCCCCCCCCCCCAATCGACTTCGTCCCCAATGGTGACCGGCGGGGACTAAAAAAATTTAGTCCCCCCCCCATGAAAAATTCAGAGAAAAAAACCCTGCTTTCTATAATAGATTTCTGACTGTGTTGAATTCCATTCAATTGTCAATTACCATGGCCTATAAAACAAAACTTTTGACCATTTCAGCATACACACATGTGTGTACACTATAGGCCTGCATCATGTACATTGGCCTACCAATTTTTGTGAACAACAGTGCACTTTCTAAGTGGTCAATATTGCCCAAAAGGGTCTAAAATTGGTATTTTTTCTCTTGTTACTTTAATTTTGTTAGTTGGACGAGTCATTAGCCAAGTCTCTGAATATATGAGTTTATGTACTTCCATCAAATAAAGTTTGCCCTTCTGACACGTTTCTTAGCGTTTCATAGTGTTCCCTCTAGGATTTTCAGCTTGGGCCAATTCGACCAAATTTTCAAAATTTAAACTATTTTGGAGAAACATTGAGCCAAAACTTCCAGTTTTTGCTGACAGAGGGCTGATAGACCAAAAAAAACCACATCTTTTTACACATTGTCACAAAATCTGCTGAGCTATTTTCAAGGGCATGAGCCAATTTCACAACATGGGGCATTGTAAGTTGGCATACATAGCAACAACAGGTGCATCAATGTGCACCAGTAACCCCCAAATATATGTGGGAGTAACAACTCACCACAACAAGATGAACATGAGCTGCATCTCTACCAACACTTCCCTAGTCCAAACCTTATGGAATGACCCATACACATGTTAGGCCTGGTCCCCAATTCATGATGGAACTGCTTGCGACATACGGAAGGGTTGACATATCGTCTTGCGTCATGATGCAAAAATATTGAGTCATGATTTAAATATAAATGTAGCACAAAATATAGCATGATGCAGAAACAAATGCTTCAGACTTCAGAGTCCATATTATTATAAAAACAACATGCAAGAAGCATGGCAATTTTTTACAGATATGTTTGCGTGATGACTCAACATACCTTCCGCCATCGACCTTGCGTGAACACCTTCCGAATGTCGGAAAATGTTCCGGCATGAAATGTTAACTAAGCCTTACTACATACCTTTGTTTACCCTTTGCCATGCGTTCACTAATTTTCGGGCTTCAATGGCTTTCATCATGTTTAAATCAGACTCCCTGACCATTGCCAAGTCAGATGATTCTGTTATGCCAAGTTCAATGAGGCATGTTTTCAGGCTGTTCAGTTTGCTTTCCCTAATGTCTGGCAGTACCTTATGTATTTCAAAATCGTAGTCCATTAGGATGATTGTATCTGTATCACTCCACAGGCTGTCATCTGCCATGATTCTACAAATGAAGTACACTAGACAGCTACATGTTAATGTTGTAATAATTATTACTTTACTATTGCTCCATCAGCCTCCATCAGTGTTGGAGAAGGTGGAAGTTTGACTTATCCCCAGTGGAATAAAGGCAATTGCAATTAAAGTGTTCTGACAATTTGCTATGGGGGCGATAGTTTTTTATTACTAAATCGGAGAAAACAATTTAAAAAAAGACCTGAACACACATATTTTGTTAATTTGTATTATTATATGAAATTTATTTTTGGGTCTGACACATATGAACATTTCAGCCAAATCAGAATGTTAAATACACTTAAAATTATATTGTGCCTTTTAGTCTTGGGGTCAAACTCAGATTCCCAGCTATTCAGGGACTATACTGGACTTGGTGCCCAGGGAAAGAGGAGTTTGGCGAAATATGGGCAAATTTTTTAAAAAATGGAAATTTTGGAAAAACGGACCCATGATTAAGGGTACGGTATTTTTGAAGAAAATGGGACCCTGTTTGATTTCTTGGGAAAAGTGAACTCTGATGATATCATAGTAATAATCCTGCTTTAACAACTACTTTACAATCATCATGTGGAAAACATTTGTAAAAGCAAATAATATTGGGTGAAATAAGCGCCCATCCACAATGACATGATACATTATGATGACCACCCAGTATAAGAGGCACATTAGCTACTGAGGTCTTTTTCATAAGTGCCCAATATGTCTAGCTCCATAACTTTATTTACAAAAAAAACTTGTTATTCCTAGTCATGCTTTGCTGGTTTATTCTTTAGTGTGATATAATGTTTCCTTCCTTTCCTATATGACATAAGAGGGTGATAGTCAAGAAGATCCTCATAGTTGACACAAACAACACTGGAAGAAGTACTATCAACTTCAAAAATGCTATAATCAGCTTCATAGGATGAGCTACACAATCTGGCCACAAAATGTACCTGCTCCTCGAAAACTAAAGCAAATAGTATGCTAGCAAATGTCCAATCATTCGCATTATTGACCGCAAGATACATTCCTTTCTTGTATTTACAACCAAACACAGAAACTTCGTCAGTCACAACATACTGTTTTGTAGTATCCAGATGGTGGACAGCTTCTTGTATACTTGAAGCATACAAATTTGGATCGAATACAGTTCCCTTTTTGACTATCACATTGTCAGGAAAAACCTGACCATGGAAGCAGTATGCCTGTAGTAACTGGTGTCTTTCTGCAAGTGTGCTGGTAATGTTGATGCAGTTCTGTGCTTGACGTGATGATCTTTTGAAGTAAGAGTGCTTGCTCTCAAACCGCAATGTCCACAACCTAATTAAAGGTCCAAACTTGATAATAAGCCATGGATAGTGTGACAAGAAGTGATGCTTTGGTTTTAGCCGATCAAATGGAAATAGTCTCCTTCTATCATCAAGATACTGTTGTATAAGTATATTTAAGTAGGCAATTTGAGATTCATCTATCACAGGGGATACAACTAGCTCAACTATTTCCTTCAAGCAAAGAACCAGTTTCCACACCTCATCTTCTTTGTCCTGGACAAATTCAAATACTAAAAGAGTAAAGAAGCGCAGAAAGTGCCAATTCTGTACTGCTTGTCCTCCCAGTTTGGTTTTGGAAATAGGACAAGGCTTATTGGAAGCATCATTTCCACGGAATGGGAATTGAGCAACTTTTTCATTCAGCAAGTCGAGGGTGAACCACTTTTCCTCAATGAAATAAGATATGAATAGTGTCATATCATAATCCACCACACCTTCAAAAAGGTCATGGCCCAAGCAAGGAGGGAGGCCAGGCATTGCCACATGGAAATAAGAGAGGTTGTTGAACAATGAGTTAAACTTTATTCCTTCACAGTGGTCATCTCCAGTATTTTGTAAATGTTGAACAATCCTCTTGTATGATTCTGGTGTGCGTATCTCTCCTGCATTAGACTTTTCTATGATCTGAGACTTGGTGCGGTTGCAATAACGACAGTAATAGTGGGCTTGAAAACTTTCACAAAATCCTCCTATTCCGTGCGAGCCTAAATTGTCACCACAAATAGTGATAATGCTGCCCTTTACAACTTCTCCATTGTTTAGCATGATTCCAGTATTCTCTAAAGCTTTGATGTCTGACACAAGTGGGCCAAAAATCTTATCTTGTCCATATTTCTTCAAATAGCTTTCCTTGCAAAGGAGAACCAATTGCATTTGGTCAATTTGCGAGCGACATCTTGGATCTAAGTTCCCAAGGGTAAAATACACACCAAGTAATTTGTGTTTCTTTTTAGCCGACCCCAAAGGATTGCTCAATTCACAAGCATCTTGAAACAAGATTATTTGCAAAGCATTTGGGTTTTCTTTGTAAAATGGATTCCCTTTGAACATAGTTCCATCTTGAATATCTTCCAATGCACTTTTGGCTTCAATTGGGGAGCTCATAATGTGACTCTTCACACACTTATCCTCACACATCACTTTGAGTGTTTCCTGAATGGGCACATAGTGAAAACATTCCTTTTTGTTGGAACTGGCATTCCTCCCAAGAACAATTTCTACTGGGGCCACATACTGAAACTCTGTCTGAAAATACTTTTTCCTTAAATAATCTGAGCGGAGAGTACCACATTCTGGGTATTGCACCTGATTAGACTCTGTCTCATTTTGAAACTCATGCTCTGTAGGGTGGGATTCAGACCTGGGCATCAAAGAACAGCTCAAGTTTACCATGCCCTTCACCATATCACTGACTTCCTTATGCATCTCATCAGTCAGCCCTATATCTGCCAGTTTACTTTCAATATAGGAAACAGAGAGGTCAATAGCACTTTTCTGCATAAAGTATAATTCATCAACTATTCCCTGAATAGTTGATGCAGGTATCAAGTTCTTAGTTTGCAATTTTAGAAGAAACATTGCAAGACATTCTGTGTAATTTTTAACCCATGTCTCTGAACAGTTACCTACATTTACATTACCAAATGTACCATCACCTATGATCTCACTATTCATGTCATTTAAACAGAAATCTTCATCTGAATTTGGTATGTTTTGATCATGTTGATTATCACTATCTCTATGGCTCTGGGTACCAGGCTGGGTACTACTAGTACTGTCAACAAGGTATTTTGTTGGTAAATCTTGTACACTGTAATTCTTGTGACATCGGGATAAATGAGAGGTAAATGAAGATTTCTTTTCGAAAGATTTGTCACAACCATCAAACGGGCAATTGATTTTCAAACCAATGTTTAAATGATCTTTTAAGTGCCCAATCAATTCCTTTAAATCTGTGCATTTCCGCCCACAAAACTCTAACACACAAACAACAGCAACACCTGCATTTGTGTAGCTAGTATTTGACCGTGTTCTATCATGTCCCCTTTCCTTATGATCTCTTGTGATATGTGATATTAACCCTCTATATGTATAACACGTTCGTTTGCAACCAGGGAAACAACACGGAAACCTTGAATTCCTGTCATGCACATGCATTCTGTAATGCAACCAGGCTAGGAAATAAGGACCACAGGACCAGGGGCCACTTTTAGAAAAAAACGGCCCCTGGTTCACTGGGTTTTGTCATGAACCAGGGGCCGTTTCGGTGGAACCAGGGGCCGTTTTTATAAAATACCATTTCAACTCATTTACACCCACAATGATTAATTTATTGACCTTTGTATTGATAAATGATAGTATGAAAATGTCATCAAAAAAATAAAAAACGAATTGGAAAAGGTCCGTTTTATTCTTTGTAGATACCAGAAAGGTCAACCTTTTGTAATAAAAATGGACAGAATATAGATGTCAACAAGGAGCTGAAATCTATATGAAACGGTACTAGAGTTACACGCACCGCTAAACAGTCTAGGAAAACAATGGGCGCCAAAATGGTGAAATGAATAATTTATTGACCTTTGTATTGATAAATAATAATATGAAAATGTCATCAAAAAAATTAAAAACGCATTGAAAAAGGTCCGTTTTATTCTTTGTAGATGTTTTATGAAGAAATGTTGAAATATTCAATTTGTCATCTGAACACATCGAAATGTGCGAAATACTGATGAAATCGGCCCGTGTATCGACTATTTTACGATCCAGAAATCCAAAAACACAGCCTCCAAATACGTATTTGTCATAGGCAAACGAGTCACACGAGGCTATTAAATCATAGATAGTCAAAACTTGACTATCTGTGATTAGGCGCGCAATTCCCACGCTGGCATTTAATAATTTAATAAATGAAGCTCGTAATTAGAGACACGGTTCAAAAGGTCAACTTAATACTATGCATCGCATACGTGGAGGCGATGACCTGTGAATCATGAAGTTGCCGTAACACGCGGTTTTATCCCTGGGTGCACTGCGGTATTTTATCCCCTGATTCGATGGCACAGTTCTACTTCTACAGCGTACTCGGCCGTCGAGATCTGAACTGAGACTTGTGCACGATGAATTGATACAGCTATTAGACTACCTGAGCTGCCGAAAAATGGTTCTGTGAGCATGTCATGTGCGATCGCGATATGAAACGATAAACGATGGAAGAAATTGGTCTCAGTTCTCTCAAACCAGGGTCGGACAACGGGCGCCGAAATGGTGAAATTATAGGCGCCCGTACTCTTCATTTTTTGCTAATACGGGCGCCTTTTGCCGTCCGACGGGCGCTGAACGGCGCCTGTCGCCCGCTTATTTCCTAGGTTGAATGCAACACATAATCCTTTGCGTTAATCAGCTGTTTGTTACACTCTTTACACACCGGTCGAAACATTCTATTGTACAGTGGTTAAAATTAAGCCATTGAACTTACCAGTTGTAGGTCGAAACTTTTGCTGTGCAGGGTTAAATCTGATAAAATGAGCTCAGATTCACGTTCAAGCTTACGTTGTGAGCTGCGTGTGAAAACTGCATGGAGCTGAGTCCGAGAAGTGTGCGCAAGCACTATTGAAGTTAATCTCTACCCAGTCTACCGGGTTATGCCGTGTTTATTACACCCTCAACTGAAGATGGGGAATAAGTCTAACTCATACCACGTGACAGGCGCAAACATTTTCGTTATTTTACGAATGGTATCGTAACTTCACAGGAATATTAATGTGTAGCTTGAAAAACAGAATGGCACAAAAAAAAATAGATAAAACTTTTGTAATTTTACGAATAAGATCCGCGAGAACGCGGTCAAGATGAGAGCAAAATGTTATTTTACAGGAAGTTTGAATTACATTTCAAATTCGAATATAGTTAGGCCTATATCGACGTAAAATTGCAATAAAAATCTGGTATTACTAACTTAAATAAGGCCCTAAATTATCACGTCAAAAATGTTGTCTAAATAACTTAGGCCTGTAGCCTAGGCCCTATACTAGGCTACATCACATCTCAGTTAAAGAACGTTGAGTTTGTAACCCGGGGTTTGTAAATCGATGGTGCCATGTTTTTTTGTTTTTTTCTTTCTTTCTTTTTTTTTTTCAAAAGAAAATATTCCTCTGAAGTTATAGGTCTAAGGCAGTCAAGGTTGTTAAAATCGTAAAATTATCAAAAAATTTATATAGGCCCCTAACATGATATTATCAAGAAAGTAATATAGCGTAGTATTTCCTAACGTTAAAATACAAATACTATTTATACGACACTGCGGCGGCCAACGTAAAAACACGATTCGTTGTATAGGCCTACTTCAATGTTTTTTCTCCCCCACCAGACTCCCCGCCAGACTCAAGCACAAGTAAAATATTTGAAGAAAAAAAAACAAACTTCAATTGTATTTTTACAAAGTATAGGCCTATGTCACTTAACATGAAAATCGTCGTTATACAAATAACGATAGGCCTACACTGGGGTGAGCGTAAAAACACGATTCATTGTCAACGATGATGATATTTTAACAAAGTATATTTCATTTAACATGTAAATAGCCGTTATTTTACAAATACAAACACTAGGCCTATTTATACGAGAGGTACACTGCGGTCAACGTAAAAACACTATTCATTGTATACTTCAATGGGGGTTGTTTTTTTTTCTCCCCCACCAGACTCAAGCATAAGTAGGCCTAAAATATTTGAAAAAAACACCTTCAATTGTATTTTTACAAAGTATAGGCCTATGTCACTTAACATGAAAATCGTCGTTATACAAATAACGATAGGCCTACACTGGGGTGAGCGTAAAAACACGATTCATTGTCAACGATGATGATATTTTTACAAAGTATATTTCATTTAACATGAAAATAGCCGTTATTTTACAAATACAAACACTATTTATACGAAAGGCAACGTAAAAATACGATTCGTTGTCAACTTCGATGGTGAAATATGGGTATTTTTACAAAGTATATTTCATTTAACATGAAAACGCCGTTATTTTACAAATACCAACACTATTTTGTGAGAGATACACTGCAGTCAACGTAAAAACACGATCCGTTGTCAACTTCGATGGTATTTTTACATGAAAACGCCGTTATTTTACAAATAAGAACAATATTTATACGACAGATACACTGCGATCAACGTAAAAACACGATCCGTTGTCAGCTTCGATGGTATTTTTACAAAGTATATTTCATTTAACATAAAAACGCCGTTGTTTTACAAATACGAACACTATTTATACGACAGATACGCTGCGATCAACGTAAAAACACGATCCGTTGTCAGCTTCGATGGTATTTTTACAAAGTATATTTCATTTAACATAAAAACGCCGTTATTTTACAAATACGAACACTATTTATAAGAGAGATACGCTGCGATCAACGTAAAAACACGATCCGTTGTCAGCTTCGATGGTATTTTTACAAAGTATATTTCATTTAACATAAAAACGCCGTTATTTTACAAATACGAACACTATTTATAAGAGAGATACGCTGCGATCAACGTAAAAGCACGATCCGCTGTCAACTTCGATGGTATTTTTAACAAAGTATACTTTATTTAACATGAAAACGCCGTTATTTTACAAATACGAACACTATTTATACGACAGATACGCTGCGATCAACGTAAAAACACGATCCATTGTCAAGTTCGATGGTATTTTTACTTTGTTTTACATTTAAATTGTAATTCTACGTTAAATATCACTGCATAAATACATTAGGATTGTTAAATTATTGTGTCGTCTGTTTTTAAGAGGCAAACATGCTGTAAAGTTACGATTTTTCTTTGTAAAATTACAAGTATTTTTAAGCTTCGATGGTATTTCTACAAATTATATTTCATTTAACATGAAAATGCCGTTATTTTACAGAAACGAACACTATTTATACGACAGATACGCTGCGATCAACGTAAAAACACGGTCCGTTGTCAACTTCGATGGTATTTTTACAAAGTATACTTTATTTAACATGAAAACGCCGTTATTTTACAAATACGAACACTATTTATACGACAAATACGCTGCGATCAACGTAAAAACACGATCCATTGTCAAGTTCGATGGTATTTTTACTTTGTTTTACATTTAAATTGTAATTCTACGTTAAATATCACTGCATAAATACGTTAGGTTTGTTAAATTATTGTGTCGTCTGTTTTTAAGAGGCAAACATGCTGTAAAGTTACGATTTTTCTTTGTAAAATTACAAGTATTTTTAAGCTTCGATGGTATTTCTACAAATTATATTTCATTTAACATGAAAATGCCGTTATTTTACAGAAACGAACACTATTTATACGATAGATACGCTGCGATCAACGTAAAAACACGGTCCGCTGTCAACTTCGATGGTATTTTTACAAAGTATACTTTATTTAACATGAAAACGCCGTTATTTTACAAATACGAACACTATTTATACGACAAATACGCTGCGATCAACGTAAAAACACGATCCATTGTCAAGTTCGATGGTATTTTTACTTTGTTTTACATTTAAATTATAATTCTACGTTAAATATCACTGCATAAATACGTTAGGTTTGTTACTATTATTGTGTCGTCTGTTTTTAAGAGGCAAACATGCTGTAAAGTTACGATTTTTCTTTGTAAAATTACAAGTATTTTTAAGCTTCGATGGTATTTCTACAAATTATATTTCATTTAACATGAAAATGCCGTTATTTTACAGAAACGAACACTTTTTATACGATAGATACGCTGCGATCAACGTAAAAACACGGTCCGCTGTCAACTTCGATGGTATTTTTACAAAGTATACTTTATTTAACATGAAAACGCTGTTATTTTACAAATACGAACACTGTTTATACGACAAATACGCTGCGATCAACGTAAAAACACGATCCATTGTCAAGTTCGATGGTATTTTTACTTTGTTTTACATTTAAATTGTAATTCTACGTTAAATATCACTGCATAAATACGTTAGGTTTGTTAAATTATTGTGTCGTCTGTTTTTAAGAGGCAAACATGCTGTAAAGTTACGATTTTTCTTTGTAAAATTACAAGTATTTTTAAGCTTCGATGGTATTTCTACAAATTATATTTCATTTAACATGAAAATGCCGTTATTTTACAGAAACGAACACTTTTTATACGATAGATACGCTGCGATCAACGTAAAAACACGGTCCGCTGTCAACTTCGATGGTATTTTTACAAAGTATACTTTATTTAACATGAAAACGCCGTTATTTTACAAATACGAACACTATTTATACGACAAATACGCTGCGATCAACGTAAAAACACGATCCATTGTCAAGTTCGATGGTATTTTTACTTTGTTTTACATTTAAATTGTAATTCTACGTTAAATATCACTGCATAAATACGTTAGGTTTGTTAAATTATTGTGTCGTCTGTTTTTAAAGGGCAAACATGCTGTAAAGTTACGATTTTTCTTTGTAAAATTACAAGTATTTTTAACAGTGTGGCAATCTGGACGCCAGTAGTTTACCGTAAAAAAACATTGTGTGTAGAAATACGTTTTGTGGAGTTTAGATATCTGTAAAATAAAAATAACGTTACCTGCAAAAATACAGTAACTTACTGGCAATCTGGACGCCAGTAGTTTACCGTAAAAAAACATTGTCTGTAGAAATACGTTTTGTGGAGTGTAGATATCTGTAAAAATACGTAAACGTTAAATAACGTTACCTGCAAAAATACAGTAACTTACTGGCAATCTGGACGCCAGTAGTTTACCGTAAAAAAACATTGTCTGTAGAAATACGATTTGTGGAGTGTAGATATCTGTAAAAATACGTAAACGTTAAATAACGTTACCTGCACAAATACAGTAACTTACTGGCAATCTGGACGCCAGTAGTTTACCGTAAAACAACATTGTGTGTAGAAATACGTTTTGTGGAGTGTAGATATCTGTAAAAATACGTAAACGTTAAATAACGTTACCTGCAAAAATACAGTAACTTACTGGCAATCTGGATGCCAGTAGTTTACCGTAAAAAAACATTGTCTGTAGAAATACGTTTTGTGGAGTGTAGATATCTGTAAAAATACGTAAACGTTAAATAACGTTACCTGCAAAAATACGGTAACTTACTGGCTTTGGACGCCGGTATTTTACAGTAAAAAAAACCAATTGTCTGTGAAATTACTTATCGTGAAGTCCGATATCTGTCTCTTTTATAGCTAGGACTCAAATTCTTCCCCAAATCTTTCAAAACTATTATTATTCTCTGATATCATCTGCACTGTTAGAAAAAAACTAAACAAGTTGTTTAAAATTTTAAACAACCACAAGTTAACCGGTGAATCGCTCAACTATTGTTTAAAAATTAAACAACTCAAAGTTGTTTAATTTTTAAACACTTAGTTGTTTAAAATTTTGAACAACTTTTAAACAACTGTTGTTTAGTAGTATATTGCACAACCCAGTTGTTTAAAGCCAGTTGTTTAAAGTTTAAACAGTATTGTTTAAATATCAAGCAATTGTTGTTTAAAATTTTGAACAACTTTTAAACAACTGTTGTTTAGTAGTATATTGCACAACCCAGTTGTTTAAAGCCAGTTGTTTAAAGTTTAAACAGTATTGTTTAAATATCAAGCAATTGTTGTTTAAAATTTTGAACAACTTTTAAACAACTGTTGTTTAGTAGTATATTGCACAACCCAGTTGTTTAAAGCCAGTTGTTTAAAGTTTAAACAGTATTGTTTAAATATCAAGCAACTGTTGTTTTAAATTTTGAACAACTTTTAAACAACTGTTGTTTAGTAGTATAATTATTGCACAACCCAGTTGTTTAAAGTTTAATCAGTATTGTTTAAATATCAAGCAACTGTTGTTTTAAATTTTAAACAACTTTTAAACAACTGTTGTTTAGTAGTATAATTATTGCACAACCCAGTTGTAAAGTTTAAACAATATTGTTTAAATATCAAGCAACTGTTGTTTATTCAATATTACTGCATAACTGGGTTGTTTGAAACAAATTACATGGTTGTTTTAATTTGTGAAATGTCATGCTGGAACTGCTCGCGCAATAATCACAAAAATACACCATATAACATTGATTTTTTTTGCATATTTATTCTACATTTTTCATCATAATAAACATAGTATCAATGACAACTTAACTTACTAGAACATCTTTGTGAAAACTAGTAATAAGAACATTTGTTTGTGAATAGACAATTTTATTGGGATTACATTTAAGGACAATTATCCTTTTTATAACAGACCTATATGTGACACGATCAAGGGAAATGAGTCCCTCAAGGGAAATGAGTCGCATGTCGGCAATGTTCAATTTTGAGTTTTCAATATAATCTACTTGTCCACATACAATCCTATATTTTGATCCAAACCACATTACAATCTGTAATCTGGTTCCTGAAATATGAGCAAATCTTTGAATTTCTAAACAATGTAAAACATTAGAATTTGTCACCTCTCTTAGCCTGTAACTCAAAATCAATATTAGCGACATCCGACTCATTCCCCTTGATCATGTCTTGATGTGACACCATTAGTTAACCTCCTGTTTGTTCATGCAATACAAACAAATATCACTTGTTTTGAGGTCGTAGGCCGCAGCAATTGTTTGCATATTTATTTCAAAATTTGTCATCACATTCAATAATGAATCTAATTAATTCATAGTATCAATGACAACTTAACTTACTAGAACCTTTTGTGAAAACGATTATAAGAACATTTCTTTTGGTGAATACACAATTTGATTGGGATTACTTTGATTGGGATTACATTTTAAGAAAATTATCTTTTTTATAACAGACATATGTGACACTATTAGTTATCCCGTTTGTTCATGCAGTACGAAAAGAAGAAAAAACAGGGGATAATGCATTCAGTAGACATGAATTTAATCCAATAATAATCAAGTTATTATAGGCCTACTCATGAAATTCCACAAAACTATTCATTGTTGCTTTGAGTTCCATAATACAATGGACACTTCCGAGCCACGGACATAAGCTGGCGTGACGGGAAGTTGTGCGCGTCGTCTTCTCGCAAGATACAAAGTAGCGCGTCATCCTCCCGCAGACGCTCCGTATTAATCAGGTGTCAATTCTAACCGAGTAATATGGAAATATTACATGGCTGCCGACCAATGAAATTGCACAATTCATGTCTACTGAATGATAAGATCTGATCCACTCAGGCCAAATGCAACTTGTGACAAAATAGAGTTATCAGCTAAACTATAGTTTCTAATGCTGGAAACCCTGCATCTCTAGCATACTTGGTTGTGAAGTTACAAAATTAAGATATATTGATTTTCTTATCACAGTTTTCTATTAATTTTGCATGTAAATAAAGATTCAAATTTCCCACATTTGGCCGGAGTGGATCAACTCGCGTCACATATATTGATTGGTTATACATGGTTTTATCATTACCATAATTATACATGTTTTTGTTGTTGACAATTTCAATATTTTTCATTGCAACATAGTATCCATGACAACTTAAGGAAAAACAAACCTACAATTGCGGTCATTCTTCCAATCCATGTGATCGGCAAATGATTTACATGCCAAAATAGCCAATAACAGAACTTTACAGTGCAGCTACAGGCAAGGAATCCGGATAAACATTAAAAACATTGAAAGACAGAAAAAGGAATCGATTGCGGCCGATTATGGAATTTAAAATACCTGTAATCGGTATTACCGATATGAGGCTGATCGGTTAGACACTAATTATGAAACTGCACATAAATGCAAACATTTTAAGCAACTAGAATATTACAGGTCTGAGAAGCAATTAATTATCTTTTAATTACCTAATTAAGATGTCATAAGTACATTAAAAAAATTCTGTTGAATTTAAAAAGTTGTACCACTTACGACTTTCTTCAGAAACACCTAGCTCTCAAATCAGTATTCAAGAAACTAAAATCTCTACTATAGCGCTTCCTGCAAAATAATTCCAAACTAAAATTATAGCAGTACAGTAGTAGGTCAGCTTGTCACTACTGCCTGAGGATGGTAACAGGTTGTTACCGAAAATATTTGCAAGGTAATGTTAGGAAACGAATGTTTCAATAACTTCTCTCCAAAAGCATGCTTACCTTCTGTTTATGTACTTAACTAAAGTTGCATTTCATGAATGCATAAGACAAACCAAACTAAAATATTACCACGCTAATAATTGAATACAAAATTAAAGATTTCCCTAAATCCTAATTTAATATATCAGTTTTCAATATAACACCTAACTAACTGATATATTAAATTAGGATTTAGGGAAATCTTTAATATATTCAATATTAGCATGGTAGTTTGACTTGTCTTATGCATTCATGAAATGCAACTTTAATTAGGTACAACAGAAGTAGATAAGCAGTTCATGGGAGAAGTTAAAATTAATTTTCCTTGATTATCTCCACTGACACTGACAGTTTTAAAATTAAACTTGTTTAAAACATTATGATTATATCGTAAGTCGTATGTGCAAGCTGTTTTTCCCGGTGAAGTCATGAAAGTTGTATGAACCATTGTGACATCACAATAATATGGTTCATACAACTTTCTTACGTCACCGGGAAAAATGGCTTGCACATGTATACAACATCTTTTTTATCGTTTAACAGGGCTATTTTTTAAGTTAAAGATTTAAACTTTTGATTTGTTTATATAATTTACTCATCATATGTTTCTATTTTTAGCAGAAAGGGTCGTAATAACGATGTTCACTGTACTTACATCTTTCTTGATGCAAGCTACGTGTTTCTGAAGAAAGTCGTAAGTGGTTATCTTAAGCACTAAAATTAGAAATTTTCTTCCAAATTAGTTAATTTCATGCAATTTAACTGTTGGTAAATTAAAACATTTCTACTTTGTTATCAATTTGATGTTTATCTGACAATTATAGCCTGTGTACAACAATAGAAATGACCAAATTGGTGTTACGACTTTCTTGCACTCACCCAACGAAATGTAATTATTAAAGTTTAGTCCTGCCAATTTGTCCTTTCAAATATCTAGTTTTCTAATCTCTTCAAAATCCTTTGTCACGACCTGGTCTTTCCTGAACGTCACAATTAAGACCATGGTCAGCATGATTTGTCCATGTCGACATAATTTTATCTCAATGTCGAAATAACTCAAATTTAAAACGGTCAGAAAACGTATCAAAAACAAAGTAAACATTGCGCGAAAAACTAGTTCATTTCACTGGTTGCACTGTAAAGCTTACGTCACAGACTGGTTACAGGGTCCAGTGCAATGAGCGGAAAGCTCATTACATAAAGGGTGACTTATTTCTTTTACCCAGCAAGAAGAACTGATTTAAAGGTTGTTATTATAATCACTTTTGGATTCATCGATCGAAATGGAGTTTTTGGTATCAGATGAAAGCCCCTATTTTTCTCATTATGCCTGTGAAAATTTACATGCAACAGACGGTGCTTTTAAAAGTTATGAGCGAAAACGTAAATTCGGTAACCACCATAATTACCATCCATAAATTTTCGATACATTTTCGCTAGTAACTTATCTTGTGGCAGTAATATTTTACAGGGTTAATGAGAAAAATAGGGGCTTTCTTCGGATATCAAAATATCTATTCCATTTCCAGTAGGCATTTCCAGTAGGCATTTCAAGAATACTATCTGGAATAAAACACAAATTTACCACTTTTGAGTCTACGGACAGATTGAATGTGAACGTTGACCTCTAAAATTAGAACCGCTACATAATATTAGCTCAAACTTTGGAATTAGACCGTTCTAATGACACCAGTTCATATAGAATAGAAAATGTATAAGATCGGGTCAAAATAATATGCCCCTTTAATTTTATCTGGGGCTATAGTAATATTGGTTTGATCAGATAGCACCTAGAATACAATGGGGTTTTTTAATCCTCTGTGATTTGTTAACTAAAAAACTTGTTTTATTTCTGAAAGAAATTGACACAAAAGAATATCAACATTTTGGGAAATATGTCGACATGTCAGGATATGCCCGATGTCGACATAAATGTTGCCTTAGTCACAATAGCATTCATATCAATTTTGTTTGTGGGTGGGATTTGTACCATACCACCGAAAAGAAATTTGCACCCACCCACATACCAGGCAATTGAAAAAGAATTCTATCCCAAGACCCTTTTGGTGGGTCTTGGGAAAGATTTTTTTCTCAATTGCCTGGTATGTGGGTGTAAAATTCTTTTCAGTGGTAGGGTACAAATCCACCCACAAAGAAAATCGATATGATTGCTATTGTGACGTTCAGGAAAGACCAGGTTGTGACAAAGGATTTTGAAGAGACTAGACAACTAGATATTTGAAAGGACCAAGTGTCAGAAAAATAAACAATATGTCGACATGTCAGGATATGCCCGATGTCGACATAAATGTTGCCTTAGTCACAATAGCATTGGGGTCAATTGAATTGAAATCATTCAAATGCAACAATACTTCAACATTCAACTGCACCCTTACTCTTCCTCCAGTGAATTCAGGTATGTTCTGATTTCCATCACAGAACTGGAAGTAACATCACCATGCAACTTGTAAAGTACACTCTGTAAGAACTGCCAGGCAGCAAAACATTGTGCCTGGTAGTGTATGTCTAGGACATAGTGTACTTTGAACGCATAGTCAACTGCCTTTGTTAATGTTGGATACAAGATCCCTTGCCTTTCTATGATGACAAATGTCTGCAGTGGCTTGATCCTGGATCCTCCAATTATTAAGATAAACGGCTGCGGTCTTGTCTTGTGGTTGATTTGGCTGATATAGAACTCCAAGTCTGTACCCTCCTGGAAGGAGGAAATTGAAAAATAGAAATGTTATATGTAAGGTCCTGGTGGAGGTGCTCCAACAGAAGACAAATTAAGGTTACGGTTTGGGCTGGGGTACTCAACTTTGATTTTGGTAGGGTGTGCCGCTGGAAAATCTGAATTTTTCGTGCAAATTTGGCTCCAAAAAGGCAGAATTGGCCTATTTTTCAAAAGGATTTTGAAAATGTTGACAAAAACGACCCATTGATATACCAGATTTGACCAAGCAAAAGGGGTCGGGTCATTGGTATACCAGAAGAAAAAAATAAGGGGTCATTGATATACCAGAGAGCCGAAAATGCGACCCATATTTGCGGCACGTCCCCATATGGTCATTTGTACTGAGTACCCCCCCCCCCCCCCCCCCCCCCGGGGTTTGGGGTTTCATACATTATAAAAGGTCATTGCTTAATGCCGCGAAAATATGCTTTACAGGGATTTAATATAAAAACTGTGAATGCGAGCATGAATGCAAACAGCAGATATTGAAATCTGTATGCAGTCAAAACAAGTCTGATATCAAAGGCAACATGCATCACGGTCATTGTGTAAATTGCAAGCAGGGGAACTTCCACTTATACAAAGCCATTTCAATACTTGTCATTGATTTTGGACTGTAATAACACTTCCTAGTTAAAGGATATTCAAGAATTCTACACAAAAGTATAGGGAACAATCAGGACGAAACAGATGCTTTGAGTTAATGCACTATTAAAGTTGCCTATGTTTATAAATATAAAAAAACTAACATGAAATGCTTACTGACCCAACTCAAAAATTCTATGCAAGGGCCATACAACTTATTTCTTGGTCTAATGTTTCAGAAGAGCAGACATTAAACAGAGAACAAACTTACAGGTTTGATGTCTATGAATGCTTCTAAGGATTCCTTGAAGGAACATTTCCCCCTCATTCCCTTGGCTCTACCTCTGCAAATAAGGGGCAGCATGCTGAAAGCCAGCACCTCCTGTTCCTCTGTGTAGCAAAATATAAGACAAAATTGAAAATATCTAACATGGCACACAAGCAAATTCAATAGTGAATTAATACCTTTTCAGATGTTTGTTTTACAACTTTGTGACAATTTAGGCAGTCTGAATTATTGATCCTCTGCTTTATTATTGTAACTATGGTTACCAGCTGGCCCATTATAGTAAAGTTCATTATTTCCAAATAAGGAGTAGGGCAAGTGGCGTGGTTTTGGAAAAACAACCACTACATGCATTGCTGAAAAAATGATCCTGACACTTATTGTGTTCACCTTGAATATTTTTAACCACATAGCAGTTTGAATTCCAGTTTTCGTGGGCACAGCGCTTTTTCCCCATCTGCGCGCGTAAAATAATATTTCCCCTTCAGTTCAGGGGCGCTGCGCGCGACAAAGTTAGCCATCCTGCCGACCGTATCGCAGTATCCGACTGCGTATTATTGATTTACTGTACATGCATATTCCTGTACATGTATCTCTCCATATCCGACCTCAACCACTCACGCAAGCCGTTGTATAGCGTTCTTGACCATACTTCTAATGAAAACCAATCACCAAATTTGTTGGAAAAAGGTCATTTTTATAAAAATAGCCAGGTGTTTTACCCAAAATTCATGTGAATGACGTGCGGTGACCTTTCCTTGCGCAAGTGACCAATCAACATTGAAGATTCCCCCATATTGACATTACATCATATGCATAAATTATTATAATGCCTTAGACAGGAAGTCAAACTATCAGATATAAAATTAATTGAGTTTTCACTCTTTCAAACCGCATATTTTCGGAGATATTTGAGGGAAGATATTGGCAAAAATATTTCAGAGCCTGTTAGAAATAGGGTTTTTTTTAATTTGTTTTTATTTGGGCGCAGTTTTTGTTTGCATTTTAGGGGGGTTCATGGGTTTTCAGAACCACTGGTTTTAAAACCTAGTGCGACCCCTGCCTGTAAAACAAATAAATTGTACCTTGAGAAAGGATGGTGACATCATCACTGACATCTAGTAGTGTACTCCAGGATGGGCACCTTGCCAAACCAAAGTCTAGAATCTTCATGGCGTATGTTGGCCACAGTACGAAATATCTATCTTCTGCCCTGATCTCTTGAGCAAAATCTTGTTCTATATGCATTATAAAAAATCAAGATGTAGTAAACTTCTGTAAGAGCCAACTGGTATTTTTACAAGTGAAAATGAGTATACCGTCTTGATTTCACTGCAACCTTGAATGTGTAAATTCAATGCACTTTTTTTCTTTGAAGAGGAAGATAATAAATATTTTAGTTTTCTGTTATTCATGTTTACTGTTTAGTATACAATGCAAGTTTCGTTCTAAAAGAACTTACACTACTAGTATTCAATTTTCCAGTCCCTGATTGTTTTTTAAGTTGACCTTAACAACATTTCAAAATGAGTTTTGGCTGGATCATGCAGCTACGGTACCTGTAAAATCCACTGTAATCAATGACATCTAGAAGTATACGCCAGGATGGACTGATTGCTAGTTCTTCAAATTAGGAAATTTCCAGAAAACTGATATCATATTTTCTTGAAGTAAAAATCGTCAACTATTTGAAATCTTACCATGCCTGGGTCTAAAAGCCGCGGATATTTTTTCAATATGTCAGCAACACTTGGTCTTTCATCCTGGCGGATCCACAAGTACCTTTCATGGGCAGTTTTCATCATGTACTCTTCAACTTTTTCTGCAGGGGAGAAATTGTGCTGCAACCACTTTGCCATATCATCTGCTTCTTGTTCTGAAAAAAAAGTCGACAATAACATTGAAAGTGCAATCTTGTTGAATTGAAAGCATTTTAACTGTGACCATTCCACAACAAAGCAAGTGTAAAGTTGCAATTTGAACATTTTTAGTTGTAATTTTGATTATAAATGTTAGTATGCCAGAGGAAACCCCTCCCCCTTGGTTAGACGAAGGTTAATTGTATGCACTGATTACTTCAAACTGGACCAGATGTTTTTTGGGCGTTTTATTGATGTTGCCATAATTTCTGATCGCGATATCCAGATTACACCAAACAAACAAAATCTGATAGCCTGTTCATTACTTCAACTGTGTAGTGACACATAATCCTGATTTTAAATCGATATATTAATCAAACAAATTCAGATTTCATTGTATAGTTTTTATTGGGACAATCTGTAGTGCACACAGATTTAGGACACAACAATAGGAGATAAACCATTGTCTGGTAGCACTTGAAATCGTTACTTTTGTCCAATTCGTTACCTTTTTGGTTTACAGTGTAACTTCGGAACAGAAGGTCGTACAGCCAAAAACAAGGAGTACCTTTAGAATACCCTACCATTTCGAAGCTGCCCTTTTTTTAACAATCTTCTTCGACGCCGCGGATCGTGATGTATCCCGTAATGATCTTCAACAAACGAGCTAAGGGACAACACTTAGAGAAAATATCGCGCTGATTTTTCTAAGTACAAGGCAGAATAGATAAGCTCAACCTTTTTTCAAAACAATCAACATCGGCGAAGTCCCGGTGTTGAAGCCATCATCTTCGACGGCGCGAAGCTCAACCTTTTTTCTAAATAAATCTACATCGCGAGGAAGAACCGGTGGTGAAACCATCATCATCGATGGCGCGAAGCTCAACCTTTTTCTAAAAACATCTACATCGTCGAAGCTCCGGTATTGAAGCCATCATCTTCGACGGCGCGAAGCTCAACCTTTTTCTAAACAAATCTACATCGGCGAAGTCCCGGTGTTGAAGCCATCATCATCGACGGCGCGAAGCTCAACCTTTTTTCAAAATAATCAACATCGGCGAAGTCCCGGTGTTGAAGCCATCATCTTCGACGGCGCGAAGCTCAACCTTTTTCTAAACAAATCTACATCGCGAGGAAGAACCGCTAGTGAAACAATCATCATCGACAGCGCGAAGCTCAATCCTTATTTCAAAACATTCAACATCAGCGAAGCACCGCTGATGAAGCCATCATCATCGACGGCGCGAAGCTCAATCTTTTTTCAAAACAATCAACATCGGCGAAGCACCGGTGGTGAAACAATCATCATCGACGGCGCGAAGCTCAACCTTTTTCAAAACAATCAACATAGGCGAAGCACCGCTGATGAAGCCATCATCATCGACGGCGCGAAGCTCAATCTTTTTTTCAAAACAATCAACATCAGCAAAGCACCGCTGATGAAGCCATCATCATCGACGGCGCGAAGCTCAATCTTTTTTTTCAAAACAATCAACATCGGCGAAGCACCGCTGATGATGCCATCATCATCGACGGCGCGAAGCTCAATCTTTTTTTCAAAACAATCAACATCGGCGAAGCACCGCTGATGATGCCATCATCATCGACGGCGCGAAGCTCAATCTTTTTTTCAAAACAATCAACATCGGCGAAGCACCGCTGATGAAGCCATCATCATCGACGGCGCGAAGCTCAATCTTTTTTTCAAAACAATCAACATCGGCGAAGCACCGCTGATGAAGCCATCATCATCGACGGCGCGAAGCTCAATCTTTTTTTTCTCAAAACAATCAACATCAGCAAAGCACCGCTGATGAAGCCATCATCATCGACGGCGCGAAGCTCAATCTTTTTTTCAAAACAATCAACATCGGCGAAGCACCGCTGATGATGCCATCATCATCGACGGCGCGAAGCTCAATCTTTTTTCAAAACAATCAACATCGGCGAAGCACCGCTGATGAAGACATCATCATCGACGGCGCGAAGCTCAATCTTTTTTTTCAAAACAATTAGTACCTACTGTTTTACCATCATACTTTGGACACGGTTCGCAACGTCCGGGCTCGCAATTTAAATAAGATTTGGGACATGTTTAATGTTAACGCTATGGCAGAGGTCTCCCCTTCTCTTACCCCTCCCCGGTAAATAAATATTGACCCTACCTATGCTTTTAATAACATGGGATCAACCTATCTACATTGTCTAGTGGGAGAGGGCAATACGTTCCTTATTTCGGACAAAGTGTATCAACCTTTGTTTGTTCATGATGGGTCAATTAATTTTAGTGAATCAATTTACAATGTTATGGAAAATAATTTTACGTGGATAAAATTATAAATGTTATGGTTAATCAGTGTGTCCATGTATGATTGTGGTTTGTCGTCGACGTATTGTTGTATTTATTTCACCCAAGTCCCCTACATCACCCCCCCCCCCCCCCCCCCCCCAAGGCTGTCAGATCTCCTCCCGATCCCGATCCCGGTGTGGTATGCTACATATATAATTATAGCTCTGGAGGGTGTCATAGATACTGAAATTCGGTCCCTTGTGCAATATCAAGGGGTAAAGAACGACCCATAATGTTCCAATGCAAAAAGAACGACCCATAATATATTTTGGCCAACCTGTCCCACAATGCAATAGTAAGGGACAGTCCAGCACCTCATCAATTTGGGCAGTACAACACCTCAACAATTATAAGGGGCGGCGTCCAACAATGCAATATTAAGGGGCTGCCTCATGAATGGGCGGTGTTATTCTACATACAATTTGGACAGCCCATAATCTAATCTATTTTGGCCAACCTGTCCCACATGCAATGTTAAGGGACAGTCCACACCTCATCAATTTGGGCAGGGCTTTTAAAGAACGACCCATAATCTATTTAAGCCGACCTGTCACATGATACTGAACTTCAGTCCCAATGCAATATTAAGGGGCAGTCCAACACCTTAACAATTTGGACGGGGCTTTTAAAGAACGACCCATAATCTATTTTTTCTATAGCCCAGCGGGGCTCATTACAACCTGTCCCACAATGCAATATTAAGGGACAGTCCAGCACCTCATCAATTTGGGCAGTGCTTTTAAAGAACGACCCATAATCTATTTGACATGTTTAAGCCGACCTGTCACATGATACTGAACTTCAGTCCCAATGCAATATTAAGGGGCAGTCCAACACCTTAACAATTTGGACGGGACTATTAAAGAACGACCCATAATATATCTTTGGACGGGGCTTTTAAAGAACGACCCATAATCTATTTTGGCCAATCTGTCCCACATGATATGTTAAGGGACAGTCCAGCACCTCATCAATTTGGGCAGGGCTTTTAAAGAACGACCCATAATCTATTTAAGCCGACCTGTCACATGATACTGAACTTCAGTCCCAATGCAATATTAAGGGGCAGTCCAACACCTTAACAATTTGGACGGGACTATTAAAGAACGACCCATAATCTATATTTTTTTCTACAGCCCAGCGGGGCTCATTACAATCCGAAATATGTCCCTGTGCAATATCAAGGGGTAAAGAATGACCCATAATGTCCCAATGCAAAAAGAACGACCCATAATCTATTTTGGCCAACCTGTCCCACAATGCAATATTAAGGGACAATCCAGCGCCTCATCAATTTTGGCAGGGCTTTTAAAGAACGACCCATAATCTATTTAAGCCGACCTGTCACATGATACTGAACTTCAGTCCCAATTAAGGGGCAGTCCAACACCTTAACAATTTGGACGGGACTATTAAAGAACGGCCCATAATATATCTTTGGACGGGGCTTTTAAAGAACGACCCATAATCTATTTTGTAAAATCTGTCACATGATACTGAAATTCGGTCCCTGTGCAATATAGTCTACTCGTATGCCTTGTATAATTTCACTGTCACACAATCGAACAACAACCCCTGATACTTCCCATCCGAGAACCGACTACCCCAAATAGTCTACTCGTATGCCTTGTATAATTTCACTGTCACACAATCGAACAACACCCCCTGATACTTCCCATCCGAGAACCGACTACCCCAAATACTTTTTTTCCCGGGGTGAGATCAGAGGATGGGGAGCGGTCCATGGGGAGTGAGCCCTCTATCGGTACAAAGAAAAGGTATACTAAAGCAGACTATGTGCAATAGGGCAGGGCTTTTAAAGAACGACTCATAATCTATTTAAGCCGACCTGTCACATGATACCGAACTTCAGTCCCAATGCAATATTAAGGGGCAGTCCAACACCTTAACAATTTGGACGGGACTATTAAAGAACGACCCATAATATATCTTTGGACGGGGCTTTTAAAGAACGACCCATAATCTACGAGAACTTCAGTCCCAATGCAATATTAAGGGGCAGTCCAACACCTTAACAATTTGGACGGGACTATTAAAGAACGACCCATAATATATCTTTGGACGGGGTTTTTAAAGAACGACCCATAATCTAGTTTGGTAAATCTGTTACATGATACTGAGATTTGGTCCCTGTGCAATATCAAGGGGTAAAGAACGATCCACAATGTCCCAATGCAAAAGAACGACCCGTAATCTATTTCGGCCAACCTGTCCCACAATGCAATATTAAGGGACAGTCCAGCACCTCATCAATTTGGGCAGTGCTTTTAAAGAACGACCCATAATCTATTTAACATGTTTAAGCCGACCTGTCACATGATACTGAACTTCAGTCCCAATGCAATATTAAGGGGCAGTCCAACACCTTAACAATTTGGACAGGACTATTAAAGAACGACCCATAATATATGGCCCCGTCCAAATATATCTTTGGACGGGGCTTTTAAATAACGACCCATAGTTAATGGGACGCTAAAGTACTGGCTGACACTTGAGTTGGTTATACAAGTCCAGTGGTTTTAGGATAAAATAATTTAATTCCCACGTGTGATGAATTTTATAGGGGGGATATATGATCAAAATCCATTATTGCATTGAAACCAACGGAAATTCAAAATTTACGGCCGTTCGTCGTGTCCGCCATCGTCTGGGTGCCGGACGGCAGTGCCAATGATCCTTAATCAAGGATTTAATATCACACAGCATATCATAAAACCACAAGTTATAATCAACCCACATTAGACGAGGAGCTAATAGTTTTGGAGTTAGAATATATTTATTACCTGGTCAGTTACTTATTTTGAGGACTGTATTATGTCATTGAGGTTTGAAAATTATACAAAATACTATTGTTTTGAAAAAAAGCTTGAGCTTCGCGCCGTCGATGATGATGGCATCATCAGCGGTGCTTCGCCGATGTTGATTGTTTTGAAAAAAAAGATTGAGCTTCGCGCCGTCGATGATGATGGCTTCATCAGCGGTGCTTCGCCGATGTTGATTGTTTTGAAAAAAAGATTGAGCTTCGCGCCGTCGATGATGATGGTTCACCAGCGGTGCTTTCGCGCTGGCGAAGGTGATATTGAAAAAGGAAGACCTTTTCGATGTTGCATTATTTTTTAAAAGGTTGAGCTTCGCGCCGTCGAAGATGATTTAAAAAAAAGTGGAGCTTCAAAAATGGTAGGGTATTCTAAAGTTTAGCCAAAAACAATTCCGCAATTGCAGAATTTTGGGGACCCTAGCAAAAAAAATTTGAGTTGTAGCAAAATTAAGTCAGAGGTTTTCGGGTTTGCGCCGGCGCGTCGCGAGATGGACGACCTCGGAGTCATACTCTCTTTCGCTGGTCGCTAATTTTTTTACAGTGGGTAGTAAAGGTATGCTACATTTATTTACTTAATAAAAGCCTCCCCCTTTTAATGCTATTTCGTGTAAATAATCTTACAAGCACACGGTCGAAAATGCCGGCACAAACCAGGAAGTAAACCGGAAGCCATTGGTTCAAGTTCATGGTTCATCATTTACGGGGTTATTTTTAAGCTTACATAGCGATTTTATCGGGATTTTTTCATGGAAAATTTGCTTGTAATAAATGCCCCCCTTTCTGAAAATTCCACGCCCTGTGGCGTTTATTAAAGGAAATACGGTACATGTATTATGAGTGTGCAAAATGAAGGAGGCGTAGTTAGGCTTGGATGGGGAAGATTAACAAGAGACGGTGATGTAGTCTATGTATGTCTCACAATCTATCTATAGGTTAGTGGAATATGATGGATGCATCTTGCAAATTTTACTATATTACATTTGTTCAAAGTCAACAAGTCACATGTATACATTCTGCCCAAAACATTTACTACCCTTAACATATTTCATAAATGTATACACACCTGAGACTGCATTCTCATCTTTCTCATTAATAGGGTTAGGCTTCGGCTTAGGCTGCTGCTGTTGTTTGTTCCTTTGGTACTCTTTGGTCTTGTAACCACGATCGTCCGAGGCCATATTCATCCTCACATACCTCAATCTGGCTTCTAAATACCCTGTGGCTGGCCTGCCATGTTGACCTTTGATGTACCAGGCTTCCTATTGGTTGAAACATGATTATAGTTCAGACATAATTAATATTGATTTCAGGATATAGTCTGTTATAGGCCAAAAAAAGAGAGGTTTGTCTCAGAAGCCCATGCGCTTAGGTATGATAAGTCGGATTGGCCGCGTAGCTCTACGTAGCATCGACCCATTTTGGGACTTTTAGTTTTCACCAAAAAATGAAAACATTTGGTCACAAAGCGGGAACAAAAAAAGATGACCAAAAACACCATAAAAGAAGAAATCCGCGTAGTGCTTTGCTTTTTTCCCAAATAAAAATAAATAAATTAAAAATCGCGCAGCTTTTTTGCCAAATGTTTCTCAGACAACCCTTTCATTTCATTTTAATATGAAAAAATGAAATGAAATGTTCTGTTGTCTATTCAAACACAGCCCTTAAGAGTTCAACTGTTACTGCTTTATTGCGCAAATGCACTGAGAGTGCAAAGTTAGTTACGTTTGTTTTGGTGTGCTGTTATAATTGACAAGGACCTAAACACTGCCATGGCTACCGGGACCATTATACTTGGCGGTAGTTCCAGGTCTTCAGTCTATTTCTGTAGATAAATAAAATGTGTACTCACATGTCCAGTAGGACCTTGTGGGTCCTTTAGAAAAGGAAAGGCTTCCATCAGATTCTTAGCCAAAACACCCTTCACAGAATAATGTGGTCTGAAAATATCAAAAGCACAAATACTAGATTAGAAGTTAAAATACAAGATTCCCTTTTGAAGCTGGTACATATATTTTACAATGTACATCACAGCAAAAATCTTTGCTCTCAAATATGCTCATTGTTGGTCACATGTGTGTTGCAACTGGAAAGGAAGACACTATATTTTTCACCAGTGCTTCAAAAAATCAATATTACTCTGCAAACTGATTGATTTGATAAGTCTTGCAAATCAATGTATGCCTACATGTAAACCAAAGATTATTTTGTCATCCATTCGATTGTTGAACAAATTAAATTGGGAAGATATTGTAGAAAATTGGGGGTTCCCCCCCCCCCAAACAATTAACTGCAGTTGAACTACACATAGATAACATTGGTTTGACAGTAAACATCTCATTTGCTCAGTGACAAAATTTGGTCTCATTCATGCAGATTTAATTCTCATGCAAAGTCTCATTTTACTACATTTCAGATGAATTGTGTCCTCACACAATGTATGAATGTACAAAGCGACAGTGTGCCATTTTAAATGTAGCTATTGTCAGTGGAATAATTTATTGCACAATCCATATATACATTTGATTGATTCCCCGAAGCGCCACAAAATATGCACATACTACGTGCGACATGAACCAATGCGTTATTCATTCATGCAGTCTGTGCCTTAAGTAGGCCCCAAGCTGCTGTACAAAATTGTCCAAGAATTATTTCTGGATTTTGAAAACTTACTTTGCACCATACACTTCCATTAAATTGGTTACCAATGCGTGCACTATGACTTTTCGGTCTCCTGGATTTGCAGTCCGATTCTTTTCAATCGCTGCGATGGTTCTTTGTCCCATTGAGCTCTTGGAGATTATGCCTCTGATATCCTGCGGTAAATAAATACAAGAGACATCAATTGGTGGAACTTAGGAAGGCAAAACAGAGTAGTGGAACAATTTTATCCATCCTACAAATTTATAAAACTATAAGAGTGCAACAAAAGATTAGCATATGTGTTATAAATATTTGTCAGTGGTTACAAACAAGTTTCTTAAGTTCTTGAGCAATGCAAAATTAGGCTACATTGTAGGATAAACTTTCGTACTTTTCAAAGGCCAATTTTACACACTATTATGTCTGGCATCAAATTTTGGACGCGTCAGCCTGCTTCAGTGCGCCGACTGTGTAAGTAGGCCTACTTTACTGCGCGCTACACTTGGTAAGAAAACTCCCCCACTGCGATTGAATTTTTCACAGATGTGTGCTTACTAATATTTCATTAGTTTCCAGATTTATGAGGTTGTATTTATTTACTAGTAATATAAGTTAATATCACATTTTTTTGTCAATAATTCAAGAAATGGCTTATGTCCACAACAATGTCAACACTACTGGTACTTGAAATGCAATATACCAAGGTTTTTCTTATCTTTTTGTCTTGGTATACTTACAAATATCTTTCGTTTCTTTTCTGGACTTGCAGTTGCCATCAATACCGGTACTGGTACCTGAATAAACAGAAAACAGCACCACCACTGGCGGGTCAATATACAAGACAGTGTTTACCTGACATGCATTTACCGCCCAAAACAACTTTGAATGAGGATTCTACCGATGGACGGCTCGATTTTTTAGCTCATTACGGCAAACAAACAATATTTTGTTATGCCTTATGTGCATCACAGCGCGTTGCATTTATTTGTTTTGTCACACACACACACACTATGAAAGTAAATCATACTTACACTGCAAAATGCTTATGCGAGTTGAAACCGAACAGCTACATACATATTTGAATCATTCAAGTCAAAACTCTTCACTGCATGCACTGGTCTGTGATCACCAAGATCCTCTACTGATTTCACCATTATAGCTGCATGTGGGGTCTTTTTCACTGCGTAAGAATGGTAGTGTCTTTCAAAGTGCAATGTCTCCCAAGGTCTAACTATGAATTTGATGGTGGAATCTACTATCACTATGTCTTGTATTTCCCCAAAATCAGGGAATTCCTTGTCCCAACAAATAAGTACAGCAGTACTTCGTTTGAAGTTGTATCCATTGACTTCAACAATATTCACTACAATGACATCTGAATCAAGGGGGCATCCAAGAATGGCACAAATTTCATCTGCATTTGCCAGCGAGGTGACTGGTTCCACAACTTGCTTGTGGACTTCGATGCCTCTCTGCTCTACATTCTGCTTAATAAGGAAATCATAACTTTGAGCAACTTGGTGCATCTTGGCAACAGTTTTGTCAATTCTTATGAAATTGTTCGCATTCTTTGCAAAGCGTTTAAGTGTCTTATGTTTTCCTTCAAACCTCATAGCTGAGTATTGGGCAAGTGGTTCTAGAAGTCTTATTGTTCTTGGGTAATGGATGAGGTGATGTTGCTTTGGCGTGAGTGGCATTTCTGGAAACATTTCCTTAAAGATGTAGTGATGATCTTCGATAATGGCCTTAAGCATGAAAGTTGCTTGTACTGTAATACTTGGTGCTACTATCAGCTTGTAGATGTCCATTAAGATCAACAGCAATTCCCAATGATTAGAGTCTTCATTTACCTTATCTCCAATTATAAGAGGCAAGTAAAGAAATAAGCACTGCATTTGAGCTGCCTTTTGGCCACTGCTTTCCTTTGGGTTTGACAGAGCATGCATGGTAAACTGAGTGGGACAATTCTGCTTATCTGTAAAACCGTAGCTGAAAGAACCTATTCTGCTATTCAGTTCCAGAAGGGTTAACATTTTCGCATCAATTAGAGCTTTCAAAACCAACTTTACTTCCATGGGTAATACCCCTTCGAGTAAATCGTGCATAATGTCAAATGTCGCATTGTTTAATACATGGAAGTAGCTGAGATCATTCAATATGCAATTTCTAGCAACTCCAGTTTGTGAAAGATCATCGACTTCTATGTCTTCTGCATAGTTTTCTCTTGTGAGTAGTAAGCTTATATCTTCTATTTCTTGCTTTTGACAGTCAACTCTATGAGATTTGCAAGTGCGGCAGGGATAGTTGGCTGTAAACCCACAAGCAAACCCAAGCATGGCATGCAACCCAAGGTTATCACCTATAACCTGAAACAGTTTTGGGCGCACAAGACCAACAAACTCACCAGGGTTGTTGATTGGAATACCATCGTCATAAATCTTTTGCAAGCTGGTTACAATCACTCTTTGAACATCATCAATGCCATACTTTTTTATGTCTATAGATTTAGCCAAGGCTACGAGTAGGATGTTACAAAGTCTACTTTGGTGTTTCTTTGGGATGCTGAGAACAGATAGGTAGAAACCACACATCTTATGAAGGCCTTTCTTAGATCCTAGTGGGTTAGCTGGTTCCCAATCATCACTGTAGAGGATGACTGGTAGTACTAAGTCTAAGTCACCATCTTCACTAAAACTCTCTTTATAAAAGCTTCCATCACGGTATGTGTGGTGTATTATTCTATACTATGATATACTTGTACTTGTACAGTATCTAGAAACACTGAGTCACTGATGCCTTATGAATATGTATGAAGGGTGTGACTTCACCACTTCAATACTCATTGTATATAGTCCAATGTATGTTAATAAAAGTTCTCTTTTACCTGTTAACCATTGAACCTACAACACGTGTGTAAACCTGAGTATCTTCATTTATTGTTATTGACAATACATAACAACTGGCGACGAGGATGGGATTTTCTCAGTCCAAAAATGATTGCTAGCGCTTCTCTTTCTAGTTGAGAATAGTTTTTCTCAGCTTTAGTAAGTGTTCGTGATGCATATGCAATGGGTCGTTCAGTTTTGTTACTATCTCCATGTGATATTACAGCGGCAACACCATAGGGAGAAGCATCAACTGCCATTGTCAATTTCTTTTGGGGTCATAATGAACCAAAACATCAGCAGAACTTAAAAGTTCTTTGACCTTGCGAAATGCATCTCGACACTCATCACTCCATTTGAATTCTACATCACCCTTGAGCTCGTTCAGAGGGTGCATGATCGTAGCTAGGTTTGGTATAAATTTCCTATAGTACGAAATCCCCCCGCATAGCGAGTGTAACTCATGTACATTCGTCGGCTCAGGCGCATTCAGAATGGCTTCTACTTTAGTTTGAGTGGGATGGATTCCTACTTTATCTACTTTGAATCCCAAGTATTCTACACATTTGTCAAGAAATACACACTTTGATTTCTTCAACTTCACACCCCACTCACTCAATCTCTCTAACACACTCTCTAGTGCTTGACCGCAGTCCTCAGTCCAACGAAAGCGGGCATTTTTGCTCATTAATGCATGCAGGGGTTGCGCAATTGACGCAAAGCCCTTAATAAACTTCCGATAGTAAGACGCCAGTCCCACAAAACTTCTGACCTGATGGATGTTTTGTGGGACAGGAAAGTTTTTCACTTTCTCTATTTTGGTGGGGTCTGTCTCCACTCCTTCACTCGATACTTTGTGACCTAGATACTGGACAGAAGTTTGGAAGAGCTCACATTTCTTGGCTTTCAGCTTAAGGCCAGCTTTTCTCAATCGCTCAAACACAAGTCTCAACCGGTCTATCAGTGAGTTGATGTCATTACCGAAACAGATCACATCATCAATGTACGTAAGGAGGATCTTATGTTGGAGTCCATGGAGAACTCTTTCCATGAGTCTGGAAAATGCCGCGGGTGCGTTACTCACTCATGCCAAATGGCATAACCTTCCATCTAAATAGGCCTCCACGGACACAGAACGTAGATTTATCCTTTGCATCCTCATCCAATGGTACTTGCCAATACCCAGCGGCCATGTCGAGAACAGCAAAACAACTTGCTCCGCTAAGACAGTCAAGCGTGTCATCGATGCGCGGTATTGGAAAACCGTCCTTTAACGTCGAATTGTTCAGCTTACGATAATCTATACACAATCTTTGAGTACCATCTTTCTTCTGTACTAATACCACTGGACTCGCCCAAGCTGCATTGGATGGCTCTATTAGACCGTGTTCTAATAAATTGGCTACCTGTCGGTCTATCTCATCTCTCTTCTCAATTGGTACTCTGTACGGTGCTTGTTTGATGGGCATGCTGTTAGCAGTTGTTGTTATCTTATGCTGTATAACATTGGTGCTACCAAGGTCATATTCTCCACGGGAGAAAACATCAGCATATTCGCTTAACAAAGCTCCAAGATTGTCATGATGTTCTGCTGGAATGCAGCTTTTAGTGCGCTCATACAAATCAGTTATGTGTTCCGGTAGTGTAGCCACTCGATTTACACGAGGCACCGGCTCATAATCGGCTGGTATGTCTTTGTTGTTGTTTATATCTATGATTAATGAGTTACTGTTGAAATCTAATCTGGCTCCATACTTTTTCAAAAAGCTCCATCCAAGAAGACACTCTTCCTCTATATCGGCTATATACACCCGTTCCTTCCTAGTGAAACCATTTGCGAAAGTGATTGGTAGCCACACACTGCCACTGTGCGCTAAGTTGGAACCATTGGCCTGCTTAAGTGTTTGAAAGATGGGCGTCAATTGAGGGCGCTGCTCTTCTGGTATTCTTTCAAACATCCAGGCGGCCATTACTGTGTCGGTGCTACATCCGCTATCAACAAGAGTATTGAGACTTAACCCCCCAGTTGTTATTGTTGTGTAAAAGCCATTGTGTGATTGTCTTAATGGAATGGTGGTTGTGAAGCTGGTGGTGGATGCTGTGGTTGGTATTGTTGTGGTGGAGGATGCTGCTGTGGAGTCCAGTTGTTTTGGCTTGGTCCCATCGGTGGTTGACTCCAGTTGTTGTTGACTTGCTGGTGGGACCACCAATCGTTTCCCTGGTTGGGTGGCGGTGCTGACATCCCCTGAGGACACTCCAGTGCCCTATGTCCTGGTTTATTGCAGGTCCAGCAAACGAGGGGCTTCTTCCTTCCTCCTCTTCCACCTTGTTTGACTTCAGCTTTCAACATCAATTTTTCCATCATTCCCTCCATGGACTTTTGCTGCGCTGCTAGAAGTGTAGCCAACTCATCCTTAGTCACAAAGGAGGACGGTGTGCACGACTCTGTCTTAGATGTCTGTACTACTTGTCTTACTTGTACGTGATGTCTCGTTCTTCCTGCCTCAATCTCTTTCCAATTCTGGGCATCCAGTGCAGCCCCCACTGCCTCTTCTAGGGTTGCCGGTTCTTTGCGGTGTATCGCTGCCCTTATCTCTAGGTCTCCCACTGCATCCTTGAAATGGTTGATGGTAAGGCGTTCCAAGAACGCATGTGGGGCCTCTGGGTATGCTTGAAGAGAAAGCTGCTGTATCTCATCCGCCAGTGACGGAAGAGTCTCTTCCTTCCTTTGCTGCCTGCTCTTTAATATGCTGAGGTATGTTTCAGCCATCCCCCCTGGTCCGTATCTACGGTTGAGCCGAGTAAGCAGTTCGCCTAGGGACAAAGGGCGACCTTTTGGAGTTGGGTACAGAACCCGGCATGCGGGTCCCTGCATGCAGCTTGCAAGGATTTTTGCAGCTTCATCCTCGTCCCATCTGTTTATCTCCCTAATGGCTTTAAAATGTGCGTAGTAATCCGTCCACGAGGGCTTCCCATCATACCTATCAGGCATGCGCAGCACCCTCGTTCGTGGTGCACGGAACTCATCTCTGGATGAAGAGCGACCTTTTGGTGATGATGCGGATTCATCGCGAATAGGCGACCCACGGTTGTCATGTTTGTGTTGAGAATCCAGGTGCTCGTCCCAGTCTGGACGTGATCGGTCCAACAATCTGTCCTCATATTCTTGACCATAAGTCTCGTCCAATAATATGTATCTAGTCGCGTCTCTCTCTGCCATATTTCAAATTTGAATTTAATAATATTTAGCTACCAAAAAAAAAAATGTATCCCCCCAAAAAAAGAATTTACCCAAGCAAAACTGACCAACAAAATTTAAATTGTCACAATGCTACCCACACATTTGCTGCCTCACTAAATTGCAACTACAGTTGCGGGGAGAAAATGACCAACGGACGGCAATTTCGCTTATTTATAGTTAGTTTAAGTATTTATTTAAGGTTCAAACTATTTATGATGCTTAGTTTTTTTAAATTAGTTTTATTTAGTCTTGGAAGTCAATTCTAAACCATAGGGAATCTCTATTTATTAGTTATTTAATTCATACTGACCTATTTTAGGTATTTTCTTATTTATCTCCTTATTTAGATTATTTACCTTAAATTTAACATTACCTCTGTGGAGTAAAACAAATAACTCCAAGTCATTATCCGCTACAAATTTCAGGCTATAAACACCGAAATGTATATCGATCAATGAAACAAAGTTTATACGATAAGGTGGATGACGTTAAATCAACCATGGATCCAACTACTTCAGATCGTACACTGCTTACAACAGTTTGATCACCCGGACGATACCAATTAAGGCGTTTACAGTGTGTCTCTCTGAATAACTCAAGTACACTAACCATAAAGCCTTACACATAGTGATCACACATATTGCAAGTCTAACCAGCACTGGTCTAAAGCAATTACATACTCTAGTTGTATGGAAGCGTACTTGCAATCAGATCATGCTACATCTAACGTTATTGCAATCTGCACCCCTATATTTTGCCAGAGGTTACACCACGCGCAATATAAGATGACTTACGCATTTCTAATTGCAGGAACGCTTATCATCCTCAACAGTAATATCAAAATCAATAATAACACTGTAATTTGTAGAAATTGGCTTAATATTCATGACTACTTTAACTTTGTTTTTGCCTGTTGCTATGGTAGGGAGTTCGGGTGAAAATGGATTTTTAATTTCAACCCCTACAAATTAGGTATCATTTTAAAGGTAATTTAAAAAGAAAAAGAAAGATGCAAAAATCAGCTCAATACATGAAAGTTCAGCGGAGTTATGCCCTTTTTTAATGTTGACGGTGACGGAATTGAGTCTGTCGGCCGCCTCTTCAGATACTAGTATTTTGATTATGTTAGGGGTAGATCTATATATCCTTAAAAGATAATTCTACAGCATAAATATAGGTCAGATGCATATTTCTGACCATTTTTAACATGCCTTTCAATTAGAAAACAATTAACAACAAATAAAAAGTAAACAAGTGACTTACCTTTAAACTAGTATCTCTAGGTCCTGCTTTTTGTAGTCTTCTCCAAGCTGGTAGGTGTAAACAGATTCAGTATCATTGTCATATACCACATTGTACCAGCAAGGGTAACCAGGAACCTGTTCAATACAAGGTTTGAAAGAATAATAATTAATCACATGAATAATTGATAATAATGATAATTAATTAAAATAATTAATTAATAATTAAATTAATTAATTCAAAATCTCTTAGTAAAACGCGTTGTAAAAAGTTGTATTTTAGTTGTAATACAAATCATGATGAAATAACCATAATTGTTAACCGTGACACATAACATAGTAGTGATAAAAATTAAACACATGAATAATTGTAATAATAATTAGTTTAATTAATTAAATAATTAATTAAAATCTATTAGTAAAACTCCTTGTGAAAAGTCATATTAGTTGTAATACAAATCATGATAAAATAATCATCAGCAACTCTGTTACACATAAAATATTAGTGGGAGAAAACAAGCATAAGGATCAGTACAATTCATGAACATGCAGTAATAAAATAACAAATTATTGTCTTAATTATAACACATTCAATTTCATGATAAGTAGATTAGTATTAATTTTGAAAAAATGAAATGGAAGAAAGAAACTATGCAAAAGTATTAGTTGAATAATGAAAATAATTAAATTTGTCTTCAAACATAGTACACAATCATGATAAAACAAATAAAATTTTATTAGTTTTACAACATATTCATAATTCATGATAATATTATTTTGAAATTAATTATAACTCATGTTGGTAAGGATTAACAAAAATAATTGTTTGTCACAACCCAACCGACCCTAGGAAAACCTACCAAACCAAGCCCTTTCTTTTTCACAATCAGATTTTCTTGTTACTGCAAACCACTATCTATGGGCAAACAAACATTTTTTGTTATCCTAAACATGAAAATGATTAAAACATTAAAAAAATAATGATTGAAGAAAACTGGAATTTTGTGGAGTGAACAACGGCCAACCTGTGATATCACTTTTCCATTATGGACTGCTTCCTTGCCATCTGTTACAAATTTGTGCTTGATTCTTTTCCCCACCAGGATTGGTTTGTCCTGCATTTGACCTGGCTCTGATTCAATACTAAATGAATTCTTAATTAACTTTTTAACATTTTCTGCAAGTGTTTGATATGGTAGCTGGACACGTTTCCCACTGTCAACGCATACAAATGAAAATGCATACACATCTTTCAGCTCTGGGTCCACTGGTTTTTGTTGCAGGACACCATTCCGGAAGTTTAACTGGGCTTTCAAGACTTTGATCTTGTCTGTCTTAGTAGCTATTGATTGCAATTTTGCCTCTACATCAGATTCTGACTGCCACAGTCCCCAATATATGACATCAGCAGTAAGTTGTTCTTTTCTTTTAACACGCTTTGCCTGCAAAGCCTCCGCTGCCCTCATTTTCTCCTTAACTGCAGCTCTCCGAGCTTCTTGTATAGCTTTCTTTCTCTGAGCAAAGGCTTTCTTAATCTCTTTCACACCTCTTCCGCATTGACGGAATAGTTTCCTCTTTTCTTGGGGTTTTTTCTCTTGTAGCCACTGCAGTGTCTTGTTGTGCGCAAACATGATACACGCCTCACTTGCCAATGTACTGATATTGGGCTTTTCCCTCATGAGTCTATCGAGGTGGCCAAATATTGATTCTGAGAATTTGTTGTGTTTTGGCAGCCCTTTCACCTTTTCCCTCTCCTCAGGAGTCACATCCTCCCAGCGGCCACTAGGAAGGTGGTCACTAAAAATCCTTTGCAGTAGACGAGCCATAGCTACTAACATGCTCTGAAGAATAACTTCAACTTTGTCATCATGCTGCCATACCTCAATCAGTTTCTTGAAGATCTGGTCGTTGGAATGAGTCTCTGCAAAGGACAAGTTCATGTTGCCCTCCATGAACTGAGGCACGTTGTTGCTTGCGTCTACAAGGAAGTCTATTAGCTCCTGATAATACCGGCCTATGTCCATGATGTGGATACTTTTTGACTCGATGATACTCCATAATGGCATTGTAACCAGGTAACTTACCAAGCCGAGAGCTTTGCAGCCTGCCAAGTATTCTAGCACCAACAGGTCAGCCTTAACTGCTCTGAGTAGGTTATTATCAGCATTCCCTTCTAAAAATGTTGATACCAAATCAGCGAGGAAAAAAACACTTGCTGCATTCTTGAACAGGATGTTAAACCGGTTGCCATGGAAAGGTTCAATGGGCAGCCTTTGCAATCCTTGCCTTTTCAAATCTTCTCTGGCAAACTCCAAGAAATTGCCATGGCATCCAGACTTCTCATCACCACCATAAGAGACAGCTTTGCAAGCTGTTCGTACTAGTCGTGTTGTTCCTGGTTCACGAGCATTTCTGAAAGCCCTATCATATATAGGAGGATCGTCGTTGAACATACTCTTCTCTGATTGAAGAATTGAAGATGATGCAGCCTCCGCAAGGTGCACCAGAGCGTGAAGACCACAAAAGAAATTGCAGAGCTTCCCAAGACAAAGTCTCTGTTCTTCAGTGAGTTTTTCATAGTTTTGCACTGTTTGTGGCAACACTTCTTGTCTGTAGTCCTCCAGTAATCTATTAAACTTAATTTGAGTGCTGGCCCGGTCAGACATGGTACAGGTAATACCTACTAGGATTTTCTTCGCTGCATTATCAGCATTTTGGGAATTGTCTTCTATGTCCTGTAGTATTGTCTTAAATGCATGAAGAACATCTTCAGATGACTTTGATTTGATGTCGCGAAGGCCTAATACTCTCATGTGACCTTCAGGAGTGCTTACATGGAAGCCTTCAAATTTTTGACCAAACTTTGATGTCTCATCACTGAGCAAACCCATCCCACTTGTAGATGGCAACTCTTCAGCTAGTTGTTGCTGGGACATTAGTAGTCTCTGGATGTTCCATTCATGGATAAGAGACTTAGATGGTACATGTACAGGCTGCAAACCACCTAATTTTAACACAGCCTTGATAGCAAGAGGTATGTTCGTGTATGAAACATTGCAGTTAAGAAGTTCAAATACACACTCTTTCATGTCATCCGTGAAATGCCCCTTATCATTTTTGGTATGGACCTTATCATTTACCATCTCCCTCAGCCACTCATTTTCTGTAGTTGAGTCATTAAGGTGGCTTGTGCTTTCCTCTTTATCTCTTTGTAATACGTTCACCTCTTCAGCCAAGTTTTCTATTTTGTCCTTTCTCTTCTGTAACTTTTTCTCCATCTTAGTCTCTACTCTGGCCACTTTCTCCTCAAGATAAGTAATCTTGGAAGCTCTTCTTTTCAACTCTACCTTTTTATCTACCAAGTTTCTTTTAAGAGAAACATTTTCATTTATTAGCTGTGATGGCACAGGAGGTGGTGGTGGTGGTGGTGGGGGTGGTACCTGTTTATTTGGATGCTTGAAATCATCTTCTAGAAATCTATTTAAAATTTCAGCTCCTTCTGGTCTTGATGTATTTCTGTTGTAATTTCTATAAGTGCTTCTGAGTGCCTTAAGGGCTTTATAATAAGCGCCCTTTGATGCAGGGTTTGGAATATATGTCCTTAATACCTTGATAAGTTGACCGTCTGACAGACCTGCTGCCTGACCAGATGAATGGATTATGTGTTTGTTTTTCATTTTGGTGGTAGATAATTATAATGCAGTAAAAAAGGGGGATCTTAAAAATGTCTTTGAGATGATTGTTGGGACTTACTTGTTTAGGTTGCTGAGTATCTCAGCACACCTCCTAAGTTGTTTCTCAATGTCTGTAATCTGGGCTACAGTAAGATCCGTCTGCACTTCCTAAATTAAAAAGGGGGAAAATAAATACATGCTGTTCACATATCCACTGTTACTTATTTTGGATTCCTAATATGTATTTATTTTTATTATTTAGATAATTACCTTATCCTCCAGATTACTTGATCTTGGGTTGGTTGGTGGTGGGGATTGTGATGGCTGAAAGGGGGATGCTGTTGCTGATCCTGGGAGCTGTAACAACAAAATAAAAATGTACCAAGAACATCAAGAAACAATTTTAAGAAATATATCCTCCGAGACAACCCTAGGAAAACAATAATAGACTGGGAACCATTTGCCCAAAAAATCTTGGAATCAAATAGATCAAATGTATTAAATCATATTAGTAATCACTGCTTACATTTCCAACATATATTTTCCAATGTTAAAAATAATGAACCATTATAAATGCATACCTCGACTTCAGAATAGGGGATTGTAAACTGACTGTAAACTGATGGGTCTGGTGTAGGTGGTGTTAGTGATGAGCTTGGAGGAGATATTATTTCTGGAGTGCAGATTATGAATTCGTGTGTCCGTGGCGAGTCTGGGAGTGAGATGATTTCTATGCTGTGGTCTTGTGTCGGTGATGAGTCTGGGCGTGAGATGATGTCTATGCTGTGGTCTTGTGTCATTGGTGAGTCTTCTGCCTGGTCGTCTGAGTCTTGGGGTGAGGGGGTTTCCGGAATGATGATATTTTGGAATGGCGTCAGTGGTGAGCTTGGTAGTGAGGGTGTTTCGGGAATGCCGCTGATATCACTTTCAGGAGATGGTGCGTCTGTGTGTGAGATCAAAAGGAGATGCTGGTCATCATTGAGCTCCTGTTGGTGGTATGCTACTGTCTCATTAGAAGAGGGCAACTGAAATGAACAAAGACATGATAGAACCAATAAATATCATAATATGAATAATATGATGTGGGAAACATTTTTTACAAAGTATAAAAAAGAAATTAAAAAATATATATATATAGGCCTATATATAACGTACATTGTAGTCTCCCTTGTTGGGGTCAAAATATTTTGCACACATTTTGTCCTCTTCGTCATATAGGTTCTCATCACTGCCACTATCCATTTCCATTTGCTCTTCTGGCTCTTCTTGATTTTCTCGATTAGACATTGCTTGCTGCTGAGATATGTAAATAGGAAACATTTGATTAGAGCAGGGGTACACCATTAGATTTCCAGTGTAGTAGCTGGTTAAGAAATTTTAAGAAGAAAAAAAATCACCCCTGAACTTAGAAAGAAATAACAAAACACACCAAACATAAAAAAAGGAAGAAACAAGAAAGAATCAGGTCCTTTAGAGTAAGAATTTATAACAAAATGCGGAATAAAACAGCTCCGAACCTGAAAAAAATGAACCTGAATGTTGTGAGGTTGTGAAGAAGAAAAAAATGCACATAAAACCAACTTTCTACCTACCACCCCGCCCCCCCCCCCCCCCCCCCCCCCCCCGGAAATTAAAGGAAATACATGTAGTGTACCACCCCATCCAACCACCCCCACCACTGGCACCAGGAACATCCCAGTCCTACCCATTCCATCCCTGTATGAGTATTATGCCCCTACCCCACCCCCCCCCCCCCCCCCCCCCCCATCACCATCCCTCCCCCATCACCATCCATCCCCCAACCTCGCCAAGAAACCCATGATGGTACCCTAAGCTAAATGTAACATAAGCTAAAATACATCTAAGTTGTGTAGCCTCCTTAGAGGTACCCCCAAAATACATCGAAAATAATTATTTACACAATAAACGACTGGAAAGAGACTAAAAAGTTACGCTTTATCAACAATCAACAACATCTTGAATTCCACAAGCTGTCCGAAATACTTATTTCGCTGAACTCCCTAGCTATGGCAGTGCAAGCAAACCTTTTTAGTCTAGTTCAATTTAAGCTGTAAGCTTATTATGATAGTGTATTCAGTGTAAGTATGTTATTATTATCATAAATTCATCCTTTCCCATTTCAAGTCCAGTTGGGATACTCTCAGACCTTAGTAAGGTCTTTATTTTCATGACTTTGTAATAGGTATGCATGTGAGTTATGTGTGCAACGTCAACGATCCACTTGATTATAATAATTCTTGCGATTTTCTACCATCGTTTTTCATGTTCAATTCCCCTTTTACCATCCCACCGCTGTCACCAATGTGATAATTCGCCTTATAGTAGTGTTCCATTGCTGGGTCCGGCGGAGTGATGAAAACTCCACCGATAGATTTAAAGGGAAATTAACGATCTTGTTTGAATCATAACTGTACTCAGACTTGTATTTATTCGTTGACTCGAGAGTAGAATTCGTCAGTTTCATCTGACAGTTGTAAACAAATACATCGATTCTATAAAGTGAAACATCCTAAACATTATGTAATAAGTAGGCCTACAGGAAAATAATTGTATCATCAATGTTATACCTTAAATTGTGGGTAATTAAGTTGGCTCTGGGAAAATTACAGTAATAAATGGATTTGTATCAGGATTATGAACAAGTTAAGTAAAGCCCAATTGAATTCAGGATAATTATCATAAAGTAGAAACACAACACATGTGCGCCGATGTATTGCCTCACGGCGCTCCGTGCAGGACTCAACAATCAACATTACGTACTAGATTTAGGATTATTACATTTATCACAGATGCTACTAGTACTACGCCCTGACGAGAATGAGGTTATGAATGAGGTTGAACCATCTATAAATCAAACAAACAAGACCAGATTAATTGCTGTATTTCATTATCAATCATTGTCTCTCTCAGTCCTGACATTCAAAACATTCTGGGATGATGTGTGCAACAGGGTGCAATTTCATTGGAAAATTGTGGCGCAACATTTGCTAACTTTTCAGAAGTTGATGTTCATATATGATTCACCATTGTCAAAAATGCTATTAAAGCTTAAATTTGTGTACCAGTTGACTCAAAATAAGTAGCATGAGAAACTCACCCTGGCATCAAAAATAAAACATTTCTGGAGAATGATTCATGTTTGTGATTATACCAAAATCTACTGTGTGATCAATATTGTTCAAAAAACAACATTAACATGATATAATTTCCAATCAACAATTAAAGATGGGGCGTATAGGCAAATAACACCAATGGTAAGCTACCTTGGGTATTAATATGTATTCATGGTTTATTGATACACAAATGTATGCCTACGTTGTTATAAATCTAGGTTTTTTGGATGGAAATGTATGGAAATTGTGTAACATTTTAATTTTAATTTTCAACAAAACGTGTACAATTTGGAGAAAATGTGCTACAGTTCCTCCAACAGCAACACAAAACGATCATGTACCAGGCTGAAGAACTTCACACATACTTATATGCCTGGGAAGTTACCATCCTAAGGATTTACCAAACTAAATGTGTGTACTAATATAAATAATTCTGGCAACTGCACACATTTTCAAGCTGGCAAGCATCACAGAAATGATATTATATTGACATCAAATATGATAATAAAATGAAACATTCTTACCTGAAGAGATTTTCTTTGTTCCTAGACCTTGCTCTGTGCAACTTGGAGAAAACAATGAACTTGAGCTTGCAAATGAAGGTGTTGATGATCAACGTAAAATTACAGACATTTCTTACAACGTACCGTTAAAATAGGAAATATGTTAAGACAGTTACTTCCGATGTTATATAACAGTATGTAGATTTTGAATTGTGTAATCACGGTATGATATGCTATTTTACATCAAAGTGTATAAACACGGGAAATCGTAGGTTTTCTTGCGTAAAAATACCGTTTAAATACAGTATTGCCTTAATTTTACGGTAAATTTAGATTACGTTCAACGTAAAATTACAGACATTTCTTACAACGTACCGTTAAAATAGGAAATATGTTAAGAAAAGTATTTTAACGGTAAATTGCCGTGAACTGACAGTTACTTCCGATGTTATATAACAGTATGTTGATTTTGAATTGTGTAATCACGGTATGATATGCTATTTTACATCAAAGTGTATAAACACGGGAAATCGTAGGTTTTCTTGCGTAAAAATAGCGTTTAAATACAGTATTGCCTTAATTTTACGGTAAATTTAGATTACGTTCAACATAAAATTACAGACATTTCTTACAATGTACCGTTAAAATAGGAAATATGTTAAGAAAAGTATTTTAACGGTAAATTGCCGTGAACTGACAGTTACTTCCGATGTTATATAACAGTATGTTGATTTTGAATTGTGTAATCACGGTATGATATGCTATTTTACATCAAAGTGTATAAACACGGGAAATCATAGGTTTTCTTGCGTAAAAATACCGTTTAAATACAGTATTGCCTTAATTTTACGGTAAATTAAGATTATGGTCAACGTAAAATTACAGACATTTCTTACAGTGCACCTAAATAATTCTTTACCTAAATCAGTTAAATTTTTATTTCCTTGTTAACTGACACGTCAAAGAAATATTGTTAAAAACTGATTTTGAATAGGTATTGTTAAAACTACTTAAAAGAGATTGTTTTGGTTTTTCAAAACTCACCCATTATCCATATTCACCCATGTAGAATAAAACAGGTAAAACTCTTTAAATCTAGTGATTTCCCTACCCGGAATAATACCCAGAATTAATAGGGACACTGACCTTTGTAAGAAAGAAAATATATACCCATCACATATTTTTATTTTTTTATAGTGGCAGTTCAAAGGCATTATAGGTGGACATAATAATATGTGCTAAAAAATTTGGCTCATGAGGCTACATGGACAAAACTACAATCTAGAGAGTGCTGAAACTGTCCCTATCCACCCCGTTTTACGGTAACCACTCTTTGTGTTACCTATATCACACTTTGCTGTCTGTTTCTTTAAATGTACATGACCGCCTCTTTTTCTTTTAAAGGAATTTTTATTCAGTGTATTCAAAAAAGATAATTTTATCCCCATCTCCAAACAAACAGCCTGCTCTTGCCACTGTGTATTATTTATAATGATACTTGATAATTGCCATTGACCACTGTGTGTAAGTAAAGGTAATTCAGTAGTTTGTTAGCCAGGGGTGCTGGTCATTGCCAAGAGGATATATATTAG